>WOXC01012033.1:0-383964 GCA_011680675.1 Gymnobelideus leadbeateri
CTTGCATCACACTCATTTCTTTTCCCAATTTTTCCTGCCTGTTCTTTATTTGACTTTCAAAATCCTTTTTCAGGTCTTCTGTAGCCTGAGACAAATTTATGTTTTTGAGGGTTTTTATGTATAAGATTTTACTGTCTTTTCTTATTCTGAGTGTATATTTTAATCTTTCTTGTTACCATAGTAACTTTCTGTGGTCATTTTTTTCTCTTTGCTTATTTTTCTATACTATTATTTGACTTTTGACTCTATGTTAAAAGTAGCTTCTGCTTCCCAGGTGGAGAATGCATGGTCTCAAGCTTCAAGTATTTTATATAGTTTTTTTCAGAGATATTTTTACAGACCTGTCAGTTTTCAATTCTTTCAAGGTTGTATGATCTAAGGAGAGGTGTGCTTACTACTCTCGTGACCTGTTCTCTGTTATATTCATGACCACAGACACTCGTTTCTACCATAAACCTGCTTGACTGAAATTTCAAACTTTTGTCTTCCTCCTTACCTTGGGACCGAGACCAAAATCCAAGTTTGGGTAAAGCAAGAGTGTTCTGCCCCTGGTGCCAGGAAAGCCACAACTCTAATCTTCTTTTTTCCAGTTGTTCATCTCTTTTACCATCTGTGAACTCAGAGCTCCAGAAACAACTGCTGCTGATTCAGTTACTCCCAAGTTTTTCTTATGGGTTCCTGGGGCCAGATCTAGGATGGCTTCGCTAGCACTAAATTGTGTTCCACTCTCATTCATGGGATACAGACCTTTCCTGTTGACTTCTTAAGTTGTTCAAATGGAAAATTATTTCACCCCTTCCTATTGTGGGATTTGCCCCTCCAGACTCTGTTTTAAGACATTTATTTTAAATATGTTCAAAGGGGCTTGGGGGGAAAGCACAGGCAAACCCCTCCTTTTTCTCTGCCATCTTGGATCTATCCTTTATAAATTTTTAAAACAATATCTATGGTCTTTTTTGATCATGCCCTTTCATGTGTCAAATAATTCTGAAATTACTTTCCTTTCATTTATTTTCTAGGTCAGTTGTTTTTCTAATGAGATATTTCACATTTTCTTTTATTTTATCCTTCTTTTGATTTTCCTTTACTCTTTCTTCATGTCTAATGGAGCTATTAGATTCTACTTTTCCGGTTCTAATTTTTAAAGAATTATTTTCTTCAGTGATCTTTTGTACCTCCTTTTCCATTTGGCTAATTCTACTTTTGGAGGAGTTCTTTTATGTGGTGAGTTTTTGAACTTTTTTTTCCATTTGCCCTAGTCTGTTTTATTTTTTTTTTAAATTAATTTATTAGTTTAGTTTCAGTTAACAAGATTCAATTCCATAGTTCCTTGATTTTCAAATTTCCTTTACTTCCCTCCCCCTCCCCTCATGACAGCATATAGTACAGTATAGGGTCTGCAAATGCATTCATATTAAACATTATTCCAATTACAAAGGCATATTGTACTAGGTGGGATGAAAGATGGTAAGGAAGAAGTAAAACCAAACAATGAGAAGAACAAGATCATTTAGTTTGCTTCCATCAGGATTCAGGCTCAGTTCTTTCTAGTTATATCTCTGGATGGCGCATTTCTCACTTTCTTGAGTCATTCGGGATTAACTTATATCACTGCATTGCTGAAAAGAGTCCAGTCTGTCATAGTTGGTCGTCACAGATATGGTATGTCTGTGATTGTATACAAATTTCTTCTGATTCTACTCTTCTCGATCAGCATCAGTTTGTATAAGTCTCTCCAGGT
Organism: Gymnobelideus leadbeateri; assembly: GCA_011680675.1. Lineage (NCBI taxonomy): Eukaryota > Metazoa > Chordata > Mammalia > Diprotodontia > Petauridae > Gymnobelideus > Gymnobelideus leadbeateri. The sequence goes on from WOXC01012033.1 coordinate 1,742, forward strand.
AATTATGAAATCCGTCACCTCCTCGTTTCTTATAGCACAATAAAATTCCATTACATTCATATACCACAACTTGTTTAGCCATTCCCCAATTGATGGGCACCCCTTTAGTTTCCAATTCTTTGCAACCACAAAAAGGGCTGCTAAAAATATTTTTGTACATATGGTTCTTCCTCCCACTACTATGATCTCTTTGGGATATAACCCTAGAAGTGGTATGGCTGGGTCAAAGGGTATGAAATTATTTATAATCCTTTGGGCATAATTCCAGATTGCTCTCCAGAATGGTTGGATAAGTTCACAACTCCACCAGCAATGTATTAGTGTTCCAATTTGCCCACATCCTCTCCAGCATTTGTCACTTTCTTGTTTTGTCATCTTAGCCAATCTGACTGGAGAGATGTGGTATCTCAGAGTTGTTTTGATTTGCATTTCTCTAATTAATAGTGATTTAGAGCATTTCTTCATATGCTTATAGATATCTTTAATTTCTTTCTCTGAAAACTTCCTGTTCATATCCTTTGACCATTTATCAATTGGGGAATGACTTGTATTCATATAGATTTGGCTCAATTCTCTATAAATTTTAGAAATGAGTCCTTTATCAGAGACACAAGTTGTAAAAATTCTTTCCCAATTTCCCACCTCCCTCTTGATCTTGGTTACATTGGCTTTGTTTGTGCAGAAGCTTTTCAATTTAATGTAATCAAAATTATCCATTTTGCATTTTATAATGCTCTCTAATTCTTGTTTGGTCCTAAAATCTTCCCCTCTCCACAGATCTGTCAGGTAAACTATTCCTTGCTTTCCCAAATTGCTTACAGTATCATCCTTTACACCTAGATCATGCACCCATTTAGACTTAATTTTGGTATATGGTGTTAGATAGTGATCTATGCCCAGTTTCTGCCATACTGTATTCCAGTTTTCCCAGCAGTTTTTGTCAAATAGTGCATTCTTATCCCAAAAACTGGGGTCTTTGGGTTTATCGAACAATAGATTGCTATATTCATTAACTGCTGGGTCTCCTGCACCTAATCTATTCCATTGATCCACTACTCTACACCTCTGCCATTACCAAGCAGTTTTGATGACTGCTGCTGTATAATACAGATTAAGATCTGGCATAGCTAGTCCACCTTCCCTAGCATTTCTTTTCATTAATTCCCTTGATATTCTAGACCGTTTGTTTTTCCAAATAAATTTTGTTATTATTTTGTCTAACTCTAGAAAGTAGTTTTTTGGTAAATTGATTGGAATGGCACTAAATATATAGTTTAGTTTGGGTAAAATTGTCATTTTTATTATATTAGCTCAACCCAGCCACGAGCAATTGATATTTTTCCAACTATTTAGATCTGCTTTTATTTGTGTGAGAAGTGTTTTGTAGTTGTGATCATATAGATTCTGGGTTTGTTTTGGCAAGTAGATTCCCAAATATTTTATAATGTCTACAGTGACTTTAAATGGGATTTCTCTTTCTATCTCTTGCTGTTGAGTTTTATTAGAGATGTACAGGAATGCTGAGGATTTATGTGGGTTTATTTTATATCCTGCAACTTTGCCAAATTTATTTATTGTCTCAAGTAATTTTTTACTTGATTCTCTAGGATTCTCTAAGTATATCATCATATCATCTGCAAAGAGTGACAGCTTGGTCACTTCTTTGCCTAATTTGATTCCTTTGATTTCTTTTTCTTCTCTAATTGCTACTGCTAACGTTTCTAGTACCAGATTGAATAAGAGGGGTGATAGTGGACACCCTTGTTTCACTCCTGATCTTATTGGAAAGGCTTCTAGTTTATCCCCATTGCATATAATACTTGCTGATGGTTTTAGATAGATGCTAGCAACTATTTTAAGGAAGGCTCCATTTATTCCTATACTTTCTAGTGTTTTTAATAGGAATGGATGTTGTACTTTGTCAAAAGCCTTTTCTGCATCTATTGAGATGATCATGTGGTTTTTGCTAGTTTTGTTGTTGATATGCTCAATTATATTGATGGTTTTCCTAATATTAAACCATCCTTGCATTCCTGGAATGAATCCTGCCTGATCAGGGTGTATTATTTTTGTGATAAGTTGTTGGAGTCTTTTGGCTAATATTTTGTTTAGAATTTTTGCGTCTAAATTCATGAGGGAGATTGGTCTATAATTTTCTTTCTCTGTTTTATCTCTTCCTGATTTAGGAATCAGTACCATATTTGTGTCATAGAAAGAGTTTGGTAGGACTCCTTCTTCACTAATTTTCCCAAATAGTTTGTAGAGTATTGGAATCAATTGTTCTTTAAATGTTTGATAGAATTCACTAGTAAACCCATCTGGCCCTGGAGATTTTTTCCTAGGGAGTTCATTGATGGCTTGTTTGATTTCTTTTTCTGAGATGGGGTTATTTAGGTAATTCACTTCCTCTTCAGTTAATCTGGGCAACTTGTGATTTTGTAAATATTCATCCATTTCACTAAGATTGTCATATTTATGTGCATACAATTGGGAAAAATAATTCCTCATTATTTTTTTGATTTCCTCTTCATTGGAGGTAGATTCACCCTTTTTATTTTTGATACTCATAATTTGGTTTTCTTCTTTCTTTTTTTTATCATATTGACTAAGGGTCTATCAATTTTGTTGATTTTTTCATAAAACCAGCTCTTAGTTTTATTTATTAATTCAATGGTTTTCTTAATTTCAATTTTATTAATCTCACCTTTGGTTTTCAATATTTCTAATTTAGTACTAAATTGGGGATTTTCAATTTGTTCTTTTTCTAGCTTTTTCAATTGCATGTCCAATTCATTGACCTCCCTTCTCTCTGCTTTAATTAAGTATGCACTCAGGGATATAAAACTTCCCCTGAGAACTGCCTTTAGTGCATCCTACAAATTTTGGTATGTTGTCTCATTATTATCATTCTCTTGAATGAAATTATTGATTGTTTCTATAATTTCTTGTTTGACCAACCAATTTTTTAGGATTAAATTGTTTAATTTCCAATTAGTTTTTAGTCTATCTTTCCATGGCCCTTTATTGCATATAATTTTTATTGCATCATGATCTGAGAATGATGCGCTTACTATTTCTGCCTTTCTGCACTGGATTGTGAGGTTTTTATGCCCTAGTACATGGTCTATTTTTGAGTATGTACCATGCACTGCTGAGAAGAAAGTAAATTCCTTTTTATCCCCATTCAGTTTTCTCCAGAGATCCATCATATCTAGTCTCTCTAAGATTCTATTCACCTCCTTAACTTCTTTCTTGTTTATTTTGAGGTTAGATTTATCGAGTTCAGAGAGGGGAAGATTAAGGTCCCCCACTAGTATAGTTTTGCTATCTATTTCTTCCTCTAATTCCTTTAACTTCTCCTCTAGGAATTTGGATGCTATACCACTTGGTGCATATATATTAAGTAGTGATATTGCTTCATTCTCAATGGTGCCTTTTAGTAGGATATAGTTTCCTTCCTTATCTCTTTTAATTAGATCTATTTTTGCTTTTGCTTTATCTGAGATAAGTATTGCTACCCCTGCTTTTTTTACTTTAGCTGAGGCATAATAAATTTTACTCCAACCTTTTACCTTTACCCTGTGGGTATCCCTTTGTTTCAAATGTGTTTCTTGAAGACAGCATATTGTAGGATTATGGTTTTTAATCCATTCTGCTATCCGCCTCTGTTTTATGGGAGAGTTCATCCCATTCACATTCACAGTAATGATGACTATCTGTCTCTTCCTTTCCATCCTATTCCCTCCCCTGTTTATATTTTTGTTTATTCCTTCTCCCTTCCCCTCCTTGAAGTTCCCTTTTGACCGCCCCCTCCCTCAGTGTTCCCACCCAGTGACCCCCTTCTTAACCTACCCTCTCCCCTTACTACTATTTCCCTCCCTTATAATCCCTCCCTTTAGTCTCCTCCTTTTCACCCCCCCTTACCCTCCCACTATCTATAGGACACAATAAATTTTTATACTTATCAGAGTAAATTACTCCCCGTTTGGTTCTAAACCAATGAGAGTAAATTTCAAACAGTGCTCCTCTCCCTCCCTCCAATTCCTCTATTTAATGAATTTATGTGTCTATTCACATTAGATTCTTAAACTTCACTGATTAATTTGATCCTTCTTTGAACCAGAACCAGTGAGAATAGTGTTTAAATGATGTTCCTCTCCCTCTTACTTTCCCTTCTTCTATAGTGTGTTTTGATGCCTCTTCAGATGGCATATTTTACCTTTTCCTAGCTCATCCTTTCCTTTTTCCCATTACAGTACCATTGATCCCCTTAATAGTCTTTTTTTTTTTAGACTCCATGTTAGTGCATTCATACCCACACCCTCTAAGTATAACCCTTTTGCAGGTCATGATAATCATAGAGATTTCAAATATTGACAGTTATCAGCTCCACATATAGGGATGTGAACATTTTGCTCTTGTTGCATCCCAGGTAATGAGCTTGTGTTTGTGGGTGTGGGTGTGTGCACTTCTGCATGTGTGAGTCTATGTTACCCTTGTTTACCTTTTTATGTTCTTCTGGAGTCTTGTAATTGGAGATCAAATTTTCCATTGAGCTCTGGCTTTTTCATTAGGAAAGTCTGGAAGTCCCTTATTTCATTAAACGTCCATCTCCTTGCCTGAAAGATTATGCTCAGTTTTGCTGGGTAGTTAATCCTTGGTTGTAGTCCTAGCTCTCTTGCCCTACGAAATATCAAATTCCAGTCCCTCCGCTCTTTTAATGTAGAAGCTGCTAGGTCCTGTGTGATCCTAACTGTAGTTCCTCGATATTTGAATTGTTTCTTTTTGGCTGCTTGTAGAATTTTTTCTTTAATCTTATAATTCTGGAATTTGGCTACTATATTTCTTGGAGTTTTCAGTTTGGGATCTCTTTCAGGAGGAGTCCGGTGAATTCTATCAATAGCTATTTTATCTTCTGATTCCAGGACCTCAGGACAGTTTTCTTTGACAATCTCTTGGAGGATGTTGTCTAGACTGCTTTTCTCATCATGGCTTTCTGGTAGACCAATAATTCTTAGGTTGTCTCTCCTGGATCTGTTCTCTAGGTCAGTTATTTTTCCAGTGAGATATTTTACATTTTCTTGCAATTTTTCGATCATCTTGTTTTTTTCGATTGACTCCTGCTGCATCATAGAGTTCTGAGTTTCAGTTTGATTGTATCTAATTTTTAGTGAATTATGGTCTTCAGTGAGTTTTTGAAGTTCCTTTTTTAGGGAGGTATTTTCTTTTTCCAAGTTGGTCATTGCCTCCCTGATTTGGTCTTTAAAATTTTTCTTAAGCTCCTCCAGGAATGCTATTTGGGCTTGAGACCAGATCATGTTTCCTTCTGTGGTCTCTGGTGTGGGCAGAGAGTCTATATTGTCCTGTGTGTTTTGTTGTTCTTGCCCTGCATAGTATGCTCGAATAGACTTTCTTGCCTTCCCCTTCTCCTTTTCAGCTTCTTTCCTTCCCATTGTGACTTCCTGTTTCTTAGTGTCTCAGGCTATGAGTTTGGGGCCTGATCCTTGACTTTGAATACCTCTGGGTGGCTAGTTTATGGCTAAGTCAGGGAAGTCAGTGAGGAATGTAGATGTGTAGGTGGGGATGAGTCTGACCACTTCAGATTTCTGCCTCTATACCCCTGGGCTATAAGTAGGCTTTTGTTGGTGAGGTGAGGTGGGGCTTGTTGGGTCCCCTCCCTCTCTTCTCTTCAGATTCCTGGCTGACTCAGTTACACCCTTTCTTGGAGATTCTCAAGCCTGAGGCTATTTCCATTAGCTTGGGATTTCAATCTGGGTGGGAGACTTATCTTTGGGTTTTCTGCTTCATGAAGGAGGGATGGGAGGATCAGAGCAGCTAGAATTTACTTTGCCATTCCAGCCCCTGTATTATACAGGCAGGCAGTTTCTAAACTTCCAGGCTGGGGGCTGAATGCAGCCTGCAAAGCCACTCTCTCCACTGGGGACCCGACTCTCCTACCTGGCTCCAATGATCCGTTCCCTCTGTGAGATGACTGCGATTCGTCCTTGGTAAGTCTGCAGGCTGGGGCTTTTTCTCTCTCTGGTGTAGTCTGCTTGCCTGCTCTTAGGTCTGAGCTGTGCAGACCCCACGCGCTCTGCGCTCGACCTCTTTGGACACTCTGGGCAACCTCCTGGGCTGGATTCTGCCACACTCTGTCTTCCACTGGGCTCCGTCACTCCGGAATCCGCTCAGATTTACCCTTTTGGACTTAGTGACAGAGGAGCTCAGCGCGGTTACTGCTTCCTTTCCTCCATCTTGGCTCCGCCCCCCTAGTCTGTTTTAAAGGTGTAATATTCCTTAGTCTTTCAGTGTGACTCCTTTACTAACCTGTTGACTATTTTTTTCATTATTTTCTTCTATCACTGTCATTTATTTTGCCACTTTTTCCTCTCTATCTTATTTGATTTTTAAAATCCTTTTTGAATTCTCCTAGATTTTCTTTCATTGCCTGAGTACAATTCAATTTTTCTTTGAGGCTTTGGATAGAAATGTTTTGATTTTATTTCTATCTTCTGAGTTTGTGTTTTGATCTTCCCTGTAACAATAGTAACTTTCTATGCTCATGCTCTTTTTTGTGCTTTGCTCATTTTTCCAAGTCTGTTTCTTGACTCTTAACTTTATGTTAAATTGGGGCTCTGCTCCCACGTTGGAGAGAACTTTTGGTTTTTGCCCTATCATTTTTCAGAGCTGACTCTAAGTCTCTATAAGTTTTCAGTTCTTCCAAAAGAGTATTATATAAGGAAAGGTATGGTCCCTGATCTCTTGGCCTAGGTTAGAACAGGGTCTGTGAGCAGACGTGCACTTTTTTCCTTGCTGGAACTCTGACCAGGGTCCTTGCTCCCCTGCTGTCATAGGCTCTTCTGTGCTCATGCTCACCCTGAGTTATGGTCAATGAAACAAAGTCCTATGCCTCATACCTGCAAGGGTTCCCCTATAATCTACTTCTGACCAGTTGTCAGACTTCCTTATTGTCTGTGGACTAAGTTCTCGGGAAGCTCCTGCTGGTGATCCAATTGCCCTTAAAGTCTATTGCTGACTTGCTAAAGTGATATCTACACTGGACTTCACTCTCACTCCACTGAAACAGACCTTTACTGTTGACTTTTTAACTTGTCATTGACTGAAAATTTGTTTCATCCCCTCCTTTTGCTGGTTCTACCACTCTAGAATTCATTTTAAATTGTTTTAAAATTGTCTGAAGAGGAATTTGGGAGATTTCAGGAGAGTCCCTTCTTTTATTCTATCATCTTGGCTCTGCCACTTGCAGTATTATGTTTTTAAAACCATAACAATTTAAATCTTTCCCCCCTAATGATAATGTTTACTCTTTTAGGCTACCCATAGTTTAAATTTATCCTGAGAATGTGTGTATGTTATTTGAACAATCTTGTTTGTATACTTGTTTGCTTATAGTTATTTCCCTCCTAATAGACTGTGAACTCCTCAAGAACAAGGACTTTTTTCCCTTTCTATTGTACATGCAATGCATAATAAAGTTCCTGGACCATAGCAAGCATGTAATAGATACTAACTGAATGAATAACTGACTCATTACACCCCAAGTGGCTGCTTTTCAGCCATTCATACATTGTGAAGCCTAACACATTACTTGATGCACTCTCTGACTGTGATTAAAGACATCCATTCAAGGAAAATTGTGATTGATCCCCTCATTTATCTTGAAATAGATGAAATATTAAATAACAGCTTAAATTTGAAGTAGGATAAATTAATTTTAAATCTGTATCTACTCAGAGGGAAGAAAGTAGAAGAGAATATGGAAGGAGGAAAATTCTGGGAGTTGGCATAGATCACTAAATATTGGGCTTATGTTTTAATCTGCTTGCTGCTGTCACATCTACCTACAATCAATGAAGATGTTGACAATTTAATTTGCATCTGAATGACTTAAATATCTTCTCCCCTTGCCCCTTGAGTCTCTCTTAGTCACTAAGCCACTGTTAATTCATTAAATCACTCAAACTTCTACCCATTAAATCTAATTTGAGTTTCTCAATTTTTCCTTATCCAAAAAGATGAAGATAGGAAGGACTACATCTTAGATTAATTGCCATGTTTTGTATTTAAAGCCATTCGTAAACTGGCTTAAAACTATTTGAATGATTTCACATTACCGTCAAAACATTTTACATTGGGGCAGCTAGGTGGTGCAGTAAGTAAGAGTGCTAGCCCCAGTTGGGAGGACCCAGGATTGGTTCTGGCCTCAGAAAATTAACACCCACACATAAAAATAACTAGCCATGTAACCTTTAGCAAGTTACTTAACCCCAATTGCTAAAAAAATTACATTGCAGAAAACAGAATTTTCCTTTTACATAATATTCCAGTTCCTACATATGACTTTTTGTAGGTCTACCCACCCTCCTTATCAACCCAACACATGCCTGTAATGTTCTCATTCCTTATCTCCATTTCTTGAAATCCAACTTCCCTTAATAACTCTAGCCCCATCTATAAAAGGTATGTCCTAGTTAATTTCAGTTGTTTCTACTATTCTTTCCTATCCATGGAAATACTTATTATTTTCTTGTTTATTTACATAATCTTATATTAATACATAAAGCAGTTTTCATTATTTGCTTAATGTGTACAATGTTCTTTAGATATGTAGTTCCCTTTTTGAAGATTATTTCCTTTCAAAAGCACACACAAACATTCTATTTCACTATCTTTTAAGGGAGAATAAAAGCATATTTGCTCATAATATCCTTCATAAAAGTTAGAGCAGCAATTTCTAATTTAAAAGAAATGACAACATAATAAACAATTGGTAACCTTTCCTTTTGAAATATTAGGAGAAATTAATTTTCCCTTGCCTGTCAGCTTTTTTTTAATAGCCCACTAAATATACCTTTATTAACTAAGATTATGGATGATGGGTTTCTGTATCACAGAGTTCAAGAATTACATATTAAAATCAATGAAACCATAATTACTCTTTTGCCCTTTAGTAAGCAAAATATCAAGCTATTTTTGCAAGTTTATAGGTTAATTAATCCTTTTATTTCTTGATGATGTAATTAATTGTATGAAACCATACTTTTCCTTATCAACACTTAGAATTCAAGATGATAGTGTAGAGCTTATAATAGTAAGCACTATAGCAGTACAAAATAGCTTTCCATTTCCTCTACAGTAGTACTTAACTTATGCCTACAAATAAAACATTGAAAATGTTTCTTCTGAAATGACTAGTCAAAAGTAGTAAACAAATGAGCCTCTTTCTTCAAATGCACAATGAGACCTATAATTTTGATAGTTCATTACACCTTCCTCACTTTTATAGAGTGGGGAAAAGAGATGATCTGGATGTGCAATTTTTGCAAATGTAAAAACAAAACTACCACTGTGGAAACTCCCTCTACCTGTGAAGACTGGGAACTTTCTGTCACTTATAGTCTTAGGGAATTGCCTCGGGCACTGGGAAGTTAAGTGCTTGCTAGTGGTCAAGCAACTTGTATCATAGGCAGAACTGAATCCATAATTGAACTAAACCCAGCATGGATGTCACTTCACTTCTTTTTATGGAATCTAATGAATAGGCCATATTATACTTTTTTTTCATGTGGTCCAGTAGAACATTTCTTCTGTCAACTATAAAACAAACCAAATTGTTGGGAGGGGGGTAAAGAGAAAGGTAGGGCAGGGAATGTTTTTGCCTTCCTTTAAATCCAACTTGGTCCTAATGAATGATTTCCTGGATAAATTACAGTAGTTTTTGACAGGATTTTGTTTAAAATTTCCAGTTTTCTTCTTATGCCTTCCCTTTTCCCTCGTTTACAAATTAAAGCAATGTTTGTCTCATTAAAATATTTGTGTAGTGTGCTATCTTTCTTAATTTATGGGGAATAATTTGTGAGGTATTAGCACAAACCATTCTTTAAAACTTTAAAGAATTTTGTGACTCCTTCAGTATCAGGGAATTTTCCTTGTCATTGGTAGTTTTTAAATTTCTATTTTTCTTTTCTCACATTGGATTATTTAAGAACACTTTTCTGGTCTTTTGTTGGCTTGGCTGTTTTTTATTTCTTAAGATATTTGTATGTTCTCAGTTTTGTGAGCAATAACAAAGAATAATAAGTTTTTATTTTTCTTTTTAATTTCTTCTGTGTTTGTAATGATTTCACTGGTATTGCTTGTTATTTTCTTGATTAGATTTTCTGACCTCTTCTTTTTAATCATACGGACTAAAGATTTTTCAATATTATTCATATTTTTAAAGAGCCGGTATTTAGATTAATTTATCACTTTTGATTTTATTTCAAGTTTATCTGTTTCTCCCCTAATTTGTAAGATCACTTCTTTTTTAAACAAAGTTTTGGTTTATATATTTCTTTGTTTTCTAATTTTAAATGCATAATAAATTAATTAATCACATCTTTTTAATTTTGTTAATATGTTTTCAGGAATATGATTTTTCCCTTGAAGACCACTTTAGCTACATCATAGAAATTTTGGTAAGTTTTTCATCGTTATCATTATTTTTCAAATAATTGTTTACTGTTTCTATGATTTTTCTTTGACCTACATCTTATTTAGGTTTTTATTGTTATGTCTTCATTTTGGTCTCTATCTTTTATTTGTGGCTCCTGAATCAGTGAGCTTTCATTTTCTCATGGTCTGTAACAGAGGTATTTATTAATCTTACCTTTTTTCCCATTTGTTTGAAATATCTCTGTGCCTTAATGCATGGTAAATGTTTACAACAGTTCCACATGGTAGTGAAAAATATATTTGTGATCTCATTTAAAAGATAGCATGATGTCAAGATGGCAGAGTAGAAACAGGACTTCCATGCACCTCCCACTTCCACCCCTCCAGTTCATGTAAAAAAAAACTCTAAACAATCTTTGGAGCTACAGAACCCACAAAATGACAGAGAAAAGCTAACTTCCCACTGAAGACAGTCCAGCAGGCTGGCAGGAAGGGGCCAGCTTAGCAATCTGGGAGCCAAGCCCAACACTGCACTAGCCAGATGTTTTAGCCTGAGGGCAACAACAACCAGCCACCAGCTGGAGGGACTTCAGATCACCAGCAACTGTGGTGGTTTCCAGAATTATCAACGCATAGATGCTTAGGACAAAGTGAGAGGTCAGTGCAGTGTGGACTTTGTGAACTGGGAGTTCAGGAATGCAGTCTGGCCTTTACCCCCTGGAAGGAGAATCTACTGAGGCACTGCATGCAGCCACCACCATGTGGCTACTGCAGAGTTCCTGCTCTGCAGATTGTACAGGAACAAGCAATTATTCTGAGGGGTAAGCACTCTTGCTTTAACCTGTTTGGATCGGGATTGCCATCTGGGGTGGAAGTCCTGGGGTGTGTGACCAGCTTGCCAGAGTGTGTGGAGGCTTCAGAGAGGGCACCCAACTAATAGTTCCAGCAGCTCCAAAAACCCCAGTGATTTGGGACAAAGCTCCCCTCTCTGGTAGCAGAGTTCTGCTATGGCAAAAAGCTCAAAAGTCAAGTAATTGAGTGGAAACATGAATAAGCAAAGGAAACAAAGCAAGCAGAACAATCTGACTTTACGATACTATTCTGGGGACAAAAAGAATCAAAGCATGAAACAAGAGGAAGACAATGAAGTCAGAACTCCTGCACCAAAAGCTTCCAAGAAAAACATGAGCTGGTTATAGGCCATAGAGGAGCTTAAATGATTTTGAAAATCAAGTAAGAGAAGTGGAGGAAAATTAGTAAGAGAAATGTGAATGATGCAAGAAAATTATGAAATGAGAGTCAACAACCTGACTTAATAAAATAATATCTTAAAAAATAGACTAAATCAAATGGCTCAAAAGCCAATGAGGCTCAGAAGAGGCTCAAAAAGCCAATAATGGGAAGAATGACTTAAAAAGCCAAATTTGCCATATGGAAAAAGAATCTCAAAAGCTCGCTGGAAAGAATCATTTATTCAGAATTTGATTGGAGCAAATGGAAGCTAGTGACTTTATGAGAAATCATGATACTATTAAACAGATCCAAACAAATGAAAAATAGAAGGCAAGATGGAATATCACATTGGAAAAGCTATGACCTTGAAAATAAAACCAGGACAAATAATTTTAGAACTATTGAACTACCTGAAAGGCATGATAAAAAAAAAAACATTCAAGAAATTCTCAAGGAAAATTGCCCTGATGTTTTACAAACTAAAGGCAAAATACAGGTTGAAAGAATCCACCAATCAACTCCCAAAAATATCATAAAAAGAAAACTCATAGGAATATTATGGCAAGTTTCCAGAGTTCCAAGAAGAAACAATTTGAATGTGGTGGAAACATAATCAAGATAATTCAGGATTTGGCAGCTTCTACATTAAGGGACTGAAGGGCTTGGAATATGATATTCCAGAGGTCAAAGGAGCTGGGATTAAAATAAAGAATCACTTACCCAGCAAAACTGAGTATCATGTTTCAGGGGAAAATATGGTCATTCAGGGGAATAGAGGACTTTCAAGCAGCTTGATGAAAAAAACAGAGTTGAATAGAAAATTTGACTTTCAAATATAAGAAGCAAGAGGAGCATGAGAAGGTAAAGAGGGAAAAGAAATCATAAGTAACATATCAAAGTTGAACTACCTACATTCTTACATGGAAAAATGATAATTGTAACTTATGAAAGTTTTCTCAGTATGAGAATAGTTGAAGGAAATATTAATATATATATTTACATATATGTCTATATAGGAGGGTATATGGGCATATAAATACATATGTGAGTGTGTGTATATATGTGTACAAGTATATATAGTCAGAGGGCACAGGACGAATTTAATAGGAAGGGATGATACTTAAAAGGTCAAATTAAAAGCTAAGAGAGTAATATAATGAGAGGAGATGGGGAGAGACAGAATGGGGTAAATTATCTTGTATAGAAGAGGCAAGGGAAAACTGTTACAATGGAGGGGGAGAACAAGAAGGCAAAAGGGAATGGGTCAACATTATTCTCACTGAATTTCACTCAGGGATGGAATGACATACACACTAAATAGGGTATCTCACCCTACAGGTAAGGGGGAAGGGGAAGAAAGGAAGGATGATGGAAAAGAGGGCAGGCTGGGGGGGGGGGGTGAGGGAAGTTGGAAGCACCCAATTTTGAAAAGGGACAGGATCAAAGTATAAAATAGAACAAGTGGTGTGTTGGATAAGGTGGAGGGAAATATAGTCAGTCTTTCACAATATATCCACTATGGAAATGTTTTGCAGAGCTATACATGCACAACCTATATTGAATTGCTGATCTTCCCAGTAGGTGTGGGTGGTGAGGCAGGAAGGGAAAGAATCTGGAATTCAAAATTTTAAAATCAAGTCTTTAAAAATATATCATTATTATTGGAAAGTTGGAGGGGGCATGGGGGAAGACATGGGAAAGAGTAGATTAGGGGAGGGGATATTCATTGGGATCACTGTTTTGACGTGGTGAGTAGGGGGAAAATGGGGAGAAAATTTTCAACTCAAAATCATGTGTAAATGAATGATGTAAACTAAAAATAAAAAAGAGAAAATTTAAAGAAAGAAAAAAAGAAAAGGTACCATAATTTTTTTTAGCTCCAGTTACTCCTTATACAATTTCCCTTTTACTTGTTGTGCCACATTCAGAAGAATACTCATTACAAAAAGATATCGTGTTAGACTTATTAAAAACTGAGAGAGGGACATATAAATATTCTCCCATTATTTTCTTACTATTCATTTATACTTAAAGCTCAGTTTCTTTTCTTTTTCTTTTTTAATTTGGATGCCAAGGCATTTGGAGTGTAAAAGTTTATACTTATGTTACTTTATTATCTATAGTTCTTCTCATCATAATGTACCTTCTTTATCCTTTTGTGTTTGCTGAATGTTTGTTTTTGCTCTGGTTTGTAGCAGGATTTTAACTTTCCTTTTTTTTGTATTCATTTGATGTACTGTAATTTATTTTCCAAGTGACTCATTTTTTTTTTTCTATGTCTTTGGTATTTAATGTGTTTCTTTAACAACATAGAGTGGGACTTCTTTTTTCGTATTCAATGTGTCATTTTTTCACTTTATTTAATTTTTAAATCATTTACATTCATAGGAATGATTTAGGTTTCAATTTTACTTCATATGCCTCTAACAATTTTTCTAAGATTATGATTTTCCCACTTCTGCTGCAGGCATAATACAGTGTTTCTTAAATTATTTTAGCTTAATCTTGTCAAAAGGTAGCCTTATCCCCCCTGGTTCTCATGTCCATCCTCCAATTTATTCTCCCAAGAGAGATTACTTCTCTTGCTTCAAAATGGAAGTCAGAGCTGTGGCAGGAATTGACACTCAGAAGAGAAAGAGGGCAGGAATGAGCTATAGAGATTTTAAAGCAAATAGGTTAAATAAAAAGATGATCAAAATGAGGGCAAAACTTTGAAGTTTAGCCTTTTAGTATCTTTATGTTTCTTGCTTATATATGGCTATTTAATTTATTTTATAGCCCCTCTTTTTCCCCCTTTCAGTTAGTCTTCTCCTCCCTCAATAATATTCATAATTTTTTTCATTTCATTTTCTGTACCTTTTTCAATAAATAATATCTTTCTCTCACTCTTTTCTTTATTTACCTCCCATTTCTCTCCATTCTAGACTTTATTTTTTTTTTGTTTCATAGACCTTATACTGAGTCCTTCATTATCCTGTTATTTATCCTATTTTTATCCTCTGTTAATTCCTTATGGAATTAATATTTTGACTTGCATGTTTTGGGTTTTCCCTTATAAATTTTTTTATGTTTTCATATTGTCAGACACCATTTGGTCTCCTCTTTTTCCCGGTCTTCCACATTCAGAAGAATACTCATTACTGCAGGGGACAGAGAGTCACCATAGTTACAGTCTTTCTATATCTTTGATTGAGGCAATTCATTATTGATTTTTTACCTCACCTTGATCATCTTTTTTTGTCTTTTTTTGACTCAAAATGTCTATCATTCGTCCACCAGGGATATCTGATTTCTCTTTTAAAAAAGGCTATATAGGGGGCAGAGCCAAGATGGCGGAGTAGAAACAGCTCATCCAAGCTACTCTGCCCCAGATTCCCCCCAAACGATGTAAAAGGGGACTCTGAACAAATTCTGGAGCCCCAACACCCACAGAACGACACAGAGAAGCTAACCTCCAGCTGAGGACAGCCCAGTGGCCCTGCAGGAAGGACCAGCGCAGCAGTCTGGGACCTGGCAGCGAACAGCGTGCAGAGCGCAGGAAGCCAAGCCAAGCGAAGCCCAGGTCCGCGTGAGCCGAGGTTTTAGCCCAAGGACGGCAGGGCCAGCAGCCGGCTGGAGGAACACCAGAATACCAGGAGCAGTGGCGACTCCAGAATTATCAACATATACATGCCTAGGACAAAGTAAGAGGTTAGTGTCCTATGGACTTTAGGACCTGTTTTGGGGGGAATGCGTCAGCTCCCTCCCCTGGGGGCTAGAAGCCATTGAGGAGACACGCCATTTTGTAGTTTTCAGAGGCAGCTCCAGCTCCCAGCCTGCAATTAATTGTAGGGAGATCCAGCGATCAGTCTTGGGGGGTAATCGCTCTTGCTTTAACCTCCCTGGATCTGGATTGTGATCTAGGGTGGAAGTTGTGGGTGGGTTTACAGCTTGCCAGAAACGGAAATTGCCCCCCACACGTTAGGGACGAAAATTCCTCTATCTGGCCTTAAAGCCATAGTGTGGCAACAAGCCCAAAAGTCAAGAAATTAAGTGGCAACATGCCAAGGCAAAGGAAACAGAAAAATGCAACCCTAGACTTCTATTTTGGGGGAATAGAGTGGGAAAAGGACTGTGAGGTCAGAAGTCCTGCTGCAAAAGGCCCAGGGGAAAACATGATCGGATTGCAGGCCATAGAGGACCTTAAGAAGGACTTTAAAAATCAAATAAAAGAAGTGGAGGAAAAATTGGAAAGAGAAATGAGAAGGATGCAGGAAAAGTATGAAATGAGGGTCAACAGCCTGATTGAGGAAAACAACACCTTAAAAAATAGACTGACTCAAATGGCAAAGGAGGCCCAAAAGGGCAATGAGGAGAAGAATGCCTTAAAAAGTCGAATTTGCCAGATGGAAAAAGAATCTCGAAAGTTCACTGAGGAGAATCACTCCTTCAGAATTAGACTGGAGCAAATGGAAGCTAATGGCTTTATGAGAAATCAAGATGCTGTTAAGCAGATCCAAACAAATGAAAGATTAGAAGGCAATGTGAAATATCTCATGGGAACAACCACTGACCTGGAAAATAGATCCAGGAGAGACAATTTAAAAATTATTGCACTACCTGTAAGCCATGATCAAAGAAAGAACCCGGAAATCACCCTTCAAGAAATTCTCAAGGAAAACTGCCCTGATGTTTTGGATCCAGAGGACAAAATAGAGGTTGAAAGAATCCACCAAATAACCTCCTGAAAAAGATCCCAAAAAGAAAACTCCCAGGAATATTATAGCCAGGTTCCAGAATCCCCAGATCAAGGAGAAAATACTAAAAGCAGCCAGGAAGAAACAATTTCTATATTGTGGAAACACATTCAGAATAGCACAGGACCTGGCAGCTTCTACACTGAGGGATAGAAGGGCATGGAATATGATATTCCAGAGGACAAAATAACTGGGAAAGAACCCAAGGGTCACCTACCCAGCAAAACTGAGTATTTTGTTTCAGGGGTAAATATGGTCATTCAGTGGAATAGAGGACTTTCAAGCATTCTTGAGGAAAAAAACAGAATTGAATAGAAAATTTGACATCCAGACACAAGAAGGAAGAGATGCCTGAGAAGGTAATCAGGGAAAAGAAATCAAAAGGAACTTATCAAAGTTGAACTATTTACATTCCTATATGGAAAAGCAATAACTGTGACTGATGATATCTTTCTCACTATGAAAATAATGGAAGAAGGGGGTGTGGTCATATGAATACATATGTGAATGTGTGTGTATATGGTTACAGTTATATATGGATAGAGGGCATAGGTTGAATTTGTTGGGAAGGGAGAACACTCAAGGGATGAAATTATGAGGTGAGAGAGGAAAGTGGCAAGAGATGATGGGGAGAGACAGGGTAGGGTAAATTATCCCATGTAGAAGAAGCAAGGGGAAGTGGTTGCAAAGGAGGGGGAGAATAAGGAAGGCTAAAAAGGCAAAACCACATTCACATTGAATTTGGTTCAGGGAGAAAAAGACATACATACTAAATGGGATATCTCAACCTGCAGCAGGATAGGGGGAAGGGGATGAGAGGAGGGATGATGGATGGGAGGGCATCCTTGGGGTGAGGGGAGGTTGGAAGTACCCACTATAGAAGAGGGACAGGATCATGTAGGGAATGGACCAGGTGGGGGGTGGGATGAGTGGGAGGGAATTATAAGCAGCCTTGTACAATATATCTACTATGATAATGTTTTGCATAGCTAGACATTTACAACATATACTGAATTACTTATCTCCCAAGAGGGAATGGGTGACAAGGGAGGAAGGAAATGGATCTGAAATTTGAGGTCGTAACATTAAATGTTTCAAATATATATAAATGCTATTATTAATACTCTTTTGCTTGTAATAGGGAGATAAGATGTGCAGGCATTGGGACACAAAGACTCACCTTCCTCTAATGGAAAAGTCGATGGGGGTATGGGAGAAGGTATGGGAGAGAGCAGATTGGAGGAAGCGATATCTTGTGGGACTACTATTTTGGGAGGTTGGGTGGGGGAATAATGGGGGGAAAATGATTGTAACTCGAAATCTGGTGGAAATGAATGATGTAAAACAGAAGTTAATAAAGCATTTGTTTAAAAAAATAGGGGGTCCTAGCAAAAATTCAGAAGGTCACCACTCTTGCTTTAACCTCCCTAGAAATGGATCATGGTCTTGGTGGTGGTCCTGAGGTGTGGGACCAGTGAGCCAGAGTTTGTGGGGGCCACAAAGATGGCACCCTTCTAATACCTCCAACAGCTGCAAAAACCTCAGCAATTTAGGACAAAGCCCTCTGCTTTCAAAGCAGAGTTCTATTGTGGCAAAGAGCTCAAAAGTCAAGTACTTGAGTAGCAGAATGAGCAAGCAAAGGAAACAAAGCAAACATAGCAATCCAAGTTTAAATTCCTTGTTTAGGGATGAAAAGGAACAGGAGGAAGACAAGGACGTCAGAACTCCCACACCAGAACCTTCTAAGAAAAGTATGAACTGGTTAAGGCTATGGAGGAGGTCAAGATGGATTTTGAAAATGAAGTAAGAGAAGTGGAAGAAAAATTGGGAAGAGAAATGAGAATGATACAAGAAAATCATGAAAAGAGAGTCAACAACCTTAAAAATTTGATTAACTCAAAAGGCAAAAGAAGCCAAATGCCAATGAGGAAAAGAATGACTTAAAAAGCAGAAATTGGGGGCGGAGCCAAGATGGTGGAGGAGAAACAGCATTTCCAATGTGCTCTGTCGCACACAAATTTCAAACAAAGTGAAAGAGGACTCCGAACAACTTCTGGAGCCACAGCACCCACAGAACGGCATAGAGAAGCTAACCTCCTGCTGAGGACAGCCCAGCAGCCCTGCAGGGAGCGGCCAGCACAGCGCTCTGAGAGCAGGCAGCACAGCACACTGGGAACAGACAGCACAGTGAGCAGAGCCGAGCCCAGGTCCGAGGTTTTAGCCCCAGGGTGGCCAGGACTTCAGCCGTCTGGAGGAACCCCAGAACACCAGCAATTGTGGTGATTCCAGAATCATCAGCACAGATATGCCTAGGACAAAGTGAGAGGTTAGTGCCCTATGGACTTTGGGACCAGTATTTGGGGAACGAATGGCTTCCTCCCCTGGGGGCAAAAAGCTGCTGAAGAAACAGCAGCACAGAAGCCATTTTGCAGTGTCAGTAGCAGCTCTAGCTCCTGGTCTGCGAACTGTAGGGAGATCCAGCAATCAGTCTGGGGGTTAATTACTTTTGCTTTAAACTGCCTGGATGTGGATTGTGGTCTGGGGGGGAAGTTTGGGATGGGTATCCAATTTGCCAGAGTGGGTGGAGGCTTTACAGAGGCCACCCAACTGGCAGAAGTTGTGAAGACCCCATGATTGGGCAGAAGCTCCCCTGTCTGGTGGCAGAGTCCTACTGTGGCAACAAGCCCAAAAATCAAGTAATTAAGTGGCAACATGCCTAGGCAAATAAAACAAAATAAACAGAAAAGTTCAACATTGGACTCCTATTTTAGGGGCAAAGAGGCTCAAAGCATGGAGGAGGACTGTGAGGTCAGAACTCCTGCACCAAAAGCCCCAAATGAAAATACAAGCTGGCTACAGGCCATAGAGGACCTTAAGAAGCAGATAAGAGAAGTGGGGGAAAATTTGGGAAGAGAAATGAAAAAGATGCAAGAAAAGTATGAAATGACAGTCAACAGCCTGACTGAGGAAAATAACACCTTAAAAAATAGACTAACTCAAATGGCAAAAGAGGCTCAGAAAGGCAATGAGGAGAAGAATGCCTTAAAAAGTCGAATTTGCCAGATGGAAAAAGAATCTCAAAAGCTCACTGAGGAGATTCATTCCTTCAGAGTTAGACTGGAGCAAATGGAAGCTAGTGACTTTATGAGAAATCAAGATGCTATTAAACAGATCCAAACAAATGAAAGAATAGAAGGCAATGTGAAATATCTCATGGGAAAAACCACTGACCTGGAAAATAGATCCAGGGGAGATAATTTAAAAATTATTGGACTACCTGAAAGCCATGATCAAAGAAAGAACCTAGAAATCATCCTTAAAGAAATTCTCAAGGAAAATTGCCTTGATGTTTTAGATCCAGAGGGCAAAATAGAGGTTGAAAGAATCCACAGATCACCTCCTGAAAAAGATCCCAAAAAGAAAACTCCTAGGAATATTATAGCCAGGCTACAGAACTCCCAGATCAAGGAGAAAATACTCCAAGCAGCCAGGAAGAAACAATTTCAATATTGTGGAAACACAGTCAGAATAGCACAGGACCTGGCAGCTTCTACCCTGAGGGATCGAAGAGCATGGAATATGATATTCCAGAGGGCAAAAGAGCTGGTATTGAAGCCAAGGGTCACCTACCCAGCAAAACTGAGTATCATGTTTCAGGGGAAAATATGGTCATTCAGTGGAATAGAGTACTTTCAAGCATTCTTGATGAAAAAACCAGAGTTGAATAGAAAATTTGACTTTCAGACACAAGAAGCAAGAGATGCTTGAGAAGGTAATCAAGGAAAAGAAATCAAAAGGAACTTATCAAATTTGGACTATTTACATTCCTACATGGAAAAACAATAACTGTGTTTGATGAAACCTTTCTCATTATGAAAATAATTGAAGAAGGGTACATTGCATATGTTCACAGGTATATATGGATAGAGGACACAGGTTGAATTTGATGGGAAGTGATGATTCTTTTTTTTTTTTTTTTTGGTGGGCAGTTGGGGTTGGGTGACTTGCCCGGGCTCTCCAGGCTGGGTTTTTGTTTGTGCATTGGGTGTCTGGGGCCGGATCTCGGCTCGGGTCCTTCTGGCTCTGGGGCCAGTGCTCTGCTCCCTGCACCACCTAGCCGCCCCAAGGAAGGGATGATTCTTAAGGGGTGAAGTCAAGAGGCGAGAGAGGAAAGTGGCAAGAGGAGATGGAGAGAGACAGCGTATGGTAAACTATCTCATGTGGAAGAGGCAGGGGGAAGTAGTTACAGGGGAGGGGAGGAACAAGAAGGCAAAAAGGCAAAAGCATATTCTCATTGAAGTTGGCTCAACGAGAGAATCACATACATACTAAATGGAAGATCTTACTAGCCAGGTCCCAGAGTTCCCAGATCAATGAGAAAATATTACAAGCAGCCAAGAAGAAACAATTTGAAAACTGTGGAAACACATTCAGGGTAACACAGGATCTAGCAGATTTTACAGTAAGGGATTGAAGGGCTTGAAATATGATATTCTGGAGGTCAGAGGAGCTAGGATGAAAACCAAGAATCACCTACCCAGTAAAACTGAGTATAGTGTTTTGGGGGATAATATGTTTATTCAGTGAAATTGAGGACTTCCAAGCATTCTTTTTCTTTTTTTTTTCAAATGCTTTATTAACTTCTGGTTTACCTCATTCATTGCTGCCAGATTTTGAGTTACAATTTTTCCCCATTTTCCCCCTAACCAACACCCCAGACTAGCAGTCCCACAGGATATCCCCTCATCCAATCTGCTCTCTCCCGTATCTTCTCCCATACCCCCTTCGACTTTTCCAGTAGGGCAAGGTGAATCTCTGTGCCCCAATGCCTGTACATCTTATTTCCCAATTATATGTAAAATAGTATTAATAATAGTATTTATATATTTTTAAAACATTTGATTTTAATACTTTGATTTTGAGATTGATTCCCGTCTTCCCTTATCACCCACTCTTGCTGGGAAGATAAGCAATTCAGTATATGTTGTACATGTATAACTATGCAAAACATTACCATAGTGGATATATTGTAAAAGACTGACTTTATTTCCCTCCCTCCTATCCTGCCTCCTGCTTGGTCTATCCCCTACTTTGATCCTGTCCCTTTTCAAAAGTGTGTGCTTCCAACTTCCCTCCCCCCCAGCCTGCCCTCCCTTCCATCATCTCCCTTCTCATACCCTTCCCCGCTACTCTCCTGTAGGGTGAGATCCTATTTATTATATAAGTCATTCTCTCCCTAAGCCAAATTCAATGAGAATAAGGTTTTGCCTTTTTGCCTTCCTGTTCTTCCCCTCCCTTGTAACCATTTTCCCTTGCCTCTTCTATATCCTCTCCCCCAATGTGGCCTCTCCTATATCCTCCTCCATCCCTCCTCCAACTTTTTTTTTTTTGGAGGGCAATTGGGGTTAAGTAACTTGCCCAAGGTCACACGGTTAGGTTTTTGTTTGTGTTAAGTGTCTGAGGCCGGATCCAAACTCAGGTCCTTCTGACTCCAGGGCCGACGCTCTACTCACTGCGCCACCTAGCCGCCCCTCCTCCAACTTTCCCATAGTTCAAGATGGATCTCCATATCCCGGTGCCTGTATATCTTATTTCCAGTTGCATGCAAAAATAATAATAATAATAATTTTTGAACATTTGGTTTTACAAATTTGAATTCCAGATTCTTTCCCTTCCACCCTTGTCAACCACCCTTGCTGGGAAGATAAGCAATTCAATATAGGTTGTGCATGTTACACAAAACGTTTCCATAGTGGATATATTGTGAAAGACTGACTATATTTCCCTCCATCCTATCCTGCCCCCACTTATCTTATTCTCTCCTTTGATCCCATCCCTTTTCAAAAGAGTGTGCTTCTGATGACCCTCCCCAACAACCTTCTCTCCCAACCATCATCCCCTCTCTCCTCCCCTTCACCCTTTCTCTCCTATAGGGCAAGATGCACGCTTTAGTGTATATATCATTCACTCCTTAAGTCAGATTCAGAAAGATTAAGGTTGACCCATTCCCATTTGCCTTCCTGTTCTACCCCTCCATTGTAAAAGTTATCCCTTGCCCTTTTTATATAAAAATAATTTACCCCATTCTGTCTCTTCCCATCTAGTCTCATTATATACCTCCCTCACCTCTCAATTTCACCTTTTAAATATCACCCCTTCCCATTCAATTGATCCTGTGCCTTTTGCTTATGTATACCTGTACACATATACACACAATAACATATGTTCTTATATGCACATATACCCTCCTATATAGACCTATATATGTATGTATACACATATACGTATACACACACTTATATTCCCTTCAACTATCCTTATGCTGAGAAAAGTTTCATAAGTTATAATTGTTTTTTTCCATGTAGGAAAATAAATAGCTCAACGTTGATAAGTTCCTTATGATTTCTTTTCTCTGTTTACCTTCTCATGCTTCTCTTGCTTCTTGTATTTGAATGTCTAATTCATTATTCAACTCTTGTTTTCTAATCAAGAATGCTTAAAAATCCTCTATTTCATTGAATGACAATATTCTCCCCTGAAGCATTACACTCAGTTTTGTTTGGTAGGCAATTCTTGATTTTAATACTAGCTCCTTTGACCTCCAGAATATCATATTCCAAGCCTTGGGTCCCTTAATGCAAAAGCTGCTAGATCCTGTGTTATCCTTTGTTATACCCCAAAACAACAATCCCACTGAATATCCCCTCCCCCAATCTGCTCCCTGCTATATCTGCCCCCATCCCCTCTCTGACTTTCCAGTAGGGCATGGTGGATCTCTATGCCCCAGTGTCTGTTATTTATCAGTTACATGTAAATATTGTTATTATTATTATTATTATCATTAATAATAATAATACATTTTGAACATTTGATTTTAAACATTTTTATTCCAAATTCTTTCCCTACCTCCCTTATCATCCATCCTTACTGGGAAGATAAGCAATTCGATACAGGTTGTACATGTGTAGCTATGAAAAACATTTCCATAGTGGATATATTGTGAAAGACTGGCTATATTTCCTTCCATCCCATCCCACCCCCAACATCTTCTATTCTCTACTTTGATCCTGTCCCTTTTCAAAAGTGGGTGTTTCCACCTTCCCTCTCCCCTAGCCTGTCCTCCATTCTATCATCCCCCCTCTCATATCCTTTCCCCCTACACTCCTGTAGGGTGAGATACCCTATTTAGTGTGTGTGTCACTCCCTCCCTAAGCCAAATTCATTGAGAAAAAGTTTGTCTCACTCCCTTTTGCTTTCCTTTTCTTCCCCTCCATTGTAACATTTGTTCCCTTGCCTCTTCTATATGAGATCATTTACCCCATTCTGTCTCTCCCCATCTCCTCTCATTATATTCCTCTCTCACCTCTTAATTTCACCATTTAAGTATCACCCCTTCCTATTAAATTGGTCCTGTGCCCTCTGACTCTGTATACCTGAACACATGCACTCATGGTTTTTATGTATATATATTTCAATTTTACCCTCTGGATCTAGAATAGCAGGGCAGTTTCCCTTGATAATTTTTCAAAGATGATGCCAAAACTCATTTTCTAATAATGGCTTTTAATCAGTCTAGTAATTGTTAACTTATCTTTTCTGGGCCTATTTTCCAGATCAGTTATTTTTTTCCCAATGCAGTATTTCACATTGTCTTATTTTGTATTGTTCTTTCAGTTGTATTTTATTGTTTCTTGATGTCTCATAAAGTCATTGGCTTCCATTTACTCAATTCTAATTTTTAAGGAATTACTTTCTTCAGTAATTTTTTTTGTATTTCTTTTTCAATTTTGCAAATTCTACTTTTTAAAGAGATTTTTTTTTCCTTCAATGAATTTTGGTCCCTCTTTTTCCACTTGGTCGATTCTGTTTTTAAGGTGTTATTTTTTTTCAGTACTTTGTGTGTGTGTGTGTGTGTGTGTGTGTGTGTGTGTGTGTGTATGTGTGTGTGTCTCCTTTATCAAGCCATTGACTAGTTTTTCATGATTTTCTTGTATCACTGTCATTTCCCTTCCTAATTTTTCTTCTCCCTTTCTTACTTGATTTTCAAAATTCTTTTTGAGCCCTTCCATGGCCTGAGACCAATTCCTGTTTTTCTTGGAGTCTTTGTATGTAAGAGCTTTGATTTCATTGTCTTCTCTGAGCGTGTGTTTTGACATTCCTTGTCACCACAGTAACTTTCTTTGGTCAGAATATTTTTCTGTTGTTTGCTCATTTTCTTAGATGATTTCTTGACTTTTAACTCTTTATTAAAGTAGAGCTCTGGAGGTGGCTAGGTGGTGCAGTGACTAAGAGTGCTGGCCCCGGAGTTGAGACGACATGGGATCAGATCTGGCCTCAGAAAATGACGACCTACACAGAAATAATGACTGGCCATGTAACCTCAGGCAAGTTACTTAAGCCTAATTGCTTATTAAAAAAAAATTTTTTAAATAAAGTAAAGCTCTGGTTCCAGGATAGAGGGTGTACTGTCCCAAGTTTCAAGGGTTTTGTGAAGTTGTTTTCAGTGATACTTCTAGAGACTTTCATCTTTCAGTTATTCCAAAGCAGCGTGATCTAAGAAGTGTGTTTACTACTCTCCTGGCCTGTGCTCTGATTTCTGAAGAAGCACTCTTTTCTGTCCTAGAATTGTAACAAAGGTCCATGCTCCACTGTTGTAGCTCTGATGTGCTAATGCTCCTCCTTACCCTGAGACTGCTTCTCAGGACTATGACCCAGATCTGAGTGTGGGGAAAGCAACATAGTCCTGCCTCAGTGCTAGCAAAGAGATCCCTATAATCTTCTAATCAGTTGTTCAGCACTTTATCATCTATGGACTAAGGCCTCTGGAAGCAGTTTATGTCACTGCTGACTCAGTAGTTACCCAGGTCTGTTCCTAGTTTTCTAGGTCTGGGTCTGTGCTGCCATAGTCTGTACCAGACTCTGCTCCACTCTCACTAAGTTGTGACAGACATTTCCTGCTGACCTTCTAAGTTGTCTTTGACTGGAAAATAATCTCATCACCTTATTTTGTGGGTTCTTCTCCAGGAATTGTTTTGCGGGATTTTTAAATGTATTCATATAGGTTTTGGGGAGAGCTCAGGTTAGTCACTGCCTTTTCTCAGCCATTTTAGCTCTACCTATGACATCCATTTTTTTTTATCATGGTTATACTCAGATTTTCAAATAAGGTCAATTTGGGTGCATATTTAACTCCATAGCTCTTGGAACATTTTACTTAATATCCGTTCAAGTGTCTTCTGCTGAGTGAAGAATTATCTTGGGTTATTCATTTTTTTTCTTCAAATTTGAAGCATTTACACCTCAGAAATATACAAACGTTAGAAATCAGGGCTTTATTTATTGTTTTGTTGATTTCTACACTTAAGAATGTAATGGAGATAATAACTATGAAAAATATAATGTGTTGTGTGTTCATCACTCCCCCAAAGAACTATTTGTTAAACATTTAGCAGCATTTCCCATGGCCCTACAAGATGTTAGGGTATGCTCAGGTGACATTCCATTTTTTCTCTAATAGTCTTTCTCAGAGGCCTGGATTGAAATTTTTGCCATTTTGCTGTCAGACACCAAAGTACTAACTTTCAAGCTAGCTTGATCAATTCTCTTGGCCAATCTGAGCATATTTCCTATCTCACCATGTGGAAATGTCTTTTATTGATTGAGTTAATGGAGATGTTCTCACGTGATAAATGTATCAGGGCTAATTGGCTTGTGGTGATTGGTTAACTCAGTAGACTTTCTTCTTTGTATTGATGATGGCAGACAGGGAGGGAATCAACATTTATGTAGCGTCTGCTATGTTCCAAATCAATTAATGGAAACATTTCTTCTAAGTAAATACGTGGATACAATCATTATACAACACTTTTTACGTTTCCCATGCTACTGGAAAACAATAAGTTTCCCAACACCATCAAGCTCTTTCCAGGAATTAGTTCCTTGAAGAATCTCATAAGAAATAAAGTCTGCAAATTGAGAGGGACTAGAGTTACTCTACCAGGGTATATGAGCCCTCAATCCTTCCCCTCTCCCAGGGGAAAAGATCTTGAGGTCAAAAAAAAATTCTGTGATGGGGAAGGAATGATGAAGGTGGGGAAAGTATCATCCTGAGCTATGTTTAAAAACTGCCTATTCTTATCAGTTAAGTCTTTTGGAAATAGAATTCAATAAACCACTTGACAAGGGAGACATTTTTCTATACAGATATGGCTTCTGAGAGATTAACATGGTCATAATGATGTATAAATTGGCTTAATAACAGGCATAAAAAGTATAATGATAAAGTTGTTTGTCAGTAAGGGTAAATGTCTCCCCTTGAGATAAGAGAATCTTATCTTGACATTTTGAGACAGATTGAGGGATACTTGAGTTATGCATAATGATGTGTCCTTAATGAACAGAGCACTGGCCCTGGAGTTAGGAGGACCTGAGTTCAAATCCGGATTCAGACACTTAACACAAAAAATAGCCATGTGACCTTGTGCGAGTCACTGAACCCCAATTGCTCTCCCCCCCAAAATTAATATTTGTCCTTAGGGAGGAGAATCATATGGTCTTATGCCCAGTGTAGGCATATAGTATATGATATTGCCACTCAATTGTTCACATTAAAATTGGACCCACTCCACAACCTCTGCTAGTCTTGTAACAGCTTCCACCTGATTGTTTGGTATATATCTCTAATGGGTGCTGACATGCCTCACAAACAACTGTATGAAGTAGAAGCATTAACAAAATTCCTCTATGTGTACTGTCCCCAAAAGGAAGAGCCCTTGACTGTCCAGTCTTGCTCTTTCTAGGATCCAGGACCCAGACTACTTGACCAGATCAATGGATACTACCTAGTGATGTGTAGATGAAGATTTCTTTGTCTTATCCTTCACAGTTCTCTCATGTGCCAGCCATGTGTCTTGGAGCTCAGCTACCTGCAAGGACTTTCAAATATCCTTATTCTCTAGTGTATCTCCTATTACCCAGTAAGTGATTTTGATGTTCAGTCATTCAGTCATATCCAACTCTTCATGACCCAATGAATTATTCTGTCCATGGTGTTTTCTTGGCAAAGGTACTGCAGTGCTTTGCCATTTCCCTCTCCAGTGGATCAAGGCCCAGAGAGATTAAATGACCTGCCCAAGCTCACACAGCTAATATGTGTCTGAGGCTAGATTTGAACTTAAGTCTTCCTGATTCCAGGCCTAGTGCTCTACCCACTGAGCTAACTGGCTGCCTCCTGATAAGTGACTGCTGAAGTCCAATATGCCTTTCTTGTAACAAATGGAAGCATTGTTTTACTAGGCAAAATGATATTCCTCAAGAGCAAGGTCTTTTATAGGTAGAAGCCCAATGACCCAAGGAGGAGCTATGATTCCAGGTTCTGGGCTGGAGGCTTTAGTTTCTGGAATACTGATCACCTTTTTGTGAAGAATGCTAACATCAGAGATACCTAGGTAAGCATGATTAATAATGTATCACTTCCATTTAGCAATAGAAGCATACTATACTCTTATTAAAGGGATGATCTTGTACTACCTAATCCATAATAGGCAGCACTGGAAAAAGGGTGATTGAATGGTTCCATGTCATCTGTTCATTAGCAACTAGGGTCCAGTACTCAACAAATTGGTTTTCAAAATAATTATAGTATGTGGACCTTGGAGCTTCAGAATGCTAACAGCTTACTCTGCCCACCCCTTAATGTCTATCAAAGGCTTCACTCAACCTATTTTTTTTTTATGGACAGAGACCTCTAGAAACATGGGTTTGTAGCATCATTAGGATTCAAGGGGAGAAATTACTGAGTAGTGTGCTTTAGATTTTCCAAGGCCATAGCCTGTTTTGGGCTCTATTTGAAAAATACAGACTTGTGGGTGATGAGACAAATGGGGACTGTCATGTGGAGAATACAGGTTTTCTATAACCTAAAGAGTACATGTGTACTAAAGTGTTGTTAGATTTCCTTCTTAGATCTTGGGGATACAAATGTCAGTAGCTTATTCTATACTGGGTCTGGAATCCTCTGGCTTTTCCCCACTCATTGTATTTCCCAAAACTTGACTGTGTGGCCTGGACTTTGGATTTCCTTAGGGTTGATTTCCCACCCTTTGTCTTCAATGTGAGCCATCATGTGATTTGGGGGCCTCTTTTACAATGACATTATCTGTCCCATTAAACTTAATTTCATCAATGTAATGTAAACCAATGCCCTCAGGTAGGGGTTAGTCTTTCACTAAAATGTGAAAGTATGTCTCAGAGAGTTTTAGTCTTTCACTAAAATGTGAAAGTACTGAGGAGATTTTAAATATCCCCTGGGAAGAAAAGGGAAGGGATTTTGGCCTTCTTCTAAAGTGAAAACAGACTATTTCTGACTTGTCTCATCCACAAGAATTGAGAAATTAGTATTGGTGAGATAAATAATTTCACCAGTCACCTAGGTCCTTGGCTATCTGGTATTACAATATTGATGAAATCAGGTAAAGCCAAAGAGATAGGCATGATTACTTTGTTCACCCTAGTTCACTGTAAGCTGTCAGGTATTATCTTTCTTCCTCACAAATATTATAGGGTTGTTGTAATAGAATCTGATAGAAGGAAGTATTCCAGCTTCCTTCATCTCCATTATTAGAGAAGAAATACTTTTTAACCTCCTGGGGAGCTGATACTGTATGGTATTAACTATACAGGATGTTTTTGGTATAGATAAAGAGGGTATTGTGTTCTAGATATAGAGGAGAGCCTATGCAAAACTCTGGGAAAAAAAAAAAAGATGAAATGCCGAGTTTAGTGAATAGTTTGGCTAGAAAATAAAGTATATGAGGGGGGATAATGTGACCCATACCTGAAAAAGTATATTAAGTCTCTGAAATCTTGCTAAATCAGCTATACATTCCACCTGCTCATAAAGGCAGTCCTATCAATGTCTTCTTTATTTTTCATAATTCTGTTGTACAATTCGTAGTGAGTTTATGTTTTTACAAGAAATGTAATTAAAATTCAGGATTTAATTCTGTCCCATATGAATGAATTTAAAATATATCCATTCCTGATTCATCTGTGTCATTTCTACTCTTTTCCCTGCTCCACCAACTCTTAACAAGAGATACTATTCTGAATTGCAATTTTTTGATAAATTCAGCAACATGAGCAACTATACAGAGGTATGATTTCTTTAAACATTTCTATCAGTTCTGCAATTGATAAGTATTGCGTCTTGATACAGTTCTAATATATTTAAATGTAAATGTTTGTCAGTTTAATTCAGTACAAATACATTTAGATACTTGTATATACACACTGTGTGCCTCTCCAAGGACCCTCATCCTCCAACAAAAAAGATCTATTCATATTTTTATCAGTCAGGAAGACACAGGGACATATTTTGTTTCATTATTAACCATAAACCTTAATTAGATGCTTCCTACACATTAATGTTTTTTTTTTAATCTTTGTAATTTAATCTGTCATAATTCCTTCATCACTATGCCAACTGGAAGGAATGTGTTTACTATATGACGACTGACAGGGAAGTTAATGAAAATGAGTTTTTAAAAAGCTCGTTAATTTATATTTTGTTTTCATGGGGGAGGGAAGCAAAGATGATTTTTGTTTGAAATCTAGTAAGTTATGAACACAAAGATGTCAGGTATAATTACCTATGGTCTGATGGAGTTGAAAAGCAATTATATATGATCACACTTTCATGTTCTTTGGACTTTATTTTTTTTTATTGTTCCCTCAAAATATTTTTAATCTTTATTTATTCTTAGTTTTCAACATTCATTTCCACAAGATTTTGAGTTACAAATTGCTCCCCACCTTTCCCCTAACCCCACCCCAAGATATCAAGCCTACTGAATACCCCTTCACACAATCTATTCTCTCTTATATTCTTCCTCATTAGCCCCTAATTTTCTAGAAGGTCAGGATGGCTTCAATACCCCAGTGCCTATATACCTTATTTCCAAGTTGCATATAAAAATAAATTTTTTAACATTTGTTTTTAAAACTTTGATTTCCAGATTCTTTCCCTTCTTCCTTCCTCACCAAACTCCAGTGGGAAGACAAGCAATTCAATATAGGTTGTACATGTGTAGTTACACAAAATGTTTCCATATTAGATTGTGGAAGACTAACTATATTTCCCTCCGTCCTATCCTGCCCCTCCACTTACTCTATTTTCTACTTTGATCCTGCTCCATTTCAAAAGTGTTTGCT
This sequence comes from Gymnobelideus leadbeateri, assembly GCA_011680675.1. Taxonomy (NCBI): domain Eukaryota; kingdom Metazoa; phylum Chordata; class Mammalia; order Diprotodontia; family Petauridae; genus Gymnobelideus; species Gymnobelideus leadbeateri. The sequence goes on from WOXC01012033.1 coordinate 32,377, forward strand.
TCTAATTACCCTCTCCCCCAATCTGCCCTCTCTTCTATCATCCCCCCTCTTATCACCTTACCCCCTACTTTCTTGTAGGGTAAGATACCCACTTGAGTGTGTATGTTTTTCCCTCCTTAAGCCAAATTCAATGAGAGTAAGGCTGACCCATTCCCTTTCACCTTCCTACTCTTCCCCTCCATTGTAACAGTTTTCTATTGCCTCTTTTATATGAGATAATTTACCCTATTTTATCTCTCCCTTTCTCCTTCTTCCATTACATTCCTCTCTCAGCTCTTAATTTTATATTTTAGATATCATTCCTTCCTATTCAACTTATATTGTACCCTCTATGTATGCATGTACACATATATACACACACTCACCACTCACATGTGTATTTATACACACATACACCCTCCTGTATATACATTATATATATATATATATATATATATATATATATATATATACACACGTGTGTGTGTGTGTGTGTGTGTGTGTGTATTCCCTTCAACTATCCTGAAGGAAGAATATTCTTTCCTTTTTTTGTGAACCCGGAATTGACCCTCTTGCGTGACCAAGTGTGTTATGGAATTTCAGTTCCCGGAACTAGCCATTCCTGGAACAATAAACAATGCTGATGGGAAGTGGCTATTCTCCCAGCATTACTGATTGATAACTGTATTTTTTCAGCCTCACCTGGAATTCACGCAAGGAAGCCAAACCGTGTGAAACAACTTATGAAAGTTTTAACTTCTTTGTTCCCCCTGCATAAAAACTCCCAAATCTCTCCCTCTCATTGGTATCTCACCCATGGAGAGGACGCTCTGCCTGGGACTTTCCCGGCCGGGACTCTGAGGCTGTTCCCCGGGATCCCCCAGCCACTGCAAGGACGAGTTGGTGCTCCCCCGGATCGGTGTTGTTTCCTTGAACTTTCCCTTCTGTACTTATTATTATTATTATTATTATTATTATTATTATTATTATTATTATCGTAATCTGTGTTATAGTTCTCTTGATCTGTTGGTTTCGTTATTGTACTACTCCTATTCCTTGCCTTTTCTGATTATTAAAACGTTTTAGCCTTAAAACTGAGTGCAGCGAGTCATTTGTGGGTGCAAATCCGAACCTTTAAAAATCTACCCAAAACATATCCTCATACTGAGAAATGTCTCATGTGTTACAATTATAGTTTTTCAGTGTAGGACAGACTTTTTTTTTTTTAAGGAGATAGGGTATGAAGAGACCCAGGCAGTAGGTTTTTGGTATGTAAGGGTTATGCATTTGGGAAAATTCTGGACAAGTCATAATAAAACGCCACTGTTCTTGATTACAAATTTTCTATCCCTTCTGTAAATTCATGATGTTTTGAACCTATCTGCTAGGATTTAATCCCTTCGTCTCACTTGGTAGTTGTTTGGGAGGGGGAAATCCATTTTTTTTTATCAGTTTCACCCCACATGTCACTTTTGTTGCTACTGCTACTATTTTTGTTGTTGTTAGTGTTGTTGCTGTTACAGCTGTTTTTTCTGTTTTTGAAGTTTCAAGAAACAGAAATTTCATTCCCAAGGGATACCTGTCAACTGACTTCCAATGTCAGATGTTACATAGAGTATAAAACAGGGAAATTATTTTCCTGTCCTGTAACAGTATCTCTCTATATTTCAGATTTGTAAAATCTGGATCTGGTCTTCTCTGAAATTGAGGACATAGTTTAATTCTCCTGTTTGCTTCCCATTCTATTTCATCGAACTAAAGGTACCATGATAAATCAGAATGTAAGGTTAACATACCTATTAGTTGTATCAATGTCCATCAGCCTGGACTGCTGGAATTTTTTTCTCTCACTCTGCCTAACCCCTTCCCAAATAATACCTCCTCATTCAGCTGAGAGCCTAATGTTATATCTAGAGAAGAATTTAAAATTATTCAAACTGGGTATCATAATTCATGTTTTTTCCCTACTGGAGAAAATATAAGAACATCCATTTCTAATGAAACTGGTTTCCAGATGTGAGGATATGTTTTCTTGTTCACAGGATAATATATTATCATATGCCATGTCCATTATTAACCATAGTACCCAGTACATAAAATTGCATAGAGCATTTGTCCTTAGGTCCTGAGAAATTTGAAAAATTGAGATTCTTTTTGTTTCCAAAAGGGATGTGAAAGCATTTCTTACTGACTAAATGGATTTTATCCAACTGCCTAATTCATTATGCTAAAACCATAAAGCAATTTCCTGTGCAAAGTCTAACTCACATGCTTTCTGTTGTCAAGTGTTTGAATTTCAGATTAGAAATGTGTTCATTTGGATAGCATGAAAGGAAAGCTTTGTTGTCAGCTTTGCTTTATGTTCTGCCAGAAGCCAAATCCCTCTTCTTCAGCAATCACCAGCAAAATACCAGACTTTACTCCACTCTGGACTCAACTATCTTGAAACAAACACAAATGCCTTTGACCTTTTGTGTGCTAATTTATGGTTTGACGTTTGCTTTAACTATTAATAGATTTCTAAAAAATGGTTTCTGACAGATAGTAGGAAATGTTTAAGATCCACAAATTATTCTGCACTCCTATACTCTCCCCACCCCCAGCTTCCAGGGTTATATATATATACATATATATGCATATATATGTATATATATACATACATATACATATATATACATATATATATATAACCATAATAATACCTAGAACAGTTGAGGTCTATTAATCAATTGAGTTTTTTCTTTGTTTCTGAATAGTGGGAACTGATCTATTGTTACATTTTTTTTTTTAAAACCTCTGCTTGTCGTGAGATATCATTTACTCAGAAATATTTTCTACTCACTGCTGCTAGTGACATTTTATTCTTATTGATCTTAGAAAACATGACTGTTCAGAAAGTCAAGGGTCACATTTTAGCCTGGAGGAAACAATCTAGTAAAAATAACCTAATACCCTTGTGAGGGAAAAAGTACATCTGGTTAAGTCTAAGTAATATAGAGGGCTGAGGGGAAATTGAGGCAGAAATTTTCTTATGAAGGTTTTTAGCTTTGTGTAAAATTTGAAAAAAATATTGTGCTTCACAGTAGCACTATAACTTTGTTGGATAATTGCCATTCATAATTCAGCAAATAAACATGCTTCATGATCAGAGTTTTCTTCATTTCTAATAGTATTTAATGTTTCCATTTAATAGTTATTGTATCTTTACTTTTTAATATTAATCTGACCCCCAGATATTAAAGTAGTATTCAGTTCCCAAAAAATGAGTATGAATCCCTATCAAGCCTGGCTGTTTTGTCCATGGTTATTGCTTAATTGTCTTTCTTTTCTTACTTTTTTTTTTACAAGAGAATGTTCCATGCTTTAATGTGAGAAGAAGTTTATATCAGGAAATAATTGGTACAAAAAATAAAGGCATCAATAAAATTTAATAAAGAGTAAGAGTATCCAGCAAGGTATCCCACTTTCAAAGAGGACCACAGGGAAAAAGTCACCTATAGAACTTTGCATAATTTTTGTTATACTTTGAGTAAAAAAATATTTAGCAAATAACTTATGTTACATTATTTTTAATTTTAAAATATTTCCTCAGAATATAACCTAAAAATTTTTGGAAGAACATTTGAAAGTAAACATGGACTTTCCACTCATTTGATATTACCCAATATGATGGAAATTTGCCTAATTTGCTAGGTAGTCATTCTCCAGATTTGAATACAATTCAAAAACAAAATTAGTTTTTTATTTTCTATAACATAGGAGAGATTCTTGAGAAAAAATATATTGTGGTAATGATAAACTTACAAAATAAATCACCTCCATCCCTTTAATATTTCTATAACTCTGGCCCCAGTCAGTTATGTGGGATTATTCTTGAAGGTTAACTGGTTTTTGAAATTAGCAATTTGTTTATTAAATAAACAATTGTGTTCTGATGCCTGATTATGTAAGATTACAATTCCAACTTTGAAAGTAACCATGTAATCATACTCATAAACCACTTAAAAGATAAATTGCCTCAGTGAGAAGAGTAAAATAGTTCTTCAAACATGATACAGCCATGGATTTTATTATCTTTTATTGAGCTTTTAATAATGTAAAAAACAAAACAAAACAAAAACACTTCCATTTCTCTATGTATTTTCTTATATCATAAATTCTCTTTTAATTTCCACTTTATATATATATATTTTTTTAAATTAATTTTATATATCTATGAATTAATTTTTACTATTTTTTTCTCCCAAATCCACAGCAGGAAAATTACCAACTGCTAGTAACTTTCACATATTCTCCCATTATTTATGTAACTGACTGACATTATGATAGGTACTATGCATCCATCAAGCTTCAGCTTATTTCTCACCTCTTTCATGAAACATTCACTAACTACTCCATCCACAGTGATTTTTTTGTCCAATGAATTTAAAACATTTACTTTATATTCCTTTCATTTCACACATCATCATATGTTAACCATTCCTTTGTGTATCTGAGGTAAACAGCAGAGCAAGAACATGGGAGTTAGTAGGCTAAATAACTGGAAAGTCATGATATTTGAAAGGCTTGGGTGTTAGGGTAGGGAAGAAGACTAAGACAGGCACTGGACTTAGTTAAAAAAAAAAGAAAGAATTTTTCTGACATTGACAGATGATTACAAGAAAGAGGTGGACAGGGTGGAGTAAAATTTAAAGGAAAGGTAGTTGATGATTGAGAATAGCAGAAGAGTTGGAAAGAGGCAATGGAATAATGTATCGGGGTAAAATATGCATTATACACAGTGTTCTGAACACAGAATAGAGGGAAATGGATCTTTAGAGTTAGCAGAAAAGGGGAAAAATACATCTGGGTTGATCATCTCTGCCTCCCACTCCAACCAGTAGTAACTCAGAGCAGAGATCTGGACCCGGGTTGACCTCGATAATCCTCAGCAAATGGAAGCTGAGACCAACCAGCAAGACAGCATTGGGAATCTGTATAGGAGTCAAAGTTAGGGAAGATTCCTAAAAACAAGTGAGAGAAATAGAAGGAAAGCTGAAACACAAGGAAGAAATCAGAATAAACACATACATTATATGCTCTGTTGATCCTTATAACAAATTCTACTCTCACAGACAGGCTGGGTCCCTGAAGAAAATTATATATCAACATATTGATTCTGGGAGTACTCCAGGGATCAGGGTGATTCTTTTCTAATATAATTGGTTAAAGCTACCATTCTGGTCTGCTCCTCCCAATATGAATCATCAGTTTTAATTAATATCTCCATTATATCATTTTTCCCCTCCTATGAAAATATTTCCCCAACACCTGGGGGCATACTCTGCCTCTTTGTTCCCTTTGTTCCCTCATACCTCTTCAAAAGGTTATTTGTAGCATTTGCCCCAAGTTTATTTCTTATCAGTAGATAACATGGATGAGTCACAGTAGGTCCTTTTTGACTGCTCAAGCCAGAGGAGGCAGGATGGGGGCAGGGATGGAGGGGATTTCTTTATTGGGACCAGAAACTGGAAGAAGACCTGTCTAGGCAACCAGAGAGGAATGACTCAAGACTGTTGCTGCAGCTGGTCAAGAGATTTATCTGATTAGAATCTGGGAGCATTGCCTACCTAACACAGAGCTCATAAGTCAGAGCAGCAGAAAAGTGCTAGCTTTATTTCTCTTTGCCTATAGGTTTTATGGACATTAGGATTACTTTACCTAATTGACACCATGATATAGCTCTATATTTATAACTGTGGCATCCTACAGATGTGAAGTTTAAAATTATCACAGGAATCTGACAGATATTAGACATTGATCACCATCTCACACCATGTATCAAGATAAATTCAAAAGGAGTAACTGATTTAAACATAAAGCTTGGTATCAAAAGAAAATTAGTAAAGCATGGAAAGAATTATGTATCAGATTAATGGATAGGCAAAGAATTCATGGCCACACAAGTAAGTAAAATGGATAATTTTGGGTACATATTTTTCAAAAAGATTTTGCAAATCAAAACCAATGCAGCTAAAATTAGAAGAAGAGCAAAAAAATGGGGAAGGGATCTTTGCAATGTTTCTCTGATAAAGGTATAATTTCTCAAATATAAAAGGAATTGAATCAAATATATAAGAATAGGAGCCTTTTCCCCACTGATAAATGCTCAAAGGATATGCATAGGTAGTTTTCAAAGGAGGAAATCAAAATCATCAATAATCATATGAAAAATTCTCCCCTCCTCTCCTACCCCATCCATAAGACAACAAACAATCTAATGTAGGCTATAGCTGTACAATCATATTAAATATATTTCCACATTAATAATGTGGTGAAAGAAGAATCAGAACAAAAATGGAAAATGATGAGAAAGAAAAAAGAAAACAAAATAGTATGCTTCAATCTGCATTCAGATTCCATAGTTCTTTCTCTGGATGTGGATAACATTTTTTATCATGAGTCTTTTGGAATTGTCTTAGATTATTGTATTACTGAGAAGAGCTAAGTCTATCAAAGTTGATCATGGAACAGTGTTGCTGTTACAGTGCACAATGTTCTCCAGGTTCTGCTCAATTCACTCAATTATCAGTTCATGTAAATCTTTCCAGACTCTTAAATCTTTCCAGAAATGTTTCTGCTCATCAATATTTTTTAGAACTCAAAAGTATTCCATAATGTCCAAATGTCACAGCTTGTTTAGCCATTCTCCAGTTGATGAGGATCCCTTCAATATACAATTCTATGAAACCACAAAAAGAGGTGCTATAAATCTTTTTCTATATGTGGGTCCATTTCCTTTTTTTATTATTTCTTTGGGATATAGACCTAGTAGTGGTATTTCTGGATTTAAGGCTTTGCGGAGATTTATAGCCCTTTGGGCATAATTTCAAATTGCTCTCCAGAATGCTTACATCACTTCACAACTCCACTAACAATGAATTAGTTGTCCAATTTTCCCACATCTCTAACATTTATCATATCCCTTTTCTTCCATGTTAGCCTATCTGATAGGTGTGGCATGTTACCTCAGAGTTCCTTTAATTTGCATTTCTCTAATCAATAGGGATTCAGAGCATTTTATCATATGACTAGAGATAGCTTTAATTTCTATATTCAAAAACTGCCTGTTCATATCCTTTCAGCATTTATCAGTTGGGGAATGATGTGTTCTTATAAATTTTACTCAATTCTCTATAATTTGGGGGAGTAAAGAGGCATTTATCAGATACAGTGGTTGTAAAAATTGTTGCCCAGCTTTCTGCTTTCTTTCAAATCCTGTTTGGGTTGTTAGTTGTGCAACACCTTTTTAATTTTATGTAAACAAAATGACCCATTTTGCATTTCATAATGTTTGTTATCTTTTGTCTGGTCATAAGTTCTTCAATTCTCCAAAGATTTGATAGTAAACTATTCCTTGATCTCTTAATTTGCTTATGATATCACCCTTTATGTCCAAATCATGTACCCATTCTGACCTTATATTGGTGTACAGTGTAAGATATTAGTCTATGCATAGTTTCTGCCATTCTATCTTCTAATTTTCCCAGGAGTTACTGTCAAATGGTGAGTCCTTATCCCAGAAGCTGGAGTCTTTGAGTTTATCAAAAAGTAGAATACTATATTCATTTACCACTGTGTCTTGTGTGCCTAATGTAATTTCTTACCCATTACCAAATAGTTTTGATGATTTTTGCTTCATAAAATAGTTTTTCATTTGATATGGCTAAGTTACCTTCCTTTGCCTTTTTATTTCATTAGCTCCCTTGAAATTCTGGACCTATTTTTAATCCAGATGAATTTTATTATTTTTTTCTAGCTCTACAAAATAATTTTGGTAGTATGATTGACATGACACTGAATAAGTAAATTAACTCAGGTAGAATTGCCATTTTTATTATATTAGCTCACCCTACCCACGAACAACGGATACTTTCCAGTTATTTAGATCTATCTTTATTTGTGCAGAAATTGTTTTTTAATCGTGTCATATAGTTTCTGGGTTTGTTTTGGCAGGTAGACTCCCAAATATTTTCCATGGTCTACAGTTATTTTAAATGGAATTTCTATTTCTTGCTGTTGGGCTTTTTTAGTAATATATAGAAATGCTGTTGATTTATGTAAAATTATTTTATATCCTGCGTCTTTGCTCAAGTTGTTAATTATTTCAAGTAGATTTTTAGATGATTCTCTAGGATTGTTTGAGTATAACATCATGTCATCTACAAAGAATGATAGTTCTGTTTTCTTGTTGTATATTCTAATTCCTTCAATTTCTTTTTGTTCTCATTGCTAAAGCTCACCTTTCTAGTACAAAGATGAATAACAGTGGTGATAATGCACATCCTTGTTTCACCCTTGATCATATTGGGAAAATTTTTAGCTTATCCCCATTATATAAAATGCTTGCTTGTGGTTTTAGATAGATGCAACTCATTATTTTAAGGAAAACTACATTTATTCCTATGCTCTGTAGTGTTTTTAGTAGTAATGGATGATGTACTTTGTCAAAAGTTTTTTTTTCCCCCTGGGGATGCAGCACAAAGATGGCCAAGTAAAAACAGGACCTCCATGTGGCTTGGGCTCCAATCACCTCCAATACATATTAAAAATGACTCTAAGCAAATTTTAGACCTACAGGACCCACAAAGTGACAGAGAGAAACAAATCTCCTACTGAAGACAGCCTGGAAGGCAAACATAAGGGATCTATTGCACCAGACTCAGAGCTGAGCACAGTCCCAAGGGAGCCATGTGGTTCTGTCCCCAGAGTGGTCCTGACCTGTGGTAGCCAGAACAGACTTCAGGAGAGGGAATCACCAGAATCTGTGGTGGTTTCCAGATTTCTCAACTCATAAATGCCAAAGACAAAGTTAAAGGTCAGTGGCTAACTCTGTCAGAACAGGGGGGTGTAAGAGCATGATCCAGCCCCTACCCCCAGGGTGAGAAGTGGTGGAGGCACAGTGGCTGCAACTGATGCTGCATGGAAGCCTACAGATCTACTGGCTGCAGATTGTAGGGGGACCAAGCCACCATTCAGAGGGTAATCGCCCTTGCTTTAGAGGCACAAAAAGGATCAAAGCATGAGATAAGAAGAAGGTAACAAGTCAGAACTCCTGCATCAAAAGTATCCAAGAAAAACATAAATTGTTTATCGGCCACAGAGGAGCTCAAAAAGGATTTAGAAAATCAAGTAAGAGAAGTGGAGGAAAAATTGGGAAGAAAAATAAGCATGACGCAAGAAAATCTTGAAAAGTGAGTCAACAGTCTGCTAAAGGAGACTTCAAAAAATACTGAATAAAATAACTCCTTAAAAACTAGACTGAATCAAATGGCAAAAGAGGTCCAAAAAGACAATGAGGAGAAGAATGCCTTAAAAAGCTAAATTTGTCAGGTGGAAAAGGAATTTCAAAAGCTCACTGAAGAGAATAATTCCTTCAAAATTAGATTAGGGCAAATGGGAGCTATTAACTTTATGAAAAATCAAGATACTGTAAAACAGATCCAAACAAATGAAAATAAAAATAGAAGACAATGTGAAATATCTCATTGGACAAACCACTGACCTGGAAAATAGATCCAGGAGAGATAATTTAAAAATTATTAGACTAGATCAAAGCCATGAACAAAATAAAAGAGCTTAGACACCATCCTTCAAGAAAGTATCAAGCAAAATTGCCCTGATATCCTAGAACCAGACAGTAAAATAGAAAATGAAAGAATTCACAGATCATCTCTTGAAAAAGATCCCCCCCCCAAAAAAAAAAAAAAACTCCTAGGAATATTATAGCCAAATTCCAGAGTTCACAGGTCAAGGAGAGAATACTGCAAGCAGTCAGAAAGAAACAATTTGAGTATTGTGGAAAGACAATTAGGATAACACAAGACCTAGCACCTTCTACATTAAGGGATTTAAGGGCTTGGAATATTATATTCTAGAGGTCAAAGGAGCTAGGATTAATACCAAGAATCATCTATCCAGCAAAACTGAGTATAATGATTCAGGGGAAAATAGGTTCATTCAATGAAATAGAGAACTTTCAAGCATTCCTGATGAAAAAAAAAAAAACAGAGCTAAACAGAAAATTTGACTTTTAAGTACAAGAAGCAAGAGAAGTATGAAAAGGTAAACAGGAAAAAGAAAACATAATGAACTTATTAAAACTGAACTATTTACAATCCTACATGGAAAACAATAATTTTAACTCGTAAGACTTTTCTTAGTATGAGGGTAGTTGAAGGGAATTTATATATATATATATGTGTGTGTGTGTGTGTGTGTGTGTGTGTATGCATGTATGTATGTACGTATATGAATATATGTATATATGTATACACATACATATATATGTAAAGGAGGGAGTATGTGTATGTGTGTGTGTGTATAAATTTATATATATATATATACACATATGTGTGTGTGTGAGTGGTTGCATGTGTATGTGCATGTATACATAGACAGAGGGCACAGGATCAGTTGAATAGAAAGGGATGATATCTAAAAAATAAAATTAAGAGGTGAGAGAGGAATATATTGGGAGGAAAAAGGGAGAGATAGATTAGGGTAAACTATCTCATATAAAAACAGCAAGAAAAAACTGTTACAATGTAGGGGAAGAGCAGGAAGGTGAAAGGAAATGGGTCAACCTTGCACTTATTGTACTTAGCTTAAGGAGGGAATAGCATACACACTCAATTGGGTATGTTACCCTACAGGAAAATAGAGGCAAGGGGATATTAGGGGGGATGATAGAAGGGAAAGCAGAATGGGGGAGAGGATAGTTAGAAGTAAACATTTTTGTAAAGGGTTGGAGTCAAAGGAGAAAACAGAATAAGTGGGAGGTGGGATGGAATGGAGGGAACTATAGTTAGTATTTCCCAATTTAACTATGATGTAAATGTTTTGCATAGCTGCACATGTACAGCACATAATGAATTGCTTATCTTCCCAGTGGGGGTGAGTAAGGAGGGAAGAAGGGAAAGAATCTGGAACTCAAAGTTTTAAAAACAAATGTTAAAAAATGTAAAAAAAAAAAAACGTTTTTACATGCAAATGGAGAATAAGATATACAGGCACTGCAGTATAGAAATCCATCTTGACCTACTAGGAAATTGGGGAGAGGATGGGGTAGGATAAAAGAGAGAATGGATTTGGGGAAGAGGTATTGAGTAAGCTTGCTATTTTGAGGTGGGATAGGGGAAGATAGGGAGAAAAATTTTGTAACTCAAAATCTTCTGAAAATGAATGTTAAAAACTAAAAATAAATAAATAAATTGGAAAAATCCAAATAAAAAAGGTTTTTTCTGCATATTTTGAGATAATCATATGACTTCTGTTGTTTTTGTTATTGATGTGGTCAACTATGCTGAAGTTCTCTAAATACTGAACCAGCCCTGCATTCCTGGTATAAATACCACATGGTCATACTGTATCTGTAATCTGTTTGCTAATTTTTTTAAAATGTTTGTATCATTATTCACTAAGGAAATTGGTCTATAATATTTTTCTTTGTTTTGTCTCTTTCTGCTTTATGTATCAGCACCATATTTCTATCATAAAAAATTTGGTAGGACTCTTTTTATGCTTATTTTCCCAAATAGTTTTTTTTATTATTTTTTTTAATATTGGAATTGATTGTTCATTAAATGTTTGGTAGAATTCACTTGTAAATTCCTCTGGCTCAGTAAATTTTTTCTTAAGATTTCTTTGATGGCATGTTCAATTTCTTATTCTGAAATGGGGTTATTTAAGTGTTGTGTTTATACTTCTGTTTATTTCATCAATTTATATATATATATTTTTTTTTTCCTAAATATTCATCCATTTCACTAAAATCAGCAACAAATCCTTTCTTAAAAAGAAAAGAAATCTCTAGAGAGCTTAGGAATAAACAGACCTTTCCTTAAAATGATAAGTGGTATCTACCTAAAAGTATCAGAAAGAATTACCTGTAATGAGAATGCCCTAGAAGAATTCCCAATAAGATTAGGAGTGAAGTAAGAAAGCCCATTTTCAACATTATTATTCAATATTGTACTATAGGTATTAGCTGTAGTATTAAGAGAAGAAAATGAAATTGAATGAATTAGAATAGGTAATGAGGAAGCAAAATCATCATTATTTGCAAATATATGATGATATACTTAGAGCATCCTAGAGAATCAGTTCAAAAACCTTCTTGAAATAATTAACAACTTTAGCAAATTTAGAAAACTCAAAATACAAAATTAACCCACATAAATCATCAGCATTTCTATATATTACCAAGAAAGTACATCAGCAAGAAATAGAAAAAGAAATTCTACTTACAATAACTACAAAATGTAAAATAATTAGGGGTCTTCCTGCCAAGAAATACCCAGGAATTATAAGAAAACATTTACAAAACATTTTCACAAAAATTAAGTCACATATAAAGAATGGAAAACATTAGTTTTTCATGGATAGGATGAACCAATATAATAAAAGGTACAATTCTACCTAAATTAATTTACTTATTCACTACCACATCAATCAAACAAAATTATTTATAGAGCTAAAATAATTATAAAATTCATCTGGAAGAACAAAAAGTCAAGAATATGAAGGGAATTAATGAAAAATGCAAAGGAAAGCAGCCTTAGAGGCCTAAATCTAAAATTTTATTATAAAATGGTAGTTACCAAAACAATCTGGTATTGACTAGGAAAGAGAATAGCAAATCAGTGGAATAAAGTATATATACAATACATAGTAGTAAATAACCATGGTAATCTAGTGCTTGATAAACCCAAAGACCCACGTTTTTAGGACAAGAACTTCCTACTTGAAAAAAATTTTGGGAAAACTAGAATACAATATGACAGAAACTAGGTATAGACCAAGATCTTATACTATATATCAACATAAAGTAAAAATGGACATGAGATTTTGACATAAAAGGTGATACCATAAGCAAATTAGGAGAGCAGGGAATAGCTTACCTTTCAGATTTGTGGAAAAGAGAAGAATATATGACCAAACAAGGGGGAAATAACATTATGAAATGCAAATTGTATAGTTTTGATTACGGCAAATTAAAAAGGCTTTGTTTAAACAAAATAAATGAATATGAAAGAACAAAGAGTCAAGAATCTCAAAGGAATTTTAGAAAATGAATGCAAAAGAGAGTGTCTTAGCTATGACAGACCTAAAATTATATCATAAAGCAGCAATCATCAAAATTATTTGGTACTCACTAACAAATAGTGTTGAATCAATGTAATAGTTTAGGTACATAAAGTGCAGTAGTAAATAACAATTGTAATTGTATACATAATTATAATATACCTAATTTATATTGTATTTTTATATTAAATGATATATGATGCTATATGAGATACGATATGATATGATGTGATATGATATATGATATGATAATATCATGATAGAATTAGCTCTTCTCATCAACACAATGATCCAAGACAATCCCTATAGATTCATTACAGAAAATGCATGATAGACCCAAAGACTCTAGCTTCTGGGTTAAGAACTCACTATTTGGCAAAAACTGCTGGGAAAAAAGGAAAATAGTATGGCAGAAATTAGGCATAGACCAATAGTTCACATCCTATGCAAAGATAGGGTCAAAATGGATACATGATTTCAATATAAAGGGTGATACCCTGAGCAAATTAGAAAGCAAGGAATAATTACCTGTCAGGTCTATAGAGAAGGGAAGAACTTATGACCAAACAAGAGATAGAGAACATTATGAAGTGCAAAATGAATCATTTAGATTACATTCCATTATAAAAGATTTTGCATGGATTAGAAGAAGAGCAGAAAGCTGGGAAACAATTTTTACAGCCAGTGTTTCTAATGAAGGCCTCACTTCTCAAATATATATTGAACTGAATCAAATTTATAGAAATACAAGTCATTCCCCAATTGATGAATGTTCAAGGGATATGAACAGCCAGTTTTCAGAGGAAAAAATTAAAGCCATCTATAGCCTTGTGAAAACAAAAATTCTAAATTGATTGTAGAAATGCAAACTAAAACAACTCTGGAATACTACCTCATACATATCAGATTGGCTGATATGACAGAAAATGGAAATGATAAGCGATGGAGAAGATGTGAGGAATTTGGAATACTAATGCATTGTTGGTGGAGTTGTGAATTGACCCAACCATTCTGGAGAGCAATTTGAACTATGCCCAAATGTCTATAAAACTGTGTAGACCCTTTGACCCAGCAATAACCCTTCTAGGTCTGTATCCCAAAGAAATTATCAAAGAGGAAGTGGACCTACATGTACAAAAATATTTATAGCATCTCTTTTTGTGGTGGCATAGAATTGGAAATTGAGGAGATTTTCAACTGAACAAGTTATGGTATAGGAATATAATGGAATCCTATTATGCTATAAGAAATTGTGAGCAAGCAGATTTCAGAAAAACCTGGAAAGACCTACAAGAGCTGATCCCGAGAAAAATGAGAAGAACCAGGAAAACATTATACACAGTAATAGCAACACAGTACAATGATCAACTATGATAGGCTTAGCTCTTTTGAGCAATACCATGACCCAAAACTTTTCCAAGACTCATGATGGAAAATACTCTCTACATCCAGAGCAAGAACTATGGAGTCTGAATGCTGATCTAAGAATACTATTTTCGTTTTTCTCCTTTCTTGTGTTTTTTCCCTTTTGTTGTCATTCTTCTTTCACAGCATGACTAATGTGGAAATATGTTTAACATGATTGTATATGTATAACTTGTATCAGATTGCTTTCTGTCTTAAGGAGGGAAGAAATGGAGAAGGAGCAAGGAAGCAAGAAAAATTAGGAAATCAAAATTTTATCAAAATGAATGCCAAAAACTAACTTTACGTGTAATTGAAAAAAATATGTGGGGAAAAATAAAGTATTGATTCAATGAATACAAAGTTGTATGAAAAAATGTACTTGTACTGATGATGAGTGAATTATCCAAAGCCAAGAAAACAATATACACAATAACTATAATAATGTAAATGTAAAGTAAAACCACACACATACAAATAAAAAATGTTTTCTCATTATTCCAATTCCTCCAATTTCTTTTTTTCTCTTTCTTGTTTTACTTATTGCTAAAGCTAACACTTCTAGTACAATATTGAAAAATACTGGTGATAGTGATCATCCTTGTTTCACCTCATTATTATTTCTGAAAGTTTCTAGGCTGTCCTCATTATGTATATTTGTTGATGGTTTTATATAGATAGTTATTATCCTTTTAAAATCAAGTACACCTAAGGGAAAGAGACATAAGAAGAGACCCCTCAGCGTATCACTTCATGAAGATGAGAAGCACAGTCATCTTTTCCAATCTCACAAGTGTTACACATTGCATGTGTTTTCAAAATTGTTCAAAGTATTGATCAGCTGCACTGATTTTTTTTTCTTTTTTTCCTTTTTTTTTTTAAAGCAATTGGGGTTAAGTAACTTGCTCAAGGTTACATGGCTAGTCATCATTTATGTGTGGGTGCTCATTTTCTGAGGCCGGTTTCGATCTCGGGTCATCTCAACTCCGAGGCCAGCGCTCTTACTCACTGCGCCACCTAGCCTCCCGCTTTTTTTCTTTTTTGTTTTAAAAGGTTCTTCTGTTATATTGGATGCTTCTCTGGGAAGGGGAGGAAGAAGAATAATGGGGATAAGTATGAAGATAAAAAAAAACAGAAGACCAATAAAAACTTTTAAAAATGTTTTAAGTAAAAAAAGTAAGTTAGTTGAGGTGAAATAATTTAAGAATTATTAGAATAGCTAAAATGCATGATCAAAAAAAGCCTAAAGATTAAATTTCAAGAAATTGTCAAGGAAAATTGCTCTGATGTCAAAATAAAAGAATAAAATAGAGATTAAAAGAATCACCTGATGACCAAACACCTCCTAAAAGAGCTCCCAAAAAGAAGAATTGCATTAATATTATAGTCAAATTCCAGAGTTCCAAGGTCAAGGAGAAAATAGTATAAGCTTCCAGAAAGGAAAAAAAAATCAGATATCATGGAGTTATAATTGGGAAAATAAAGATTTATCAACTTACACATTACAGAATCAAAACGCAAATACTTCTGGTTTTCACTGAAACACCAATAATAGGCCCTAGGCCAAACTTTTATAGCTCATTATTTAAGTTTTGATGTGTTAGAATGAATAAAAATAGCAGCCATTTTCTGTTTTTAGCCAGAAACTTTCAGTCTTCCCCTTTCAGACTGATAATTTTGTGGTGTTAAATTAAAACATCTTTTTGTCTCAATTCTAACCTACCCCTTACTGATTTAGTGAGTGTTGCCTCAGATGAACTCATACCTTTGAAAGACTTTAATTTAGAAAGGTCAAGGTTACATACTACATCCCTAGCCATCACCAGTTATCTTGACTTGACTTTTGTCTTGCCACTGGACTTTGATAAATCTGCAGGACACACTGCAGTTGACAACTTTGCCCAGCTCTGCCTCACTTAAATCTAATTCACGTGCAAGTCAAGACATCACCCTCAAGATAATAGTGTTTCTCTTTGACAATAAAGGATAAATAACAAATAAACAAGAGTGCTTGGAATGTGATACTCTGGATGGCAAAGTGGTAGGATTACAAGTAAAAAATAACATTCCAAACAAAAATGAGTGTACTCCTTCATGCTAGAAAAATATATTTAATAAAATAGAGGACTTTCAAAAGATCAGAGATGAATAAAAATTTAACTCTTCAACACTAGACTAAAGACAAACACAAAAAGATAAAAGATGAAAGAGAAATAAGGGAATCAATATGATTAAATTGTTTACATTCCTACATGGGAAGATGATACTTGTAACTCCTATCAATTTTATCATTATAAGGGCAATTAGTAGAAGAATATATAGGTACTGGACATAGGTATGAATTGACTTTGATGGGATAATTTAAAAAAATAAATTGAAGGACAGAGAAAAATGAATGCACTGAGAGAATGTAGAAGGGAAAGAAAGAATGATAGAAATTATCTCACATGAAAGAGGCACCAATAGAATTTTTACAGTGAAGGGAAAGATAATAAGTGTGGGAAATGCTTGAACTTTATTCTCATTACAGTTGGCTTAAAGAGAAAATAATATACATATTCAGTACAGAATTCTATTTTCTCCTAAATATAAGTAGGAGGTAGAGGGACAGATGAAGTAGAGGGTTATATAAAGTGGACAAATTGTGGGATGTGGTGGTTAGACTTTTGAGGAGGAAAAAGAAAGAAGAGAGAGAAGGATAAATGGGGGATAGTATGGTGGGAAATATACAATTATTGATCATAATTGTGACTGTGAATGGAATGAACTCACCAATAATACATAAGTAGATAACAGAATGGATTAGAAACCAGAATCCTACAATATGTTGTTTACAAGAAGCACACTTGAAGTAAAGAGAAACATAGAGAGGGATTGCAGCAGAATCTATTATGCATCAGCTGAAGTAAAATAAAATAATAATAATAGAAGTAGCAATTGACCTCACAAAAAGCAAAATTAGGTCCAATTAAGAGAGAAGCAGGGAAATTGCATTTTGCTATAAAATCAAGTAATGATAAAACTAAACATATATGTACCAAATGATATAGTATGCACATTTGTAAAGGAAAAAATAAATTAGGAAGATTATGAAAGAGATCATAAAGTTATAGTAGTGGAGTTTCTCAACTTTCCCCTCTCAGAGCTAGGTAAATCTAACAAAAAAGAGGAAAGATTTTAACCAAAAAATCAAGAAGGAGATCAATATATTTGTAGAAAAGTTTGATATAATAGACATCTGCAATATATTGCTCCTATGCAAACCTTACAACCAAATGCAGAAAAGAATACCAAACACATCCCTTTCAGATCATAATGCCATAAAAAATTGCATTCATTAAAAAGACCATGGAAACTAATTATAATTGATTCAAAACTAAATAATGTAATCTTACAGGATGAGCAGGTAAAAAAAAAATCACAGAAACAAAATTAATTACATTAAATAAAATGATGATAATAGACAACATACCACAATTTATGAGATACAGTCAAAGCACTACGAAGGAAAAATTTTTATCTCCAACTTACATCAATAAAATAGAGAAAAAAAGATCAGTGAATTGGGCATGCAACTAAAAAATACAAAAATAACAAATTAAAAATCTCTAATTAAGCACCAAGTTTGAAATCCTATACATCAAAGGAGAGATTGATAAAATTTAAAGTAAAAAAATAATTGATCTAATAAATGAAACTAGGAGCTGTTTGAATGATGAAACCAATAAAATAGCTAAGCCATTAATTAACATGACTTAAAAAGAAAGAAAATGAAATTATTTTTATAAATATGAAAAGACTGTATTATCACCAATGAAGATGAAATAGCAAGTGTTATGAGTTAGTTTGCTTAATTATATGCCAACAATCTAAATATTTGACTGAAATGAATGAATATTTGCAAAAAATGTTCTCCATATTAACAGAAAATGAAATAGAATACTTAAAGTATCGCATCTTAGGGGAAAAAATGAACTAGGCATAAATAAACACCTAAGAAAAAATACCTAGAAGCAGATGGATTCACAATTGAATTGCACTAAGCATCTAAAAAACAATCAGTCCCAAAACTATATGAACTATTTGGAAAAATGGGGAAGGGGGGATAATCCTACCAAATTCTTTTTACAACACCAATATGGTGTTGAAACCTAAACCTGAAAGAGTAAAAACAGAAAAAGAAAACTATAGGGCAATTTCCATCATGAATATTGGTGCAAAAAATTAAATAGAATTCTAGCAAGAAGATAACAGCTATATATCACAACGATGACATGCTATGATCAGATAGGATTTTTTACTAGGAATGCAAGGCTGGTTCAATAGTTATAAATTTATCATCATAATCGTCAATATCAATAAGAAAACCAATAGCAAAAATCATATGATTGTTTCAATAGACACAGAAAAATATTTCGACAACATGTCAAACATTAGAAAACACTAGAACTCATGGAAATAAATAGAACTTTCTTTAAAATATAACTAGTATGCAAATAAAACCATCAACACATATTATATGTAATAGGCATAAACTAGAAGTCTCCCTAATAAGATCAGGTGAATAAATAATGTTCATTCTAACCACTATTATTCAATATTGTACAAGAAATGTTAGGTAAAGAAATGAAAAGAAAATGGAATTGAAGGACGTTGCTTTTTTTTTTTTTTGGATGAAATGTAGGGCGATTGGTGTTAAGTGACTTGCCCAAGGTCACATAGCTAGTTTTCTGTGTTAGGTGTCTGAGGCCTGATTTGAACTCAAGTCCTCCTGACTCCAGGGCCAATGAATACAGGGCTGTATTCATTGCTCCACCTAGCTACCTCAAGGAATTTGAATAGTCAGTGAGGAAACTAAGCTATCACATTTTTCAGAGGACATGATGACTTAGAAAATCCCACCGAATTTATTTTAAAAACTACCTGAAGCAATTAACAACTTCAGCAAAGTTTCAGGATATAAAGCAAATCCCCATAAATCTTCAGCTATTCTACATATTACTAACAAATTCCAGCAACAAGAGATAGAAAAAAATTTCATTTAAAATAATTTCAGGGGGGGGGTGAAGCCAAGATGGCCTAATGGAAGCAGTAACTTCTCTAAGCTCCTCCATGAATTCCATTCACTAAACCTTAAAAGGTGACTCTGAATGGATTCTGTAGTGACAGAATCCACTGGGAGACAAAGCATGGAAGAATCCAACCCAGGAAAGTGCCCATGTGGATCCGGAAAGGGAGAGTGCAACACACATGAGAGATGCAGCAGTTTGGACTAGAGGATGGATTACATCTGAGAGAAGGAGCCCCAGACAACAGACTCACCTGTCCCAGGGATGATTCATCTTAGGACTGGTGGAATCATTGGAGCCAGATAAGAGAGGGCCCTAGGGCCCCCAGCAGAGACAGCAGCTTCTCCTGGGGTTATCAGCCCCCAGCCTGAAAGTAAAGAAATCTCCTGCCAGTTTTTCCAGGGGCCAGAATGACAAAATAAACTCTAGCTGTTTCCCTTCACTGACCTAGAAAACCTAAAGATAAGTGTCCCACCCAGAATGAAATCCTAAGATAGTGGAAATAGCCTCCAGCTTGGGAGTCATTGAGAAGGAGTGTAACTGAGGCTTCAAAGAGTCTGAAGAGAAGAGATGGAGGGGTCCCAACAAGCCCCACATCACCTGACCAGCAAAACCCTGCCTGAGATGAAGCCCAGGGGCATAGAGGCAGAAATCTGAAGTGGCCAGACCACCCCTCCCTCCTCCACAGATTACTCTGGTCACCTCAGCATAACTGCCTGAGACTCCTGCCTTGGCCTCAAACTAAACATCCAGAGACTACAGCATTCAAAGTCAACCAGCAGGCTCTTAACTCCCAGCCTGAGAAATTAAAAAATAGGAAATTACAATGGGAAGGAAGGAAACTGAGAAGGAGAAGGGGAAGGCAAGAAAATCAATCAGAGCTTATCATGTAGATCATGAACAACCAAATACAGAGGACAACTTGGACTCTACACTCATACCTGAAACCACAAAAGGAAATATGAACTGGTCTCAAAGCATTCTTGGAGGAGCTTAAGAAAGATTTTAAAGACCAAATTAGGGAGGTAGTGACCAAATTGGAAAAAAAAAAGTTTCACTGAAGAAAAAAATCCTTAAAACAGTAAAATCAGTGGAGTAATTAGAGAAAATAGCTCCCTAAAAAAAGGGAGCTTCAAAAACTAAACGAAGACTATAATTTGCCAGAAATTAGAATCAGTCAAATAGAAACGCAGAACTCTATGATGCACAAGGGTCAATCAAATAAAACATGAAGATTTAAAAATTAGAAGAAGGTGTAAAATATCTCACTGGAAAAACAACTGACCTAGAGAACAGATCCAGGAGAGATAACTTAAGAATTATTGGTCTACTGGAAAGCCATGATGAAAAAAGCAGCCTGTACAAAATCCTCCAAGAGATTGTTAAAGAAAACTGTCCTGAAGTCCTGGAATCAGAAGATAAAATATTTATCAAAAGAATTCACTAGTCTCCTCCTGACAGAGATCCCAAATTGAAAACTTCAAGAAATAGAGTAACCAAATTCCAAAATTACAAGATTAAGGAAAAATACTGCAAGCAGCCAAAAAGAAACGATTCAAATATCATGGAACTACAGTCAGGATCACATAGGACCTAGCAGCCTCTACATTAAGAGATCAGAGGGATTGGAATTTGATATTTCATAGGGCAAAAGAGCTAGGACTACAATCAAGGGTTAACTACCCAGCAAAACTGAACATAATATTTCAGGCAAGGAGATGGTTGATTAATGAAATAAGGGACTTCCAGACTTTCCTGATGAAAAAGTCAAATCTCAATGGAAAACTTGATCTCTAATTACAAGACACAAGAAAGACATAAAAAGGTAAACAAGGAACACACACTCACACATACATATATGTACACACGCATACTCAAGCACACATGCACAAAACATGGGATGCAATAAGAGCAAAATGATCACATCTCTATATGAGAAGCAGATAACTTTCAGTATTGAAATGTATATGATTATCATGACCTTTAAAATGATTATAGATACATAGAGGGTGTGGGTAAGAAAGAACTAACCTGAAGATAAAAAAAAAAATTATTAAGGGGATCAAAGAGACTGTAATAGGATAAAAGACAAGGATGAGACAGAAAAAGGAAAGTATGCTATTCGAGGAAGCATAAAAACACAGTATAGTGGGGGGCAGAGCGAGGGGCAGAGTAGAACTCACATTTCCAAGGCGCTCCAGCCCACACTACTTCAAAATTATGTAAAAGGGGACTCTAAACAACCTCTGGACCTCCAGAACCCACAGAAGTACACAGAGAAGGTAACCTCTCATTGAGAAGAGCACTGTATCCTTGTAGGGAGCAGCCAGCACAGTGCTCAGGGAGCCCAGCCAAAGGACCTAGTGAGTTTAAGGTTTTAGCCCAAGGGTAGTCAAGCCAGCAGCCAGCTAGAGGGACCTCAGAATACTAGCAGCTGTGGCATTTACAGAATTAACAACACATAGATGCCTAGGGAAAAGTGAGAGGTTACTAACCTATGGACTTTTGGAGCAGTATTTGGGAGCAAGTCAGCTTCTTAACCTGGGGGCAAGAAGCCACTGAGGAGTCATGGCACAGCCGATATTTTTCAGCTTCAGCTCCTGGCCTGTGGACTGTAGGGGGATACATCAATCAGTTTTACATGTAATCTCTCTTTTTTAACGTTCTTGCATCTGTATTGTGGTCTGGGGTGGAGGTCTTGGGTGTGTGACCAGCTTTCCAGAGTGTGTGGAGGTTTCAGGGAGGGCACCCAACTAATACATCGGATTGTTGAGAAGAACTAAACATTTGGGACAGAAGCTCTCCTGTCTGGTGGCAGAGTCCTACTGTGACAACAAGCACAAAAGTGAAGTAATTAAGTGGCAATATGCCTAGGCAAAGGAAACAAAATAGAAAAACTCAACTCTTATTTTGGGGACAAAGAGGATCAAAGCATGGAACAGGAAGAGGACTAGGAGGTCAGAACTCCTGCACCAAAAACCTCAAATGAAAGTACTAGTGGGTTGCAGGACATAGAGGACCTTAAGAAGGACTTTAAAAACCAAATAAGAGAAGTGGAGGAAAAATTGGGAAGAGAAATGAGAAGGATGCAGGAAAAGTATGACATGAGGGTCAACAGCCTGACTGAGGAAAACAACACCTTAAAAAATAAACTAACTCAAATGCTAAAAGAGGCTGAATATTGTAATGAGGAGAAGAATGCCTTAAAAAGCTGAATTTGCCAGAAGGAAAAAGAATCTCAAAAGCTCACAGAGGAGGATCATTCTTTCACAATTAAACTGGAGCAAATGGAAGCTAGTGACTTTATGAGAAATTAAGATGCTGTTATACAGATCCAAGCAATTGAAAGAATAGAAAGCAATGTGAAATACCTCATGGAAAAATCCACTGACCTGGAAAACAGATCCAGGAGAGATAATTTTAAAATTATTGGATTACCTGAAAGCCATGATCAAAGAACCTAGAAATCATCCTTCAAGAAATTCTTAAGGAAAATGCCTTTATGTTTTAGACCCAGAGGGGGAAATAGAGGTTGAAAGAATCCACTAATCACCTCCTGAAAAGATGCAGGAACCCCCTCAAAAATAAAACTACTAGGAATATTATAGCCAGTTTCCAGAATTACCAGATCAAGGAGAAAATACTACAAGCATCCAGGAAGAAACAATTATAGTATTGTGGAAACACAATCAGAATAGTGCAGGACCTGGCAGCTTCTACACTGGGGGACTGAAGGGCATGGGATATGATATTCCACAAGGTAAAGGACCTGGGATTAAAACCAAGAGTTGCTTACCCAGCAAAACTGAGTATCTTGTTTGAGGGGAAAATATGGTCATTCAGTGGAATAGAGGACTTTCAAGCATTCTTGAGGAAAAAACCAGAGTTGAATAGAAAATTTGACATTCAGACAAAAGAAGCAAGATATGCTTGTGAAGGAAATCAGGGAAAAGAAATCAAAAGGAACTTATCAAAGTTGAACTATTTACATTCCTACATGATGAAACAATAACTGTAAGTGATGAAACCTTCCTCAGTATGAAAATAGTTGAAGGAGGGTATATGGGCATATGAATACATATGTGAATGTGTGTATATATGGTTACAAGTATAGATGGATAGAGGGCACAAGTTGAATTGGTGGGAAGGGATGATACTTAAGGGGTGAAGTTAAGAGGTGAGGGAGAAATGTGGCAAGAGGAGATGGGGAAAGATGGGGGGGGTTCAACTATCTCATGTAGAAAAGGCAAGAGCAAGTGGTTGCTGGGGAGGGGAAGAACAGGAAGGCAAAAAGGCAAAATAATATTCTCATTGAATTTGGCTCAGGAAGAGAATGACATACATACTAAATGGGATATCTCACCCTGCAAGAGAGTAGGGGTGAGGGTGATCAGATGGGAGATAATGGAGGGGAGGTCATGCTGGGGGGAGGGAAGGGTGGAGCCACCCACTTTTGAATTGGGACAGGATCAAAGTAGGGAATGGACCAGGTTGGGGATGGGATGGGTGGGAGGGAAATATAGCCAGTCTTTTACAATATATCTACTATGGTAATCTTTTGCATAGCTATAAATGTAAACTTACAATGAATTGCTTATCTTCCCACTGGGAATGGGTGACATGGGAGGAAGGGAATGCATCTGGAATTCAAAGTTTTAAAATTAAATGGTTCAAGTATATATAAATACTATTAATACTATTTTGCATGTAATTGGGAGATAAGATGTGCAGGCATTGGGTCATACAGATTAACCTTGCCCTAGTGGAACAGTTGAAGGGGATATGGGAGAAGATATGGGAGAGAGCAGATTGGATGAGGGAATATCCTGTGGGACTGCTATTCTGGGGTGCTGGGTAGGGGGAAAATGTGGAAAAATTGTAAGTCAAAATGTGGCGGAAATGATGTCAGCTAAAGTAAAAAAAAAAGCAGGGATAGCAATCCTTATCTCAGATAAAGCAAAAGCAAAAACAGATCTAATTAAAAGAGATAAGGAAAGAAACCATATCCTACTAAAAGGCACCATTGAGAATGAAGCGATATCATTACTTAACATATAAGCACCAACTGGTATAGCATCCAAATTCCTAGAGGAGAAATTAAAGGAATTAGAGGAAGAAATAGATAGCAAAACTATACTAGAAGGGGACTTTACTCTCCTCCTCTCTGAACTTTATAAATGTGACCTCAGAATAAACAAGAAAGAAG
The DNA here is from genome assembly GCA_011680675.1 of Gymnobelideus leadbeateri. Lineage (NCBI taxonomy): Eukaryota > Metazoa > Chordata > Mammalia > Diprotodontia > Petauridae > Gymnobelideus > Gymnobelideus leadbeateri. The sequence continues at coordinate 57,160 of WOXC01012033.1, forward strand.
TTAAGGAGGCAGATACAATTTTAGAGAGACTAGATATGATAGATCTCTGGAGAAAACTGAATGGGGATAAAAAGTAATATACTTTCTTGTCAGTGGTTCATGGAACATACTGACAAAAATACACCATGTACTAGGACATAAAAACCTCACAATTCAGTGCAGAAAGGCAGAAATATTAAATGCATCATTCTCAAATCATGATGCAATAAAAATTATATGCCATAAAGGGCCATGGAAAGATAGACTAAAAACTGATTGCAAATTAAAGAATTTAATCTTAAAGTATGAGTGGTTCAAACAAGAAATTATAGAAACAATCAGTAATTTCATTCAAGGGAATTATCAAATAATGAGACAACATACCAAAATTTGTGGGATGCATTAAACGCAGTTCTTAGGGGAAGGCTTATATCCCTGAATGTATACATGAATAAATTAGAGAAAAGAAAGGTAAATGAATTGGGCATGTAATTGAAAAAGCTAGAAAAAGAACAAATTGAAAATCCCCAATTAAATACTAAATTAGAAATATTGAAAACCAAAGGAGAGATTAATAAAATTGAAATTAAGAAAACTAGGGGGGTGGAGCCAAGATGGCGGAGTAGAAACAGAATTTCCAATGTGCTCTGCCCCACACAAATTTCAAACAATGTGAAAGGGAGCTCCGAACAACTTCTGGAGCCACAGCACCCACAGAACGGAACAGAGAAGCTAACCTCCTGCTGAGGACAGCCCAGCAGCCCAGCAGGGAGCGGCCAGCGCAGAGCTCGGAGAGCAGGCAGCACAGTGTGCTCGGAACCGACAGCGCAGCCCTCGGAGCTGAGCCCAGGTCCGAGGTTTTAGCCCTAGGGAGGCTGGGCCTTCAGCCAGCTGGTGGAACCCCAGAACACCAGCAATTGTGGTGATTCCAGAATTATCAGCACAGATATGCCTAGGACAAAGTGAGAGGTAAGTGCCCTATGGACTTTGGGACCAGTATTTGGGGAACACATGGCTTCCTCCCCTGGGGGCAAAAAGCTGCTGAAGAAGCAGCTGCACAGAAGCCATTTTGCAGCGTCAGTAGTGGCTCTAGCTCCTGGTCTGCGAACTGTAGAAAGATCCAGCAATCAGTCTGGGGGTTAATCATTTTTGCTTTAAACTGCCTGGATCTGGATTGTGGTCTTGGGGGGGGTGGGGTTTGGGGTGGGTATCCAACTTGCCAGAGTGGGTGGAGGCTTTACAGAGGCCACCCAACTGGCAGAAGTTGTGAAGACGCCATGATTGGGTGGAAGCTCCCCTGTCTGGTGGCATAATCCTACTGTGGCAACAAGCCCCAAAATCAAGTAATTAAGTGGCAATATGCCTAGGCAAACGAAACAAAATAAACAGAAAAGTTCAACATTGGACTCCTATTTTAGGGGCAAAGAGACTCAAAGCATGGAGGAGGACTGTGAGGTCAGAACTCCTGCACCAAAAGCCCCAAATGAAAATACAAGCTGGCTACAGGCCATAGAGGACCTTAAGAAGCAGATAAGAGAAGTGGGGAAAATTTGGGAAGAGAAATGAAAAAGATGCAAGAAAAGTATGAAATGACAGTCAACAGCCTGACTGAGGAAAATAACACCTTAAAAAATAGACTAACTCAAATGGCAAAAGAGGCTCAGAAAGGCAATGAGGAGAAGAATGCCTTAAAAAGTCGAATTTGCCAGATGGAAAAAGAATCTCAAAAGCTCACTGAGGAGATTCATTCCTTCAGAGTTAGACTGGAGCAAATGGAAGCTAGTGACTTTATGAGAAATCAAGATACTATTAAACAGATCCAAACAAATGAAAGAATAGAAGGCAATGTGAAATATCTCATGGGAAAAACCACTGACCTGGAAAATAGATCCAGGAGAGATAATTTAAAAATTATTGGACTACCTGAAAGCCATGATCAAAGAAGGAACCTAGAAATCACCCTTCAAGAAATTCTCAAGGAAAATTGCCCTGATGTTTTAGACCCAGAGGGCAAAATAGAGGTTGAAAGAATCCACAGATCACCTCCTGAAAAAGATCCCAAAAAGAAAACTCCCAGGAATATTATAGCCAGGTTCCAGAATCCCCAGATCAAGGAGAAAATACTACAAGCAGCCAGGAAGAAACAATTTCAATATTGTGGAAACACAATCAGAATAGCACAGGACCTGGCAGCTTCTACACTGAGGGATCGAAGGGCATGGAATATGATATTCCAGAGGACAAAAGAGCTGGGAATGAACCCAAGGGTCACCTACCCAGCAAAACTGAGTATCTTGTTTCAGGGGAAAATATGGTCATTCAGTGGAATAGAGGACTTTCAAGAATTCTTGAGGAAAAAACCAGAGTTGAATAGAAAATTTGACATTCAGACACAAGAAGCAAGAGATGCTTGAGAAGGTAGTCAAGGAAAAGAAATCAAAAAGAACTTATCAGAGTTGGACTATTTACAGTCCTACATGGAAAAACAATAACTGTGTTTGATGAAACCTTTCTCATTATGAAAATAATTGAAGAAGGGTACACAGCATATGTTCACAGGTATACATGGATAGAGGGCACAGGTTGAATTTGATGGGAAGGGATGATTATTTTTTTTGGAGGGCAATTGGGGTTGGGTGACTTGCCCAGGTTCACGTGGCTGGGTTTTTGTTTGTGTGTTGGGTGTCTGGGGCCAGATCCGAGCTCCAGTCCTTCTGGCTCCAGGGCTGGCTCTCTGCTCGCTGTGCCACCTAGCCGCCCCAAGGAAGGGATGATTCTTAAGGGGTGAAGTCAAGAGGTGAGAGAGGAAAGTGGCAAGAGGAGATGGAGAGAGACAGGGTAGGGCAAACTATCTCATGTAGAAGAGGCAAGGGGAAGTAGTTGCAGTGGAGGGGAAGAACAGGAAGGCAAAAAGGCAAAAGCATATTCTTATTGAAGTTGGCTCAACGAGAGAATCACATACATGCTAAATGGAATATCTTACCCTCACTCACTCTCCTGAGTAGGGGAAAGGGGGCTGGGAGGGGGGATGATGGAGGGGAGGGCATTCTGGGGAGAGGGGAGGTTAGAAGTACCCACTATCAAAGAGGGACAGGATCAAAGTAGGGAATGGACCAGGTGGGAGGTGAGACGGGTGGGAGGGAAATATAAGCAGTCTTTTACAATATATTTACTATGGTAATGTTTTGCATAGATATACATGTACAACACATACTGAATTGCTTATCTTCTCAGAGGGAGTGGGTGACAAGGGAGAAAGGGAATGGATCTGAAAATCGAAGTTTTAAAATTAAATGTTTCATAAGATGTCCAGGCAGTGGGGCTCAGAGATTCACCTTGCCCTAATGGCAAAGTCGAAGGGGGTATGGGAGAAGATATGGGAGAGAGCAGAATGGATGAGGGGATATCTAATGGGACTGTTATTCTGGGGTGGTGGGTAGGGAAAAATGGGGGGGAAATGTAACTCATAATCTGGTGGAAATGAATGATGTAAACCAGAAGTTAATAAAGCATTTGTTTAATTAAAAAAAAGAAATTAAGAAAACTATTGAATTAATAAGTAAAACTAAGAGATGGTTTTATGAAAAAATGAATAAAATTGATAGAACGTTAGCCAATATGATAAAAAGAGAAAGAAGAAAACCAAATTATGAGTCTCAAAAACGAAAAGGGTGAATCTACCTCCAATAAAGAGGAAATCAAGACAATAATTAGGAATTACTTTTCCCAATTATATGCTCATAAATTTGACAATCTTAGTGAAATGGAGGAATATTTACAAAAATACAAGTTGACCAGATTATCTGAAGAGGAAGTAAATTATTTAAATAACCCCAACTTAGAGAAATCAAACAAGCCATCAGTGAACTCCCTAGGAAAAAATCTACAGGGCCAAATGGATTTACTAATGAATTATATCAAGCACTTAAAGAACAATTGATTCCAATACTTTACAAACTATTTGGCAAAATTAGTGAAGAACTAGTCCTACCAAATTCTTTCTATGACAAAAATATGGTACTGATACCTATATTAGGAAGAGATAAAACAGAGGAAGAAAATTAGAGATAAATTTCCCTCATGAATTTAGATGCAAAATTATTAAATAAAATAATAGCTAAAAGACTACAGGGACTTATCACAAGAATAATTCACTTTGATCAGGTAGGATTTATTCCAGGAATGCAGGGATGGTTTAATATTAGAAAAATCATCAGTAAAACTGATCATATCAACAATAAAACTAGCTGAAAACACATGAATATCTCAATAGATGCAGAAAAGGCTTTTGACAACATACAGCATCCCTTCCCATTAAAAACACTAGAAAGTATAGCAATAAATGGAGCCTTCCTTAAAATAGTAGGTAACATCTATTTAAAACCATTAGTAAGTCTTATATGCAATGGGGATAAGTTTGAAGCATTTCCAGTACTATCAGGGCTGAAACAAGGGTGTCCACTATAACCCCTCTTATTCTATCTGGTCCTAGAAATGTTAGCAATAGCAATTAGAGAAGAAAAAGAAATAAAAGGAATCAAATTAGGCAAAGAAGAGAACAAGCTATCTCTTTGCAGATGATTGGATGATATACTTAGAGAATACTAGAGAATCAAGTAAAAAACTACTTGAGACAGTAAATAAATTTGGCAAAGTTGCAGGATATAAAATAAACCCACATAAATCCTTGGCATTCCTTTATATCTCTAATGAAATTTGTCAGCAAGAGATGGAAAGAGAAATCCTACTTAATGTTACTGTAGACATTATGAAATATTTGGGAATCCACTTGCCAAAAAAAACCCCAGGACCTATATAATCACAACTACAAAACACTTCTCACACAAAGTCAGATCTAACTAATTGGAAAAATATAAATTGCTCATGGCTGGGTTGAGTTAATGGAATAAAAATGACAATTTTACCCAAACTAAATTATACATTCAGTACCACATTAATCAATTTACCAAAAAAATACTATATAGAGCAAAAAAAAAAAATAGTAACAAAATTTATTTGGAAGAATAAACAGTCGAGAATGTCAAGGGAATAAATGAAAAGAAATTCTAGGGAAGGTGGACTAGCTATACCAGATATTAATCTGTATTATAAAGTAGCAGTCATCAAAACTACTTGGTACTGGCTGAGGAATAGAATGGTGGATCAATGGAATAGATTGGGCGCACTGGATTCAGCAACAAATGATTATAGCAATTTATTGTTTCCTAAGCCCAAAGACGCCTGTTTTGGGGATAGGAACATACTATTTGACAAAAACTGCTGGGAAAACTGGAATATAGTATGGCAGAAACTAGGCATAGACCATTATATAACACCATATACCAAAATCAAGTCTAAATGGGTGCATGATCTAGACATAAAGGATGATACTGTAAGCAATCTGGGAAAGCAAGGAATAGTTTACCTGTCAGATTTGTGGAGAGGGAAAAACTTTATGACCAAACAAGAATTAGAGAACATTATAAAATGCAAAATGGATATTTTTTATTACATTAAATTGAAAAGCTCCTGTACAAACAAAACCAATGTAACCAAAATTAAGAGGAAGGTGGGGAATTGGGAAAGAAATTTTACAACAAATGTCTCTGAAAAAGGACTCATTTCTAAAATATAAACAGAATTGAGTCAAATCTATAAAAATACAAGTCATTCCCCAATTGATAAATGGTTAAAGGATATGAACAGGCAGTTTTCAGAAAAAGAAATTAAAGATATCCATAATCATATAAAGAAATGCTCTAAATAACTATTGATTAGACAAATGTAAATCAAAATAACTCTGAGGTACCACATCTCACCAGTCAGATTGGGTAATATGACAAAACAGGAAAATGACAAATGCTGGAGAGGATATGGGCAAATTGGAACACTAATGCATTGCTGGTGGAGTTGTGAACTTATCCAACCATTCTGCAGAGCAATCTGGAATTATGCCCAAAGGGCTATAAATAATTTCATACCCTTTGACCCAGCAATACCACTTCTAGGGTTATATCCCAAAGAGATCATAGAAGTGGGAGGAAGAACCATATGTACAAAAATATTTATAGCAGCTCTTTTTGTAGTTGCAAAGAATTCAAAATTAAAGGGGTGCCCACCAATTGGGAAATGGCTGAATAATTTGTGGTATATGCATGTAATGGAATACTATTGTGCTATAAGAAATAAAGAGCAGATGGACTTCATATTTACCTAGAGAAGCTTATATGAACTGATGCTGAGTGAGAAGAGTAGGACCAGGAGAAATTTGTATACAATCACAGACACATCATATGTGTGATGACCAACTATGACAAGGCATAAACAAAAAAAGAAAACATGCCTTCTTGCTTATCTGCCCTGTAACCTTTGAAGGTAACTGTATAAGTCAGGGGAGTGAGGCCAAGGGACCCCAAAACGTTCCCCTCATAATACATTCTTTTGCTTGTCTGCCCTGTAGCCTTTCAGACAATAATATATAGGAGGGGAACATTTCATTGGCGAAGCCCATGAGACTTCTGAAAGTTCTCTACAGAACAAAACTAAAGCAACCAAGAATCAATGGAAAGTCGAAAACTTGGGTGAGGAGGTGGAATTTACAGCAAGTTTCTCTGAGAAAAGATACAAATCTCAAAGAAATTGAGATCTGAGTCAAATTTATAAGAAAATGAGTCATTCTCCAGTTGATAAGTGGTCAAAGGATATGAATATACAATTTCAGAAGAAGAAATCAAAGTTATTTTATAGTGATGAAAAAATATCTAAACTATTGATAAGATAATTGCAAACTAAAACAACTCTGAGGCACCACCTCACACTTATAAGATTGGCTAATATGACAATATTAAAGGAAACAAATATTAAAGAGGATATGGGAAATTTGGGATACTACTGAATTGTTAATGAGGTTTGAATGGATCCAAGTGTTCTGGAGAACAAATTAGAACTATACCCAAAGATCTAGAAAACTGTTCCTACCCTTTAACCCAGCAATACAACTACTAGGTTTGTATGCTTAAGAAATTACAAGAAAGAAGGAAAGAAAGAAAGAAAGAAGAAAGGTCAATGTCTCACCTATATTCTCTCCAAAACCCTTTTGCATACCTTTAATTAATTCCATGAAACAATCCCTGTTGCAGAAGAACCACAAAAAAGGGGAAGAGATTATTTTCCAGTATAAGACAACTTAGAAGGAAAGGCCTGTCATACCTCAGTGAGAGTGGAGCAGAGTCTGGTGCAGGTCATGCTAGCACAGACCCAGACACAGAAAACCAGGAACAGGCCTAGAGAACCAGTGAATCAGCAGTGACATAAACTGCTTCCTGAACTCTCAGCCCACAGCTGGTAAAGGGGTGGAACAAATGATCAGAAGATTACAGGCATCTCTTTGCTAGCACTGAGGCAGGAATCTGTTGTTTTGTCCACACTAAGATCAGGGTCACAGTCCTGAGAAGCAGTCCCAGGAGCATTAGCATATAAGAGCTACAACAGTGGAGCATGATCCTTTGTCACAGTTCTAGGGCTGTGAAGCCAAGTACAAGCAGCTCTTCTGAGGACTGCTGCTGTGAATAGCTTTAAGGTTTTTATCACATACTATAGTGAACTCTCTATTTATTCAGCAATAAACTAAGGCAAGATATTCAAAGAACCAAAAGTACAATATTCTCAGCAATATACCAGAGGCCCAAAAGATGACCCCGAGTGATCCAGGGGCCTGAAAGATGACCCCAGGCAGCACAGGGGCCCAGACGACAACCATAGGTAGTGCATGGGCCCAGACACCCCAGGGTGCAGAGGCTAGGATAAGGCCTGATCAACATGTAAGTAAGCTGACGCAACAATTACAAGGGCCACTGCCAGGCATATACAGGGCTGGGATTGGACAGAGTAGGTTAAGAGTCAAACGTAGGGCCCCTGACAGGGGCAGCAGCTAGTCCTGGGATTACCAATACACAGCCTAGAAATTTAAAAAGCCCCTACCTGGACCTCCAGGGACCACGATTGCAGAGGGAATCCCAGCTGCTCCAATACCCCCTACCCTGAAAAGATAGTAATTATTGCCCCAGGGCAAAACCTTAAACAGTAAAGGCTTGGGAAACATAGATGAAAGGCATGGCTAGGACCCTGCCTCAAAAGGGTAAAAAGGAGACTGCAGAGACAAAGATTCTGGAGTCCAACTACTGTGAGAGGGAGGAACCAAATTCAGAGGAAGACGGTATTGACTCCACACCCACAGCTGAAGCCTCAACAGGGAAAAGATCTCAAGAACAGAAAGCATTTTTAGATGAGCTCAAAAGAAACTTTGAAATCAAAATCAGAGAGATAGAAGATAAAATGAATAATTCTTTTAAAATCAAAATTGCAAAATTAGAAAAAACATTTAAATGAAGAAAACTGCTCCTTAAAAAGAAAAATGTGTGATATGGAAAAGGAGCTCCAAAATCTAATTGAGGAAAATAATTCCCTAAAAACTAGAATCAACCAAACTGAAGTGAATAACTCTATGAGGAACCAAGAATTAGTCAAACAAAACATCAAGAATGAAAAATTAGAAAAAGATGTAAAAAACCTCAATGGAAAAATAACTGAACTGGAAAACAGATTCAGTAGAGATAATATGAGAATCACTGGCCTACCAGAAAATCATGATGAAAAAAATGAGCCTGGACAACATCTTCCAACAGCTTATCAAGGAAAACAGCCCTGAGATACTAGAAGCAGAGGGTACAATAGGAATCGAGAGAATCCACCAGTCACCTCCTGAGAGAAATCCCAAATTCAAAAGTTTGGGGTGGAGCCAAGATGGTGGAGTAGAGACAGCACTTCCAAGGTGATCTGCCCCACACCACTCCCAAACTATGTAAAAGGGGACTCTGAACAACTTCTGGAAACCCAGCACCCACAGAACAATACAGAGAAGCTAACCTCCCGCTAAGGAGAGCCCAGCAGCCCTGCAGGGAGGGCCAGTGCAGCACTCTGGGAGCTGACAGCCAAGCGCAGAGAGCAGAGCCCAGGTCTGCGTGAGCATCAGTTTTAGCCTCAGGGCGGTTGGGCCAGCAGCTGGCTGGAGGGACCCCAGAACACCAGAAGCTGTGGCGATTCCAGAATTATCAACACAGACATGCCTAGGACAAAGTAAGAGGTTAGTGTCCTATGGACTTCGGGACCAGTATTTTGGGAACGTGTCGGCTTCCTCCCCTGGGGGCTAGAAGCTGCTTAGGAGACACTGCAAACTCACCATTTTGCAGCTCCAGTGGCATCATAAGCTCCTGGCCTGTGAACTATAGAGACATGAAGCAATCAGTCTTGGAGGTTAATTGCTTTTGCTTTAACTTGCTCGGATCTGGATTGTGATCTGGGGGGAGGTCTTGGGTGGGTATCCAACTTGCCAGAACCGGAAGTTGTGAAGACCCCCAACATTTGGGACAGAAGCTTCCCTGTCTGGTGGCAGAGTCCTACTGTAGCAACAAGCCAAAAAGTCAAGTAATTAAGTGGCAACATGCCTAGGCAAAGGAAACAAAATAAACAGAAAAATGCAACATTAGACTCCCATTTTGGGGGCAAAGAGAATCGAAGCAGGGAACAGGAGGAGGACTGTGAGGTCAGAAACCATGCTCCAAAAGCCTCAAAGTAACATATGACCCTTAACAGGCCATAGAGGACCTTAATAAGCAGATAAGAGAAGTGGAGGAAAAATTGGGAAGAGAAATGAGAAGTATGCAGGAAAAGTATGAAATGAGGGTCTACAGCCTGACTGAGGAAAACAACACCTTAAAAAATAGACTAACTCAAATGGCAAAGGAGGCCCAAAAGGGCAATGAGGAGAAGAATTTCTTAAAAAGCCAAATTTGCCAGATGGATAAAGAATCTTAAAACCACACTGAGGAGATCCATTCCTTCAGAGTTAGACTGGAGCAAATGGAAGCTAATGACTTTATGAAAAACCAAGATGCTGTTAAACAGATTCAAACAAATGAAAGAATAGACGGCAATGTGAAATATCTCATGGGAAAAACAACTGACCTGGAAAATAGATCCAGAAGAGATAATTTAAAAATTATTGGAGTACCTGAAAGCCATGATCAAAGAAAGAACCTAGAAATCACCCTTCAAGAAATTCTCAAGGAAAATTGCCCTGATGTTTTAGACCCAGAGGGTAAAATAGAGGTTGAAAGAATCAACAGATCACCTCCTGAAAAAGATCCCCAAAAGAAAACTCCTAGGAATATTATAGCCAGATTCGGGAGTTTCCAGATCAAGCAGCCAGGAAGAAACAATTTTAATACTTTGGAAACACAATAAGAATAGCACAAGACCTGGCAGCTTCTACACTGAGGGATTGAAGGACATGGAATATGATATTCCAGAGGGCTAAAGAGCTTGGATTGAAGCCATGAGTCACCAACCCAGCAAAACTGAGTATTTTGTTTCAGGGGAAAATATGGTCATTCAATGGAATAGAGGATTTTCCAGCATTCTTGAGGAAAAAAACAAGAGCTGAATAGAAAATTTGACATGCAGACACAAGAAGCAAGAGATGCCTGAGAAGGTAATCACAGAAAAGAAATCAAAAGGAACTTATCAAAGTTGAACTATTTGCATTCCTACATGGAAAAACAATAACTGTGACTGAGGAAACCTTTCTCAGTATGAAAATAATGTAAGGAGGGTATATGGGCATATGAATACATACGTGAATGTGTGTATATATGTTTACAGTTATACATGGATAGAGGGCACAGGTTGAATTTGGTGGGAAGGGATGATACTTAAGGGGTGAAGTTATGAGGTGAGAGAGGAAAGTGGCAAGAGGAGATGGGGAGAGACAGGGTAGGGTAAACTATTTCATGTAGAAGAAGCAAGGGGAAGTGGCTGCAGGGGAGGGGAAAAACCGGAAGGCAAAAAGGCAAAACCATATTCTCATTGAATCTGGCTCAGGGAGAGAATGACATACATACTAAATGAGATATCTCACCCTGCAGCAGAGTAGGGGGAAGGGGCATGAGCTGGGAGTTGATGGAGGGACAGGATCAAAGTAAGGAATGGACCAGGTGGTGGGTGGGATGGGTGGGAGGGTATTATAAGCAGCCTTTTACAATATATCTACTATGGTAATGTTTTGCATAGCTATACATGTACAAGACATACTGAATTGCTTATCTTCCCAGAGGGAGTGGGCGATAAGGGAGGAGGGGAATGGATCTGAAATGTGAGGTTTTAAAATTAAATGTTTCATATATATATATATATATATATATATATATATATATATATATATATATATATACTATTATTAATAGTATTTTGCAAGTAATTGTTCAGGCATTGGGGCACAGAGACTCACCTCACCCTAATGTTAAAGTAGAAGGGGGTATGAGAGAAGATATTGGAGAGAACAGATTGGATGAGTGGATATCTTGTGGGACTGCTATTCCGGGGTTGTGGGTAGGGGAAAAAATGGGGGAAAATTGTAAAGCAAAATCCGGTGGAAATGAATGATGTAAACCAGAAATTAATAAAGCATTTGTCAAAAAAAGAGAAAAGTTTGCAAAATGTTGTGGCCAAACTCCAGAACTACCAGGTAAAGGGGAAAATAATATAAGTGGCCAGAAAGGAACAATTCAAACAATTCAAAAATCCTGTACAGGATCTGGCAGCTTCTACGCTGAAAGACTGGAGGCACTGGAATATGATTTTACTCAAGGCTAAAGAGATCAGTTACAACCAAGGATCACCTACCCAGCAAAACTAAAATATTCTTCCAGGCAAATCGATGGTTATTCAATGCTATAACAGATTTCTGGACCTTCCTGAGCTCAATGGAAAATTACATCTCCAATTACGAGAAGCAAGAGAGTCATAGAAAGGTAAACAAGGAAAACATACACACACACACACACACACACACACACACACACACACACACACACACACCCTGTTATTTAATAAAAGCAAACTGTTTATAGACAAGTAGAGGGTATGGTTATAAACTACACAAAATGGCAATTTAAAAAAAACCTTATTAAGGACGGCAAAGGGAATGCAATGGAAGAAGAGGAAAAAATAAAGCAGAAAAGGGTAAATTATGCCACACAAAGAGGCCTATAAACAAAAGAGTAGAGGGAAAGAAAGGATGGAGATGAGCATTATATGAGGTTTTCCCTCATTGGTGCTGGTGCAAAGGGGGAATAAAACAACCAGTTAAGGATAAGACTCTATTGAGAGGAGACACAAAATGTAGAGGGAAAGAGGGGAGGGAAAGGAGCTTTGCATGAGTTCTGTTCCTGCCAACCTTGGTTTGAAAAGAAATAATATACTACATTAAGTATAAAAATCTATCATATACTACAGGCAGTAGGAGGGGGGAAGGAATATGAAAGGGGAGGGGTTAGAAGGCAGGGAGAGGTAAGGGGAAAGGGGAGGAAAAGGGAGGGCGGTTGATAAGAAGGGAATATTGAGGGAGGTAGTGGTCTAAAGGAAAACTCTTAAGGAGGAGAAGGGAGAAGGGGAGAAAAATAAAAGCATAAACAGGGGAGGGAATAGGATGGAGGCAAAGAGATAGAGAGTAATCATAACTGTGAACATGATTGGGATGAACTCTTCCATAAATCAGAAGTGGATAGCATAATGGATTAAAAACCATAATCCTGCAATATGCTGTTTACAAGAAACACATCTGAAGCAGAGAGATGCACACAACATAAAGGTAAAAGGCTGGAGTAAAATATATCATGCTTCAGCTAAAGGAAAAAAAGCAAGGGTGGCAATCCTTATATCAGATAAAGCAAAAGCAAAAATTGTTCTAATTAAAAGAGATAAGGAAGAAAACAATATCCTGTTAAAAGACACCATTGAGAATGAAGCAATACTATTACTTAACATATATACACTAAGTGGTATAGCATCCAAATTCCTAGAGAAGAAGGTAATGGAATTAGAGTAAGAAACAGATAGTAACACTACACTAGTGGAACCTTAATCTCTCCCTCTCTGAACTTGATAAATCCAAACTCAAAATAAACAAGAAAGGGGTTAAGGAGGTGAAGAGAATCTTAGAGAGGGTAGGTATGATAGATCCCTGGAGAAAACTGAATGGGGATAAAAAGGAATATACTTTCTTCCCAGGGGTTCATGGGACATACACAAAAGTCGACCATGTAGTAGGACATAAAAACCTCACAATTCAGTGAAGAAAGGCAGAAATATTAAATGCATCATTCTCAGATCATGATTCAATAAAAATCACATGCAATATAAGGCCATGAATAGATAGACTAAAAACTAATTGGAAACTAAACAATTTAATCCTAAATAATGAGTGGTTCAAAAAAGAAATTATAGAAACAATCAGTAACTTCATTCAAGAGAATGACAATAATGAGAGTACATACCAGAATTTATGGGATGGAGCAAAGGTGGTTCTTAGGGGCAGTTTTATATCCCTGATGGCATGTATGAATGAATTTAAGAAAAGGGACGTCAATGAATTGGACATGCAATTGAAAAAAGCTAGAAAAAGAACAAATTGAAGATCTCCAATTAAATACTAAGTTAAAAATAATGAAAACCAAAGGAGAGATTAATAAAATTGAAATTAAGAAAACTATTGAATTAATAAATAAACCTAAGAACTGGTTCAAAGAAAAAACCCAATAAAATTGATAGGCCCTTAGCCAATATGATATAAAAAGGAAAGAAGAAAACCAAATTATGAGTATCAAAAATGAAAAAGGTGAATCTACCTCCAATGAAGGGGAAATTAAAACAATAATTAAGAATTATTTTGCACAATTGTATGCACATAAATTTGACAATCTTAGTGAAATGGAAGAACATTTGTAAAAAATATTAGCTTCCCAGATTAATTGAAGAGGAAGTAAATTATTTCATAACCCCATCTCAGAAAAATAAATTGAACAAGCCATCAGTGAACTCCCTAGCAAAAAATCTCCAGGACCAGAAAGATTTACAACCAAATTATATCAAACATTTAAATAACATTTGATTCCAATAATCTACAAACTATATGGGAAAATTAGTGAAGAAAGAGTACTGCCAATTTCCTTTAATGACACAAACATTGTACTGATATCTAAATCGGAAAGAGATAAAGCAGAGAAAGAAAATTGTAGTCCAATTTCCTTCATGAATATAGATGCAAAAATTTTAAATGAAGTATTAGCAAAAAGACTATAGCAATGTATCCCTAGAATAATATACTTTCATCAGGTAGGATTTATTCCTGAAATGCAAGTATGATTTAATATTAGGAAAATCATCAGTATAATTGATCACGTCAACAAGAAAACTAGCGGTAGCAGAGCCTATATGGCGGAGTAGAAATAGCACTTCCAAGTCACTCTCCCACCAGATCACATCCAAACTATGTAAAAGGGGACTCTGAACAACTTCTGGAGCCCCAGCACTCACAGAACGACACAGAGAAGCAAAACTCCCACTGAGAACAGCTCAGCAGCCCTGCAGGAAGGACCACCACAGCACTCTGGGACCAGGCAGCACAGCACGAAGTGTGTGGGGAGCCTAGCACAAGTCCGCCTGCGTCTCGGTTTTAGCCCCAGGGCAGCAGGGCAAGAAGCTGGCTGGAGGGACCCCAGAACACCAGCAGCTGTGGCGATTCCAGAATTATCAACATAGACATGCTTAGGACAAAGTGAGAGGTTAGCGCCCTATGGACTTTGGGAACAGTATTTGGGGAATGTGCCGGCTTCCTCCCCTGGGGGCTAGAATCCTCTGAGGAGACATGCCATTTTGTAGTTTTCAGAGGCACCTCCAGCTCCCAGCCTGTGAACTGTAGGGAGATCCAGCGATCAGTCTTGGGGGGTAATCGCTCTTGCTTTAACCTCCCTGGATCTGGATTATGATCTGGGGTGGAGGTCTTGGGTGGGTTTCCAGCTTGCCAGAAACAGAAGTTGTCCACCCACATGTTCGGGACTAAAGTTCCCCTCTCTGGCGGCAGAGCCATACTGTGGCAACAAGCCCAAAAGTCAAGTAATTAAGTGGCAACATGCCAAGGCAAAGGAAACAAATTAAACAGAAAAATGCAACCTTAGATTCCTACTTTGGGGGTAAAGAGGATGGAAGCATAGAACAGGAGGAGGTCTGTGAGCTCAGAAATCCTGCTCCAAAAGCCCCAAAGGAAAACATGAGTGGGTTAAAGGCCATGGAGGACCTTAAGAAGGACTTTAAAAATCCAATAGGAGAAGTGGAGGAAAAATTGGGAAGAGAAATGAGAAGGATGCAGGAAAAGTATGAAATGAGGGTCAACAACATTACTGAGGAAAAAAACACCTTAAAAAATGGACTAACTCAAATGGCAAAGGAGGCCCAAAAGGGCAATGAGGAGAAGAATGCCTTAAAATGTCGAATTTGCCAGATGGAAAAAGAATCTCAAAAGTTCACTGAGGAGATTCATTCCTTCAGAGTGAGACTGGAGCAAATGGAAGCTAATGACTTTATGAGAAATCAAGATGCTGTTAAGCAGATCCAAACAAATGAAAGATTAGAAGGCAATGTGAAGTATCTCATGGGAAAAACCACTGACCTGGAAAATAGATCCAGGAGAGACAATTTAAAAATTATTGGACTACCCAAAAGCCATAATCAAAGAAAAAACCTAGAAATCACCCTTCAACGAATTCTCAAGGAAAATTGTCCTGATGTTTTAGATCCAGAGGGCAAAATAGAGGTTGAAAGAATCCACCAAATAACCTCCTGAATAAGATCCCAAAAAGAAAACTCCCAGCAATATTATAGCCATGTTCCAGAATCCCCAGATCAAGGAGAAAATACTACAAGCAGCCAGGAAGAAACAATTTCAATATTGTGGAAACACAATCAGAATAGCACTGGACCTGGCAGCTTCTACACTGAGAGATTGAAGGGCATGGAATATGATATTCCAGAGGACAAAAGAACTGGGAAAGAACCCAAGGGTCACCTACCCAGCAAAAGTGAGTATTTTGTTTCAGGGGAAAATATGGTCATTCAGTGGAATAGAGGACTTTCAAGCATTCTTTTTTTAAAGCAATTGGGGTTAAGTAACTTGATCAAGGTTACACGGCTTATCACTATTTATGTGTGGGAGCTCATTTTCTGAGGCCGGTTTCGATCTCGGGTCATCCCAACTCCGAGGCCGACGCTCATACTCACTGTGCCACCTAGCCACCCCAACTTTCAAGCATTCTTGAGGTAAAAACCAGAGTTAAATAGAAAATTTGACATCCATATGCAAGAAGCAAGAGATGCCTGAGAAGGTTATCATGGGAAAAAAATCAAAAGGAACTTATCAAAGTTGAACTATTTACCTTCCTATATGGAAAAACAATAAATGTGACTGATGAAATCTTTCTCAGTATGAAAATAATGGAAGAAGGGTATATGGTCATATGAATACATATGTGAATATGTGTATAAATGTTTACAGTTTTATATGGATAGAGGGTATAGGTTGAATTTGTTGGGAAGGGAGGATACTCAAGTGGTGAAATTATGAGGTGAGAGAGGGAAGTGGCAAGAGGAGATGGGGAGAGAGAGGGCAGGGTAAACTATCTCATGTAGAAGAAGCAAGGGGAAGTGGTTGCAAGGGAGGGGAAGAATAGGAAGGCAAAAAGGCAAAACCACATTCTCATTGAATTTGGTTCAGGGAAAGAATGACATACATACTAAATGGGATATCTCAACCTACAGCAGAATAGGGGCAAGGGGGATGAGAGGAGGGATGATGGATGGCAGGGCATCCTTGGGGGGAGGGGAGGTTGGAAGTACCCACTATAGAAGAGGGACAGGATCAAGTAGGGAATGGACCAGGTGGGGGGTGGGATGAGTGGGAGAGAATTATAAGCAGCTTTGTACAATATATCTACTATGGTAATGTTTTGTATAGCTAGACATGTACAACATATACTGAATTACTTATCTTCCCAGAAGGAATGGGTGACAAGGGAGGAAGGGAATGGATCTGAAATTCAAGGTCTTAAAATTAAATGTTTCTAATATATATAAATACTATTATTAATACTCTTTTGCTTGTCATTGGGAGATAAGATGTGCAGGCCTTGGGACACAGAGATTCACCTTCCTCTAATGGAAAAGTCAAAGGGGGTATGGGAGAAGATATGGGAGAGAGCAGATTGGAGGAAGTGATATCTTGTGGGGCTGCTGTTCTGGGAGGGTGGGTAGGGGAAAAACAGAGGGGGGGAAATAATTGTAACTCAAAATCTGGCGGAAATGAATGATGTAAAACAGAAGTTAATAAAGCATTAAAAAAAAAAGAAAACTAGCGGTAACCACATGGTTATCTCAGTAGATGCAGAAAAGGCTTTTGACAAAATATTACATCCATTCCTCTTAAAAACAAGAGAAAGTATAGGAATAAATGGAGCCTTCCTTAATATAATAGGTAGCATCTATTTAAAGCCATCAGTCAGTATTATATGTAATGGGGATAAGCTTAAAGCATTTCCAATACTATCAGGGGTGAAACAAGGGTGTCTACTATCACCCCTCTTATTCAATCTGGTACTAGAAATGTTAGCAGTAGCAATTCGAGAAGCAAAAGGAATCAAATTAGGCAAAGAAGAGACCAAGTTATCACTCTTTGTGGATGATATGGATAAAATTAGTGAATCATAGAGAATCAAGTAGAAAACTACTTGAGACAATAAATGCATTTGACAAAGTTGCAGGATATTAAATAAACCCACAACAATCCTCAGCATTCCTGTATATTTCTAATGAAATCCAACAGCAAGAGATAGAAAGAGAAATCCCATTTAAAGTCACTGTAGAAGTTATAAAATATTTGGGAATTTACCTGCCAAAATAAACCCAGGACTTATATGAACACCACTTTTCACACAAATAAAGAAAGAACTAACTAATTGGAAAAACATCAGTTGCTCATGGCTGGGTCAAGGTAATATAATGGAAATGATTATTTTACCTAAATTAAATTACATATTTATTGAAATACCAATCAGTTTACCAAAAATTCACTTTATGGACCTAGAAAAAATAGTAACAAAAATTCATTTGGAATAATAAACGGTCCAGAATATATCAAGGGAATTAATGAAAAAAATGCTAGGGAAGGTGGCCTAGCTATACCAGATTTTAATCTGTACTATAAAGCAGCAGTCATCAAAACTACTTGATACTGGCTGAGGAATACAACAGTGGATCAATCGAATAGATTGGGTGCACAAACTCAGCAGTCAATGACTATAATAATTTAATTTTAATAAACCCAAAGACCCCAGTTTTGGGAATAAGAACTATTAGACAAACACTGCTGCCAGAAACTGGGCAGAGACCATTATCTAACACTGTATACCAAAATTGTCTAAATGGGTGAATGATCTAGGTATAAAGGATGATACTGTAAGCCACCTGGGAAAACAAGGAATAGTTTATCTGTCATATTTATGGAGAGGGGAAGACTCCATGACCAAACAAATATTAGAGAGCATTATAAAACGGAAAATGGATAACTTTGATTACATGAAATTGAAAAGCTTCTATACAAACAAAGCCAATGTAACCAAGATTAAGAGGGAAGTGGGAAATTGGGAAAGACTTTTACAACCAATGTCTCTGATAAAGGACTCATTTCTAAAATATACAGAGAATTGAATTCAATCTATAAGCATAGAAATCATTCCCCAATTGATAAATGGTCAAAGAATATGTACAGTCAGTTCTCAGAGGAAGAAATTAAAGATATCTATAAGCATGTGAAAAAATGCTCTAAATCACTATTGATTCGAAAAATGCAAATCAAAACAACTCTGAGGTACCACATCTCACCAGTCAGATTGGCTAAGATGACAAAACAGGAAAATGATAAATCCTGGATAGGATGTGGAAAAATTGGAACACTAATGCATTGCTGGTGGAGTTGTGAACTTATCCAACCATTCTGGAGAGCAATCTGGAACTATGTCCAAATGGCTATAAGTAATTTCATATCCTTTGACACAGCAATACCACTTCTAGGGTTGTATCCCAAAGAGATCACAAAAGCGGGAGGAAGACCAATATGTACAAAAATATTTATAGCAGCTTTTTTGTGGTGGCAAAGGATTCAAAATTAAAGGGGGGCCCATCAACTGGGGAATGGCTAAACAAGTTATGATATATGATTGTAATGGAATACTATTGCATCATAAGAATTGAGGAGCAGATGAACTTCATATTTACCTGGAGAGACTTATATAAAGTGATGCTGAGTGAGAAGAGAAGAACCAGGGAAAAAATGTACACAATTACAGATACAACATATGTGTGATGAGCAACTCTGATAGACCAGACTCTTCTCAGAAATTCAGGGCTATAAATAAACTCCAAAAGGCTCATGATAGAGAGGGATATCTACATTCAGAGAAAGAACTAGAAAGAACAGAGTTTGAATGCAGATTGAAGCAAATTACCTGTTCTCTTTCTTTTTATTGTTTGGTTTTGTTTCCTCTTTCCCATTTTTCATTCCATCTGATCCAATCCTTCTTTATAACCTGACCAATGTCTAATGTGAAAGTATCTGCAGATCCTATACCTGATTGTATATTGCTATGGCGGGGGGGAGGGAGGAAAGGAAGAAAATTTGAAACTCAAAGAACTGGGGAACTGAATCTTGTAAACTCAAAGTAAATGAACAAATTAATAAAGACAAAAAAATTACTACTAAAATGGCCACATAATCTTAAACAAATGATATTATTCAGTAAGTCTTTAACATAATCATCCTTAAGTGGCAATCATCCTTAAAGGATACAAAGTACAAAGTTGGCCTACCCCTAGGTCACATTGTCTTTGTCTCATCAGTCAGAAAGTCTTCTTTTATATGGATTGGAGACTATCTTCCAATCATCCTTAACTCAGTCATCTTCAAGTGGTACAAAGTACAGAGTTCTCCCACCCCTAGGTCACAGTAAATCATGATCTTGTCAGTCAGCACTAAGTACTCAAGGACAGGTCCTTTCTTCTTACCTCAAGGCTGACTCCCAAAATCCATGGCTTCTCTTCCATGCTCCCAGCTCTTGCCTGAATTCACCCAAGTTTCACCTGGACTTAGAGGTAGGCAGCTCCCAGCTCCTGTTCCAGTTCCTGTTCCAAGCTCATGGTGACCAGTCCACCTCAAACCTTTTGAAGTCTCTGTTTATGGGAAGAGAAAACTTAACAGAGCCACAACAATATCTACACACATCAAGCTTAGCAGAGTTACAAAATATTCACACACATTGTTGGCATTATCATCTCAAATCACTTTATGCCTGTGAAATCAACACAAGTAAAGAGACAGGGTGCTTTTGTCTGACAAAGTAACACAATCAGCAGACAGAATGCTTCTGTCTGACAACATAACACAAACACAAATCAATGC
The DNA here is from genome assembly GCA_011680675.1 of Gymnobelideus leadbeateri. NCBI lineage: Eukaryota > Metazoa > Chordata > Mammalia > Diprotodontia > Petauridae > Gymnobelideus > Gymnobelideus leadbeateri. Next base: position 77,537 of record WOXC01012033.1, read on the forward strand.
AGACAAACAGAGCACCAGACACCACAAGTGTCCTCCTCAATTCTGCTTGGTTCCAGTTTGTGCTCCTACTTGTATATGGTGGTTCTCCTTCCTGTTTTACCCTTCCTATTGCATCATCAAGTTCCTCCCACCTTCAAATAACATTTAGGGCACAGAGTCACTTGAAGAACTGAAACAAGGTGCTAAATACTTGAATAACTGAAACAAGGAGCTGAATACTCCTTTGCTTGCTATTACAAGGGCAGAAAAGAGTGCTTCTGCTTGCTCACAAACCAGAGCACAGACCTGGAGAGTAGTAAACACATTTCTTCTTAGATCATACTGCTTTGGAAAAACTGAAAACATAGAGTTCTCTAGAAGTATCAATGAAAACAGCTTCACAAAACCCTTGAAGCTTGAGACAGTACACTCTCCACCCTGGAAGCAGAGCTCTACTTTAATAAAGAGTTAAGTGTCAAGAAATTGGCTAGGAAAATGAGTAAACAACAGAAAAATATTCTGACCAAAGAAAGTTACTGTAGTGACAAAAAATATAAAAACACACACTCAGAGGAAGATAACAAAATCAAAGCTCCTACATACAAAGCCTCCAATAAAAATAGGAATTGGTCTTAGGCCATGGAAGGGCTCAGAAAGGATTTTGAAAATCAAGTAAGAGAGGTAGAGGAAAAATCGGGAAGAAAAATGGTAGTGAGGAAAAAAAATAATGAAAAACTAGTTTGGTAAAGGAGACGCATGCAAAAAAGTACTAAAGAATATAACACCTTAAAATTAGACTAGGACAAATGGTGAAGGATGTACAAAAAGCCAATAAGAAGATTGCCCTGAGAAGCAAAAATGGCCAAAAGGAAAAAAAAGAGGCATAAAAGTTCACTGAAAAAAGAAACTCCTTAAAATAATAGAATTAGCAAAATGGAAAAGGAAGTAGAAAAGCTCACTTAAGAAAGTAATTCCTTAAAAGTTACAACTGAAAAAAAAGTTACAATTGAGTAAATGGAAGTTAAGGACTTCATGAGAAATCAAGAAAAATAAAACAAAATCCAAAGAATGAAACAAATGAAAGAAAATCTACGATGTCTCACAGGGCAAAAAATAACAACAACAACTGACCTGGAAATTAGATCCAGGAGAAATAATTTGACAATTATTGGACTACCTGAAAGCCATGATAAAAAAAAAAAGAGCCTAGACATAATATTTCAACATATTATCAAAAAATTCCTTGATAATCTAGAACCAGAGGGCAAAAATAAAAATTGAAAGAATCCACTAATCACCTCCTGGAAGAGATCCCAGCTCGAAAATTCCAAGCAATATTATAGCCAATTTCCAGGGTTCCGATGTCAAGGAGAAAATATTGTAAGCAGCCAAAAAGAAACAACTCAATTATCATTGAGCTGCAGTTAGGATAAGACAAGATTTAGCAGCTTCACCATTAAGCATTGAAGGACTTGGAATATGATATTTCTGAAGGCCAAGGAATTGCAACCAAGAATCACCTAGCCAGAAAAGCTAAGTATAATCCTTCAGGGGAAATATGGATACTCAATGAAATAGAGTTCAAGAATTCTTGATGAAAAGACCAGAGCTGAATAGAAAATTTGATCTTTTAATACAAGACTCAAGAGAAGCATAAAAAGTATCGCAAAAGGGGCAGCTAAGTGGCGCAGTGAGTAGAGCATTGGTCCTGGAGTCAGAAGGACCTCAGTTCGGATCCGACCTCAGACACTTAACTCACACACAAACAAAAACCTAGCCATGTGACCTTGGGCAAGTTACTTAACCCCAATTGCCCTCCAAAAGGCAAAAAAAAAAAAGTATCGCAAAAGCTAAAAATGGAAATGACAGCTGTCCTGTTTTTAGGCATGGTGATGCAAGGTCAACTAATGATTGCACAGACTTAAATAACTATATCTGTAAACTAATAGATTACTAGCACCTATTGAAACACTAGAAATTATGAGTTTGTAGCATTTCCATTTCATTCTTCATCCATTCTTTTATGGCCTTATCTCATGATGTTACCTGCAATTGAACTGTTTATGATCTCATGAAATCATCTATATAACATGTTCACAAAGTTGAAAGTAGAGAATAAAATCAAGACTTAATTATCTTTGTGAGATATTTGCCAGACATCCAACATGGATAATATGGAAGTGTGTTTTTCATGACTGAAAATCTATAATCTGTATCAAATTTTCTGCCTTCCCAAAGACAATGGTGGAGAGGAGAGAGAGGGTGAGGGGTGGCGGGGGACTGGAACTCAATTTTTTAAGTGAATGTAAAATTTTGTTTTTACATGTGAATAATAGGAAAAAATACACACATATTTGCAGTTTCAGTTTGGTGAGTGTCATGCTCTGAGCTTCTTTCCAATACAAATAGTTCATGTTTTTGTTTTTCCTGAATTACTATTGATTCTCAAATCTAATTTATCAGGTTTCTACTATAAAAATTCACTTAGAAAGAGAACAACAAAAATATTTTGAGGTAATTTTATGTTATAAAGGGCCCTAATATCAAAAACAACAGATGATAATTTAAATACTGAAAAATTGTCCTTGTTCTATATTATTTCATTAAATACTTTTTTGACACATTATCCAGATATTGCCTAGTGTTAAGGAGCATCTCCTCTCCTCTCCTCTCCTTCCACTTGAACCTTGTCTCTCTCCCTCCCACCAAGAAATCCTGGAGCTATATGCACATTTTAGGGGTTAGTCACAGTAGAAAAAAAAATTTCTCTCAGGGGAATATAAACCGTGCATTTCCTAAAGCAAAATTAGGGATTTTCTCTCAGCTTTAAAAGATTTTACTTCCCATGTTAACCAATATCATATAGCAGAGTTACTTAAGAAAACAATTCTAACAATATTCTCAGTTAATACAAAGAAATTTTCATACAGATGCTTTTGATGTAAGAAAATCTATCTAACTTACCAAGATTTATATGTTAGTGCCTATTTTGCCCTGTATTTCACCTAGTTTCTTAAGTGGGCATGATAGAAAACTTTCTGTGAATAATAAAACACTATGCAAAGAAAAGATTCAAATTTCCCCCACCCATTAATATTTAATGCATCTATCAAGCTAAAACAGATAGTAATCAATTAAAGATTTTAGATTTAAAAGGAAAAACCATTATAAGCCATTTGATAAACTGCAGTGATGTTGCACAAGAAGTTTGTTCTGATAGGATGATGGGGTATGCTAATACCTGTATAAAACCAGAGGCATAGTTCGGAGCCTAAAAGTTTGAACAAACTAAGAGGAGAATGTGTGCTTGCTAAAACCTTAAGGAGAATTTAGATGAGGAGAAGGAACAGAGACCAGAAAGTCTGTCTTGGTTTTAAACATTGGTTGGAAGAGGACCTCCAATCAAGTACTTTGGAACTGAAGAGTTCCATTTTCCCATCAATCTTCTAGTAGCATTTATGGAATAATGAATGGTAAATTTTGTCCAAAAACCAAATGTCAACTGGATGCAAATGTATAGCTCTACAAATATATCAGAAAGGGGAAAAAAACACAACTATATTTTATCAAGAGGAATATCTGAGAACTTGTAAAGACTTCCACAATCTTTGAGTTACTCCTTTGACACATATGCTCTAATTTTGATCACACCTTTCCTTGAATTCTGTATATAATTGTAGGAGAACATATCACAGATTTTTGTGGTAAACATCTGTATCCACTATACTACCTTATAAAACCAGCAGAACTGAAATTAAAGAGTACTTCAATTCATCAAGCCACATCAATTTTTGCAGCTCATTTTTTTTAAAAATCCATAATGCAAAGAAAATAGAGAGAATGAAAATTGTTCATTTCAAGTAAAATTATAATAAAATTTTGTGTCAGTTGATGTGACTGGCCCTTATGATATTAATATCGCATATTATGCATAATTATTTTGTGTATATGGTATGCATAAAATAATTATATTTCAATATAATATTAAAACATCCCTTTCTAAAAGCTAATTAAACCTGGCTAACTAATTGCTAATCAACTAATAGTATTGGAATGAACACACTGGAATGAGAGTTTGCATTAATAGTTTTGGAAAAATCACCCCCCAAACCCTCAGGGATAACCCTGGGAACAGGAAAGGATATAGCAGCCATGCTGTGGGAATCTTACTTGCCAGTGCCCATGGAGGTAAGGATAATACTCTCCTACATTCATATGCACTACAGGTATATAAATATAATGCCATATTTCTATTACTGTTGATATTATCTGAGTCCTCAGCTGTTCTGAGGCTATACTAATTACACTCTGTGGAAACCACACAGTGCAATATAATAACAAAAAATGCTCCATTGAATCCAGGCCATTTTGATGTCTTAAAATCACCCAGTATTTTCATTTTCATATACAGATGATGGTATTTTAATGTAACAAGAGACATGAAGAAATAACACATTATGTAAATGTGGTAACAAATATAAAATGATAAATTAGCAAGCTACTATTTAATTATTACTGTGACTAAAACCTGTGGGTGGTGCCATGGCTAATGAACCTGAACTTGTTCTGGTTGACTGCAGTATTCTTTGGAAACATTTCCATTTAATTTGTTTGCTGCTGGTGCTCTCACTGAAGTAGATAGCATCTGTTTAATGAGCTCCCACTTCATTACAAAGCTGTACTACTTACTGAGTCATTCTCCTTAAGAATGCAGGCTATGTTCTCCAGTGTTGTTTTAAAGCAAATACTAATTTATGATTACTTGTCATATTAGGCCATTGAAAATTGTACTCACAATGCCTTGCATGAGCAGAATGCTAATAACCTGATTATGGACTATAGTGATATCTCTTGCTTACAATCTGTGGATTTAAATTCAGATCCCAGTGCAATAAAAATACTGGTTTACAAACAAAACAGACTGATTTAAAGAAAAAAAAAAACAATTAATAAATAAGCTCTCAAAGGCCAAGTAACCCAAGAACAACCTGATCCACTGTACATATATCATCAGAAGTGCCTGGTTTTACCGTGTCACGTACAAAGGAAGATAAAGAACTATCAGGCATGGTCATTCTCTAATTGAAGTATTGTATCCATGCAAGTCTGATCCTGACATGATGTCTGAAACCTGTATTATATGGGTAAATCCTATGGGTAAATCTGAAAATGGAACCACGTGTAGGAAAGTCAAGCGTAATCATTTTTTCCTGAAAAGCAATATTTATCTCCATCTAATATTTATTTTAAAACATTCCTCATTCACATTTTATAGCATTCTATTTTCCCTTTCAGATGAAAAATTAGAAAAATGTCTCAATAGCTGTCTCTGAGCTTATAATTTTTAATTAGCATCTTCCCAATAAATTAAAACTAATAGAAAATGTGTTCCATCCCTTTTAGTTGGTTGGTGTATATATATATGTGTGTGTGTGTGTGTGTGTGTGTGTGTGTGTGTAGTTATGTTTATTCTGTCTAGGGATTATTTGGTTTGTTTCAGAGTCTGGTATCCTTGCTGGTGTTCCTTACGCTGGGAATATTTATTTGGAAAAGTAATGAAATGACTAGAATGTCAACAAGTTATACAGATTTTGCTTAAAACAATAATTATGAAGGTTGCTGCTAGAGAAAGAAGTTATAAAATATTCAGAATAGCTTTCATATTCTGAATATTTAAATGTAGTTTTTCAGAAATAAGTTTTAAATTACCTTAAAGATCACTTTCAAAATTATTTGAACACACAAGAAGGGAAGAATACAAAATATATTCCTTTTCCATTTCATTTTACCCTTTCACATTTTTTTAAAGACAAGTTACATCAAATCTACTCTCCTAAAATGGTTAAGGAAAAAAAAAATATATATATATATTTATGTTTTGGGTGCTGGAATACAAGAAATGATTTAGTGAGAATGGGACTTGATTTAGAGCCAGCAAATTGCTTTCAAGTTCTCTGACACTTTATTAGCTTTGTGACCATGAGCAACTCACTTAATGTCTCTGAGCCTGTTTCCTTATCTGCCAAAATAGGATGAGACTTTTATTACCTAATCCATAAATATGTTTTGAGTAAAATGTTTATATGTGAGTTATCATTGTAGACTCTAAATTGAGGGGATTGGTCTAGGTAATCTTTAATGTCCTTTAAGTTATAAAATTCTATCACTTTAATTTCCTCTATTTTGAGCCAGAAATAACTAAAATCATTTGGACTTTCTTATATATAAGTGTAAGGGCTTCACAAATGAATTATTTAAAGTTATGCTTTTATCAACATAAGCATTCCCTACAGTGAATTAGATCCCAACCCATCTATTATATTGTACAACTCTTGTCCAAACACACCTATAGAATGGGTCATGATAGGTGCTACACATAATCTAATAATACAGTGTAAAGTGTGTCCCAAAATTCTTTGTGCAAATTTAAGTTTTGATAATTTCAGAAATGAAAATGCTACAAACTTACAAAATTTTGAAAGCTTAACCTTTTTTTAATATTTTTTCACTTATTAAGTTTGGTGAATTGCAAAAAATACAGTTTTAATTTTAAGAAGAAGAAGTCACAGGTCATTATTCGTAGTGTATGACAATTTCTAGTTTATATGCTTCAAGACTAAAGATCAGTGGAGTTTCTCTTGTTCTTCCACTTCATTCATCATATCTATCTCCATTAGACTTTTTGTGGAGTCACATCATGTATACATCAAAAGTTTATTTGTCGTATGACCTTGTTGCTGGAATTGCATATTCAACCCTTTCAGTTGTGGAGCAGCTGCTAAAGAAAAATTTTTACAAAGTTTGAAAATTAACTAGACAGATGTAGAGCACAAGACAGTGAACAGGAAAAGTTTTAATAAGTAATGTCAACATTTTAAAATAATTAAAATTCCAAATATATATATATATATATATATATATGTGTGTGTGTGTGTGTGTGTGTGTGTGTATGTGTATAATTCTTCTATATCTTGTTCATCCAATAAAAAAGTGACTATCCATTTCAAAAACATTGTTTTTGCCCTTATTTATGGTTCCTTCTAGAAAAAAAAATAAAAAGTTATGGAAAAATGAACCAATTTCAACAACATACAAACATGCATTCTAATTTGAAATGTTGCTCAATTTGCTTTTCTAAGAGCACTTCTTATCTATTTGACCTCTGAAGCCAAAGGGATTAATTTTGCTTTAGGACACACAATCATGACACTGAATGAATAAAGCATATTTACAAAGCATATTTGTATGTCACCTGGGAAAAAATCATAGAGGTTTGAAAAATTTTCAAAAGTATGATTGAAACTAATTTTTACTTTATCTTAACCTGAAAGATCTCAACATAAAATTCTTGAAATTAGTCAAAGTAACATTTTATAGTAAATATCTGCTTTTAAATTATAGAGAAGATGAAACAAATTCATTTGTTCTTGTCTTCCAACCTTTGAGCATTATAGATTCCCCTTTTTAAACTTATAATGAACTACCACTGCCAAGGAAGGGAAAGAATAGCGTTGCAATTTTTCTCTGTGCAATAAGCAAATTGTGTTTGTTGATTTACATGAAGAGGGAAAAAATCTGCCTCCCCATTTACACATGAGATAATCCAATTTGCTTATTTTGCAAACCAATCAGTAGCTTTTTCCCGTTGGCAATACATTGCCTTCCACTTTCTGCATAAATGAGAAAGAATGGAAAAGAATATCATTTTAGAAACAAGGCCACATAATGACTATGCCCATTTTTTTTAAAGCAGAGTACATTAAACAAAGAAAAGAGGCAACAGAATTTTTTAAGCTGATTGAAAAGAGAAAAGACATGGATGGTTGACTTTGGAATTTGTTAATCTTTGTCTCAGAAGCTGACTTGCCAAATAGCTTTTTCAAGCATTCCCATCTGTTACAAAGATGTTCAGTTGAAGTCAGCTTAAAGCTAGCAATGGCTACATACACTTTCACAGAAAAAGTCAGGAAAAAAAATCCATCCATGTCAGGAAAAAAAATGTACTACAAAAGTAAAGCCATAGCAGCAGGGGGAAAAGGCATGTGGTTTGGAGAATGTAGTTGAAACATGCAAAAGAGTTTGAACTGTTGATTCTGTTTTCTGTGCAGCTAATAATAGAGTTCAAATGCAAAAATTTTTCTCAAAGTCTCACACTGCAGTAGACTAAGGAAACATAAGTTAATCTTTCAACTTTTTTGTAAGATGCCACAAAATTATTAACTCTACTAGACATATACATACCTAGTGACCCTTCCTTTGGAATCATCTTTATTTTAGCATATTCAGCCACAAAAATAGAAAGAAAGTGACAAAAGATGTCCAGCTCCCAGAGGAGATATGTAAATAAGACTGTGATGGCAATACCAAAACCTTTCCTTGGCAGTTGCTGGATACTGTGCATAAAGAAAGTGACAGGCAAAACTAATTTGAGGGGGCTAACCAACAACATCCTTCCATGCAAAAGCAACAACCAAGTGTTTCTTTTCCCAAGGCTATTCAGGGACAAGCCAGAACTCACAATATGTTGCATATTTAGTAGTGGAAATGCGATCATTGATTTTTTTTAATGACTGAAATAGATTTGAGAAAGTTAGCAAAAGTATTCACCATGAACAGTTAGTTCCTTGAGGCTAAACTTTAAGAATATATCAATCAAATGTGGCTGGGAAATGCTTTAATATGTGGGAAGATTACTAAGGAGGTTACATTTTCTGGAAACAAACCAACCCTCCAGGAACCAGTGGACAAAACATTGTACCTATGAGGTATCTTGCTCCCTAAAATCCTTCTTCTGAAAGCATTTCTTTGGATGGCAGCAACATGGTATCATTTACTGACTTCAGAAATTTGAAAAGACAAATAATAAATGACACAGACATCACTTCTCCCACTGCTAAGCATAGAATTCCTTCAACCCCAGGGTTTTCTAGTTTCTTCATGAAATTCACCTCAGGAAATTTCTACTCTTTATGTAATTTGACAGTGAGTACTAAATTGCCCATCCAGCTAGATCTGCATTGGTGTCAGCGGTCAATTCTTCTCCCCAGCCCTTTAGACCTGCAACCCTCTGTGGATAATTCCACTTTTTGGCCTTCTTGTCAGAACTAACATTTGAAGCAGTAAAAATGTCCCAGTGAGGATTGAAGATACAGGCAAAAAATTATAATAATGGTGCTGAGTAAAAAGCTCTGCCTTTCCATGACCTAAAGTATAACGTAGATAAAGTAATATTCCCATCAAAATGTTAGCAAAATATTAGAAACCATTTAGTAAACAAATGATTTAATTTAAATTAATTAATAATGTGTTCTCTGAGGCCATTTGTACTGTTTGACCCTTTGCCCTTAGATATTTCTGTACCTAAACTCAACATGAGTTTCATACTTCCTATTCTTGTCACAGAATCTCTCCATCGTGTACTATTTAATATAGTATGCTCCAGGTGTTCTGTGGTGAATGAATAGTTATATTACTACCTGTCAGACACAATCACACTCTATTCATCATTCTCGGCTGGCTGCATGAAGCTCTGCTTCCAGCAGGCTCCTTCTCTATTTCCTTGTTCAAACGTCTGTGGTGCTTTTGGCCCATCTGTCAAGGCTGTCATTTAGAGGGAAAACAGTATCAACGCTTTAAATATATGGAGTTCTCTATTGAAACAGTGCTGTGATTGAACTGTCAGCATTCTCAATACTTCTGACAGTAATTCATGACTGGTCAGAGCTCCATTTAGGTTGCTATTACTACTGTGACCCTTAAGGGTCACACAGGATTTTTCTTTTACAGTTTGGTCTATATATAGTGCAATTAACCTTCCAGGAATTACAAAATACTGAAATTTTCTTTCCATTTGCTTAAAACTGGTTACAGTTGAAGTTAGGGAAAAGAAAATCTTCAAAACCTGTGTGAAAAAATAGGGAATACCTATTACTGATAAAATAGAAATGTATATAGTTTAAGCATATCTGCAATGCATGCATTGAGCCTTTCCCTTCACATCTCCTTTGTTGTTTTAGAATAAAATTATGTTTGTTAAAAATCTCTAATTGAAATAAAATTGGTTCTGAGTCTAAAATAAAATGTGAAGGGACTTTTGTTCATCCTTTTAAAGAAAATGAAATAGTAGTTTTCAGTTATCAAAATCATTACTTATTAAAACATATTTCTCAAGGCTTATAGCAATGGCCAGAATACAAAGCTAAACACACACCAAAAAAATTGTCATGGAGAGCCATAGCTTATCTATAATCTTTGGAACACAAGAAACAATGGGATTTTATATCCTCAATAAGCATGTTTCAAGAACAAATAAATTACTACCTGCAATATTTCTCTTTGCCCAGTAACCCCTTTCATTTGAGAACCCCATCCTTTTTCTGGTGGTTGGTCATTAAAAATATATTTTCTCAAGGTTGTATATGAAGTCTTTAGTAGAACAAAAATAAAACAATATGCATAAAGCAAGAAAAAACTCAGGACTTTTGAAGCTTAGCCTTCAGCTAAAACTACTCTGTGGATTTCCTCTCTCCTCCCTCTTTATCCACCCTAGATTGGGGATAAGTAGCTGTCATTTGCTGACAATAATCCATCCATTTTTGCATCTCTATACAAAGTCTCAGACAGATTTTTTTTATCTTATTCAAAGCAGTGACTTGGGGCTGGTCCACAATAAATAGAGAGTTTTCTTTGTTTGTTTTTGCATTTAAATAATACAAAAACCCTTGACAGGAATGCATAGAATCTTGATGATGATCAGTTTCCTCTCAGATGGATGTTTAATTTTTTTTTCCATTTTGTAGGCACATTTAATGAGTCCAGTATGTCTGTTATTCTCATAGTTCATATAACACAAAGAGATTTTGTTTATTGTACCATTCATTCAATTTGCAAAGCCAATCAACTTTTATAAATTAGTCATACCAAAATTATATGGCTAAAAGTAACTGATTGTTTGCTGTCACTTTATTTTTCTCTGCTTCAGAAATAATTTTACTGAATGCTTGGGGAAGGGAAAGGAAGAGTTAAATTTTGAGGTTTTTTTTTTTTTCTTTTGGAAGGACAAGGGTACAGGGGAATTGAGCTGGAGGAAGTGTGTGTGTGTGTGTGTGTGTGTGTGTGTGTGTGTGTGTGTGTGTATTTTAATTCATCAGAGATATACTAAAGACTTAGCAAATAGTGCCTTTGCTGGTGGGAAGACAATTTTATTTGTCTTTCACTGACCTTTCTCTAAAAAGCCCCTGTCCCACAACAAACAAAAACCACACAATTTTCTGGAAATCTTAATTCAGGTAATGCAAATGAATTTAAGAGGCATTTCATTTTACACAGTTTATCAAAAGATAAGGGCAAAAAAAAACCCTTCCTGTCATGGCCATTGTCTTCTCTCTCTCTCTCTCTCTCTCTCTCTCTCTCTCTCTCTCTCTCTCTCTCTCTCTCTCTCCCTCTTGATTACACCATTGCACTATAAAAGCAAATACCTTTTCTTACAGAAAATATCAAGAAAAGATAAATAAAAATATTTTTTTTCAAATTAAGGTATATTTCTTTTCTTTTTTTTTTTTAGACATACATAAGGAAAAGAGAAATGCCCAGTAATCCCTATATTGTAATCATTTTTAATCGGTTTAGAATATTTTAGTCTCCTCCTCTGGAAGGCAAAAAGCCTTTGTTTATTATGGAAGCAGAGTAAGTGCTAGTCTCATCCCATTAACTGTCATATTATGGAGCTCTGTGCCATCCCATTTGAGTTTCACAGAGCATTCAGAACTGCTTAATTATGTACAGTAAAAACAATCTGCTGAGAATTTTCCTTTTTGATTACAGGATTGTATGGGGTCAGAAGTCATCTGCTTGACTCACTCTTCTTTGGCACTGAAATAATTCCAAATGACAAATGTCTTTAGTGACTTTTTTTTTAATTGAAACAAGTTTGAAAAAAGAAAATATTTGTATCAATAGATTAAAAATACTTCTGATTTTATAGACTATTTTTTTAAGTTACTCATTCCTTTGGTGTTAAACTGAAGAATGTATTCCTTATAAATTATGCCACCCAGTGTTAATTATAGTGTGCTGACAGTGCTTGTCATTACCAAGCCAACTCAAAGCTTTTGTGCTCAGATTTTAATAACTTTTCAGCAGAATGTGACAAAGCTGGGCAAGTGGCTGATTTTGGTCATTGCTAACATCCTTTTCTTCAGATGTTCTCAATGATTCTATTTTTACCACTATTCCTTCCAATAAAACAGATGTATGATTTAAACTCTAGAAATGCCATTATATTTATTCAGTAAATATAGATTGAGTAGACATGGGCTACCCTCATTGTCAGCTTGAGGGAGTTTCTAATGTAAAGTTCTTATAACCCTTACTCTTTCTAATATAATATGCTTTCTAAAGAATATTATATATGCATATATATGTTTATATACATACACACAAATATATATATATACACACCTATATATCCATATTTATCTATCTATATATATCTATATCTATTAGAGATAGCACTGGTTGTGGAGTTTAAGGACCTAGGTTCAGATCCCTCCTTTAATTGGGAGCCCTTAGAAAGTATTTCTCTCTTCTCTCAATTTCTTCATCTATGATGGATCTAAATACTAAAGGTGATGATGCAAGCTCATAATAATCCCCATAGTAGTCTTGCCTATTTAAACTTCAACTTGGAGAGGGTTTAGGCCATCTAGTAGTATCAATATGATATATTAGATGTTTTTATAATTGTTTCTATTCTTTGTAAATAATATTTTATTTTTCCAATTGTATATAAAATGGGTTTCAACATTCATTTTTTTATAAGATTTTGAGTTCCAAATTTTTAACTCCCTCCCTTCACTCTCCTTTCCAAAGAAAGGAAGCAATCTGATATAGGTCATACATGTGCAATAATGGAAACATTTCCATATTAATCATGTTGTAAAGATGAAAGAACAAAAGGGAAAACCCCCCTCCCCAAAAAGGTGAAAAATATGCACTGAGACTCCATAGTTCTTTCTCTGAATGAGGATAGAATATTCCATTATGAGTCTTGGAGTTGTCTTGAATCATTGTATTGCTGAGAAGAGTTAAGTCAATCATAGTTGATCATCACGTCATGTTAATTATACTGTGTACAATGTTCTCCTGATTTTGCTCACTTCACTCATCACCAATTCATGGAAGTCAATGGAAGTTTTTCTTAAATCTATCTATTCATCGTTTCTTATAGCACAAGAGTATTCCATTATATTCATATGCCAAAATTTGTTCAGCCATTCCTAAATTGATGGACATTCCCTCAGTTTCCAATTATTTGCCACCACAAAAATTTGCTATAAATATTTTTGTACATGTAAGTCCTTTCACCTTTTTTTATTATCTCGTTAATATATAGACAAAGTTGTGATATTACTGGATCAAAGGGTATGGATATATGTTCCAGATCAGTTGTTTTTCCAATGAGATATTTTATATCTTCTATTTTTTCATTCTTTTGATTTTGGACTGATTTTTAATTTCTCATAGAGTAATTAGCTTCTGCTGGCCCACAAATTTTTAAGGCATTATTTTCATCAGTCAGCTTTTGTACCTCCTTTCCCATTTAGTCAATTCTACTTTTTTAGGTGTTGTTTTCTTCACTGATTTAGTTTTTTTTATTTGGCCAATTGATTAAATATATATATATATATATATATATATATATATATATATATATATATATGTATATATATCAGTGAATACAACAGAGACAGCACTGGTGGTGGAGTTTAAGTAAAATTTTTAAGAATTTATTCCCCTAAAGCAATTTTTGTCCTTGCTTTTCTAATCTGTTGGCTCTTTTTACATAATTCTTTTGCACAATTCTCATTTCTTTTCCCAAGTTTTCTTTTACTTCTCTTACTTAATTTTAAAAATTCTTTTGGAGCTCTTAAAAGAAGAATGTGGGGGCTTGAGAACAATTTATATTGCCCTTTGAAGGCTTCACATGTGGAAAGCTTGACATTGTTGTCCTCTTCTGAGTCTGTGTTTTGATGTTCTGTGGCCTGCTGCATCCAGAACACAGGGACTTGGTTGCTGATCTGTGCTATGGCTAAGAGCCTCCAACTGACGTGCCTGGACATTGCCTACACTGGGCTGTATTCCCCTTTTACCAAAGTGTGACAGACCTTTCCTGAACTCCTTATAAGTTATCTTGGGCTAGAAAATTGTTTCATTCTGTCTTTTTGTGATTCTGTCATTCCAGAATTCTTTTAGAGGTTTGATTTAACAATGTTTCCAAGGGGAACTGGGGAGAGCTTAGGCAATGTCCTAGATTCTCTCAGTCATCTTCCAATGAGTCTCTATTGCTGAATTACTAGGCAGATAATTTGTTGCTTCTGTGTTCAGTTCTCTTCCATCATTGCAACTTTTTGATGGGGCATAAGAGGTCTGGTGCCATTGTCTGGCTCAAATGTTCCATAGAAAACTGGTCCTCTTTATTTTAAGTTCTCTGATGTGCTGCCAATGATGGAATCCAAATTACTCAAAAATTATCAGTAAATATGTTCATTGAAACGGCCCCCCAGGTTCTGATAAATCTTATGGGGCTATTTTTGTAAATATAGAAGTGTCCCATTGTGATAAGCTAGCATAATTTACCTCCACTCTCAATATCAAATAGCCCAAGTCCTTTCCTTCCCTCCTCCAAGAAGGATGTGCTTTCCCTAAAAGGAAATAAAACTGTCCCTAGGACCTTATTAGCCCTGGCTTCCCTGAAAAATCCTCCTTTCTTTCTGTCTCCTCCCCACCATATGGCAGTGTAAAACCAACCATAGCAGCTCTTCTTAGGACTGCTGTTGTGAATAACTTTAAGGGTCTAATCACATAGAATAATGAACTTTATTCAGTAATAAACTAAAGCATAACATTCAGGAAATTTAACGATAATATTCACAACAGTATAACATAATAACATTTCTAAGATGGCCACACAATTTTAAACAAAACATATCATTCAGTATATCTTATACTTATCTTTAAGGGGTAGCAGAAAATACAAACACAATCCACCCCTAGGTCACAGTAAGTTACAGTCTCTTGAGTCAATACAGATTATCCAAGTAAATTCCTCTTTCATCTTGACTAGAAGCTGGCTTCCAATCATAATTAAGCAAATCATACTTGAGGGGTATCAGAAGTACAAACACCATTCACCCCTAGGTTATAGTAAATTACCAATCTCATCAGTTGTAAGGGTTATGGGATTTTAAGATCTTTCATGCCCCATAGCACTTGCTGAACTAGCAGGAAGGGGTGGGGCAAGAGGAAGCAGAAGAAAAGCTAGAGTTCTGGTGGAGACTGTGGTGGCAATGGTGGCAGCAGTGGCAGTGGAAGAAGCAGCAGCAGCAGCAGCAGCAGTGGCCAAGGTAGAAGTGTAGGCACAAATCCCTTTTTGAGCCAGCCAGAATTTCTGCTAAGGACTCTTGTTGGGGACTGCCAGGGAATGGAAGTGCGGGAGGCCAGAGCTGTTGGGAGAATGCTTTGTGGATGCTGAACAGTTGCTGTGAGTGGGGAGAGAAAGACCTTTGCCTGAGGTAGCCTGTTCTGTTTTGAAGGCTTGAGAATGTGGTTGTTTACTATGTAACAACAACATAACTACCCTGATGGCTTTGAATTTCTGGTTTGGGGACTGTTATTTGGTGTTTTAATAAATGTTCTAGCATTATTCCCCCATATAGAAAGCCTGGTAAATTTTGTGATTAATAACCACATAAGCCTATTTATAATTGCCATAAGCATTGTGAATATTGCATTGTTAATACATCAGTTGATGCAGAGCATCCAAAGTAAAGTCTTCTTTCATCTTGAGTCTTACTTCCAAACCCTAGTACACATTCTCCATGGGGTGACCACTCCCAACTCTTGCCTGGATTCACATGTAGGCTGCTCTTCACTCCTATTCCATATCGCAGCTCATGGGGACTGCTCCACTCCAAACTCTTTGCAGCTTCTGTTTCTAGGGGAAAAAAGCTCAACAGAGCTACAACAATATTTACACACATTACCAACATTATCATCTCAATTCACTTTCTGTCTGAGAAACCAATACAGATCAACAGACAGGATTTCTGTCTGAGAAAGTAATGCAGATCAACATACACAGCACCAATATCACAAACATTCTCTCTCTCAGTTCTGCCTGCTCCTAGCTCCACTCCTGGTCTTATCTGTTCCTTCCAGTTCCACCATTTTTATAAGCTTCTCCCACCATGGGTTCCCATGTGATTACATTTGACCTAGAAAGAGCATGGAAGATCTTCAAATTCTCTTAGGATTATTAAAGGCAGGGAAGATGTTCAAACTCCCTTAGACCAATTAAGGGTAATACAATGTATACTGTTTCCAATTAAAGACTCTTGATATAATCAGAGGCAAGGTTCAAATGTGCTTGATTAGCCAAAACTCAATCCAGCAAAACAGGAAAATAAATACTGCTTTGCTTGCCATACAGGGGGGTAAGCACAGGTTCCTTATCCTTCTCTACTCTGCCAAGAATTAGCTTTCCCTAATAAGAGACAAAGCTATCCCTGGGACCTGATTTCCTCATGCTTTTCTTCCCACCCCAACCCCACTCACACCATGGGGCCCTCCTCTTCTCTTGGAACAAAGCCAAATTTTCCCTGGAAGTAAAGAAGCTTGTTCCTTGGCCCCATGTTAGCCCACCTTCCCTTACACAGTTTTCTTCTCATCTAAGAGCATAAAAGTCACAGAAACAAGTAAAATAGACCTCATGATTTTCTCTATTCTGATGACTTGCTGATTAGATACATTTTTCTGAGGAAATGAGAGAGCTAGAAGTACCAAAGATATATCCTTGTGGCATACCCTTACTCAGCTAAAGTAAATCTCTTTATTTTGTTCACCGCTCAATGAATATAAGGGTTTCATTTCATCTAAAATTTAACCTGACTAAGAAAGTGCGGATATTAGGTCCTACCTCTTATACCCAGTCTCTCTACAACTGAAAAAGGAGTAATTTGTTATCATTCTGCTAACATTTTTCCCATTCATGACTGTCATAGGTCTTGATAAGGAACATTGGCATCATACTAACATAATCTTATGAATGTGTGTGTATGGTTACAGTTATATATGGATAGAGGGCATAGGTTGAATTTGTTGGGAAGGGAGAATACTCAAGGGATGAAATTATGAGGTGAGAGAGGAAAGTGGCAAGAGGAGATGGGGAGAGACAGGGTAGGGTAAACTATCTCATGTAGAAGAAGCAAGGGGAAGTGGTTGCAAGGGAGGGGGAGAATAGGAAGGCAAAAAAGGCAAAACCACATTCTCATTGAATTTGGTTCAGGGAGAGAATGGCATACATACTAACTGGGATATCTCAACCTGCAGCAGAATAGGGGGAAGGGGGATGAGAGGAGGGATGATGGATGGGAGGGCATCCTTGGGGGGAAGGGAGGTTGGAAGAACCCACTATAGAAGAGGGACAGGATCATGTAGGGAATGGACCAGGTGGGGGGGTGGGATGAGTGGGAGGGAATTATAAGCAGCCTTGTACAATATATCTACTATGATAATGTTTTGCATAGCTAGACATGTACAACATATACTGAATTACTTATCTCCCCAGAGGGAATGGGTGACAAGGGAGGAAGGAAATGCATCTGAAATTCGAGGTCTTAATATAAAATGTTTCAAATATATATAAATATTATTATTAATACTTTTTTGCTTATAATTGGGAGATAAGATGTGCAGGCATTGGGACACAAAGAGTCACCTTCCTATAATGGAAAAGTCGAAGGGTGTATGGGAGAAGGTATGGGAGAGAGCAGATTGGAGGAAGTGATATCTTGTGGGACTGCTATTCTGGGAGGTTGGGTAGGGGAATAACAGGGGGAAAATGATTGTAACTCAAAATCTGGCGGAAATGAATGATGTAAAACAGAAGTTAATAAAGCATTTGTTAAAAAAAAAGAAACAAAGATAGGAAGTCCATACAGATACCTTTCAAAGGTTTCCTAGTAATGATGCAGAATGAATTAGCATGCTCCAAAAAGGCAGCATGAATTGGCAAACACAAGCAAGGGCATAAGCCTCATACTTCTTGCTAACATCAGAAGCCATCTTGGGACACTAGAACTTGGCCCTATTTGTGTTTAGAGTTCTTGTGCGACCAATATGTCCACATTCATGTGCATAGATTAATTTTGTTGAAAATTTTGCAGTTTACAATTACATATATACTCTGAATCTTCTTTGATATTTCCACTATGGACAATGTGTACTGGCTATTACATTCTGTGGTGAACCATTTGTATAACAGTTCTTGGGAAGCTCTTTAAGGCCATTCATCAGAGAAAAAATAATTTTTGTCTTTCCTGGAAGTCAAGAATCAGTGAGCTGCATTTTGTGGTCATATCCCACATTTCACTCATGAACTTGTTAGGGACAAAATCTGATGATCCTGTAAGTTCAGGTATTATGAGATGAAATGAAACAATCATAGATCACTGACTAGTTAATAAAATTAGTTTTATTTCATCCTAACAAACCCTGCATATACAGTAGTTCTTAAATAAAAAAGAAGGAAATGCCCTTGTCCCAATATGGAAACACATCTAGTCATCCAGGAAGGTTATGAGGACTTGTGTTGTCTTTATCTAGCCACCAATTTTGAAGAACACCACATAAGTACAAATTTTTTGTGCAGTTACATCATAACAGCCAGAGGCCACTTTGAAGGTACATCAATGAAGACACAACTTGCTGGAGGCAGTGACTGGTATCCCATCACATGAACATGCCTGCTGTTTCTGTGAGAAATATGAGTTCATGGACACTCTTCTTGTTCTAGTGAGCAGTGAGGCACATAAGAAGAAGTTAGGATACTTAGTGGGGTGGGCAGTGACTAGCTAGGTAAAGGCAGTGGGAGAATCCCACTTCTTGATCTGGAGACAAATCAGATCCCAATTTTGCCACATTTTAGGGAAAGTCTACCACTAACCCATTAGATGAGAGAGAGCCTTTCTCCTTCCTAAAGTGGTAATGATTCATCACAGATATTGTTTCTGAGAAGTTGGACATATAACCAATCAGTTGCCTGGTGGCACATCTATTACTTAAAAGGGAAAATTTATTGCCCTGATACAGGAGAATGATATTTTTTTTTTCAGTTGGGGACAATCTGAGAGCCATTTGTTAGCCTGTGTGATTGACTGAAGGAGTTTAGTTCAGAAGGAATACTTTCCTTGTCCTTATGGGGACCACATGATCTCACGTCCAGCATAACATGGCACCAGAAACTTAATATCCATGTTGGCAATGAACATATTCCCAACTTCTGCTGCTCTTTTAAAGGGTTCCAATATATTCATATATTATGTTAGATATATATCTAATGGATGCTGACATATCCCACAAAAAATAAAGTATGCAATAGGAGCAAATTTCTTGACCTCGAGGAGATAGTCTTTGATTTTTCATTCTTATACTTTCAAGCCCCAAGAACTTGGTTAGCCCCAAAGCTATCACCCAGGAATTAGTTTATATGCTCTGACCCATCCCTCACTCTCACATGACAACAATATAACTTGGAATTCAGCCCACTGGAAGTTCTTTACAATACCAGGACAAGGTATCCCCTGTTACTATATTTGTGACTGCTGAAATCCAGTTGTGTATACTGGTGGAATCCTAATAAAGATGTTCCCAGACCCAATATTCTAACTTTCTTATAGGTCCCACTGAACAGAAGGCCCACTGCCTCTACCTAGCTACTCACCCCCCACTCCACTGAGTATCCTAACTTCTTCATGTATGCCTCATTGCTCACTAGGACAAGAAGTGTGTTCATGAACTCATATTACTCACAGAACAGCAGGCATGTTCATGTGATGGGATACCAGTCACTGCCTCCAGCTAACCACTGCCCCCAGACCCATTACTCTTATTTCCCACAGAAACAGTAGGTGTGTCCATGCACTTAACCATAACCACATCCATCTAGTTTCAGACAGGACCACATTACTCCAGCAATCAGAAAGCAGCAGTGCCAGGATGCTCAAGCAGGATTCAGACCCCAAAATAATACAAGGGACTTTTCCTAAGTACTCACCTGGGCAGTAATAGCAAAAGCTGTTTTTATGTGAACTTGTGACATACAGAGCCTTATTATAATATCATCTTACATACATACCGCCCAAATCTTTTTTTTTTTTCTGTATGCATCGTAGATAATCATATGCACAGTTTCACTGTGAGCGGGACCCCTTCCCTATTACCTAATCCCTTAACAAACCCCTCCTGCCTTTTTATTATTCATAATTTCTGTTATATAATTTCATCTTTACCTTATAAAATCCATCTTGATTTCTCTAAAGTTGCTGGTTCCTCTTGGAACTCAACCTACGTCATGAGAGGCATCAATCTCAATAAATATTTATACTTGATTAGAGGTGGTCTGACTGATTTTTTTTGAGCCAGTTGCACCACAACACATCATGAAACTGCAACAGTTTTTGGTGTCCCTGGGTGGTCAGAGTTTCTGACTCTTCCCCCTCCCTCCCCCCTCCATGTAGAACAGAGTCTCTGATTTGGAACCCCTCAAATCCAAAGGTAAGCCTATCATTTTCTCTCCTCTTAGCTGGGAGGTCCTTCAAGCACCAGGAAGGTTTGACTGGATCATTTGAGTCCTAGCACTCAGGCCCTTGTGGCTGGTAATTTCCCTCTACACAGAGGATACTCTGTTTGGGAATTTCACAGGGAGTTCTTTCTGAACTCAATTTTTTTTTCTTCATCCTTCAGTGGGATGTGCCTGAAGAGATGAATGTGACTATAGTGGTATTTCCTTAGGCTTACTGGCATTCAGTTGTTCAAATTCACTAGCTGTCCAAGGAAGAGTTACATGGCATGGGAAATTATAACTAAAGTCTGAATCAATATGGTAAAGTTTTGCCCAAAAAGAAGGATCCAATTTTCCCTTAAGCAAACTGGTCATATGGGATAGTAGGCCAGAGATTCAATCTCTCACATTCATTTTCTTTAAGGATTTCACCCCTCTCTTGCTAATTCTCTATAGGGGCCACCGTGGCATAATGGTAATGGGAATTTGAAGATCTTCCCTGCTCTTTAATAAGCCTAAAGGAATTAGAAGACCCTCTCTGCTTTAAAAATATACTGTGGGGGGTGGCTAGCTGGCGCAGTGAATAGAGCGCAGGCCCTGGAGTCAGAAGGACCTGAGTTCGGAGCCGGCCTCCGACACTTAATCCACACAAACAAAAACCTAGCCCTGTAACCTTGGGAAAGTTACTTAACCCCAATTGCCCTAAAGGGGCGGCTAGGTGGTTCAGTGAGTAAGAGCGCCGTCCTCGGAGTTGGGATGACCCGAGATCGAATCCGGCCTCATAAAATGAGCACCCACACATAAATAATGACTAGCCATGTAACCTTGAGCAAGTTACTTAACCCCAATTGCTTTAAAAAATAAATAAATAAATAAATAAAAATTAAAAAAAAAAATAAAAATATACTGTGCCCCCTAATAGGCTGATCTTAATCACATGGAGCCTGTGGTGGGAGGAGTTTGCTAAAGGGTGGAGCAGAGCCCACAGGAATTGGCGAGTCAAAGCAAGCTAGATGGCTAGGAGGAGAGGAAGCTTCTGAGGGAAACAGATGGGCTTGTGAATAAATATTGGTCTTGTATTGGTTTGTGGGAAGGCTAAAGGATGGTGTGGCTCTCTGCTACATCGTGATGCATTAATTTCTTTAGTACTATGATGGAATAAGCTTACTGGTTTGGGGGTTCAGTTTTCTGGTATATGAATAAATGTTTCATTTCTGTTTTCTATATGGAGACTCTGTTATGTTTTGTGATTGAGCACCAGGCAGGTATATTAATAGTGACTGCTGGCACTGTGAATATTGAATTAGTGCTACAAATGAAAATTCATATTTATGGGGTAAAATAGCTCCTCATTTTTAGACACCAAAAGGGGGCAAAGGATATTTTTGTGAAATTTGTAACTCATTCATCTGGTCTTGAAAAATTGAGTTTTTGAGAACTTCAGAGTCTTTACTGGCTGCATCTGACCACACTCACCAAAGCCCTTGCTCCAATGGTGCATCAGGTTACTTGCTGTTTTACCTTCTCTTACAATTTCTCAGCATTTCTGTACTTCTTTGGTGGTAAAAATCTGTCTCCTTCCCACTTTGGTAAAAGAAATCATCTTCTGTCAGGGGGCATAATAGGATAAGAAATAGGGCATAATAAGATGAGCTTTCTTTCTAAAGGTCCTCAAGTTCCCTCCTCATTACTATTCTCATTCTCTTATCTAATGTCTCTGATGCCACGTGATATAGTGAAACCTCTGAGATAGAAATTATACTTCTCAGCAGAGGTTTATCATTTCTTAGCTATGGCCTGTTGGTCCTACCTATAATTAGAGATCCTTTCACTTACACTGTTACCAGATGAATTAGCTGAGCTCCCTCACCCTTCATCATAAAGTCTTTAAAAGAAAAGAACTCTTATCTCTACTTGCTAAATGTGCTGAGTACACTTACTTGCTGTATTATAATATGGCTAGTTTGACTTCTGCAGGATAGCTCATGACAGCCGGAGAATATTGGACTTGACATTTTCATTACCTTTCCTAGCCACCTCTTCTTAACAACGTTTATGCAATTGCTCCATGTGAATTGGGTTCTGTTCTCTATTCCATTGTTAGGACTCCATATGTGTCATCAAAGGATCCTTTACATGGAATGCAGTAGTGGCTTATTTGGCCATCTGATCATCCCATATCCTTAGTATTTTCAGTGTCCTTTCTTCATTTAAACTACAATGTGAGCCGTGATTCTTAGATTCCTCTCCCCACCCCATCCCCAGAGAACCTATTTGCACTAAGAGCAATATTTATACAAGTTATAGTCATCTTGAATTCCTGTTCAAATTTTAACAACTGATCAACTCACATCTATATAAATGTGTAGTAGGAGAGCGCCATAGCTAAAATCAGAAGCTGTTGAAGCTATACTCATAAGATAGGACATATTTTAGCTCAATTCAGGCTGATCATAGGGTGTGGAAGACCATAGGGAGTAAGGTTCGCACATAGATCCAATTTATCAAAACCATTCCTTTTAGGAATTTCACCCTTCTTTCTTTGCAGATCCTTATTGAGGTGATAGCTGCAACAAGAGTTTATCTTTAGGAGGCCAGTTGTGAATAATTCTCTCTGGAAGTCACCTAAAAAGGGTCAAATACTGGTCTGTATCTGTATCTTCTAATTTATTTATCTGTCTCAGTAACAATAGGACTTCAAAGATTTATCTAGGCCTATAGAACTCAGCTATGGAGAGTTTTTCTGCATTGACTCCATTAGGCCAAGCCCTCAGGAGCCATTATATCTGGTTTTTTTTGAACACATAATATAACTTCTACAGCCTTGTTGATGAAAACCTGCACATAATCACTGCTTATATGGAGTAAATCACCATCCTCCCAGGAGCAGCAATAAGAGAAGTCTAGGGTTTTCTTCTTCATCTTTCCTTTGCTCTCTTTTCTTTTCACCAACATTAGGAGTTTCCAAATCTCTTCTGCACTACTGCACTCATTTTTCTGTCTCAAAGCTCTGAACTTAGCAGGATGTAACCTTACCCTGGGTTCCTGGGTTTTTATTATACAGCCTTTAAAAACTGAGAGTTCTGTCCCTAGGTGCTGCATGCACTGGACCAGTTAACTTTCAGTTTTATTGTACTAATGGTTCAACTTGGCCAGAACAGTCAACAACAATCAGGAAATCGTATAATTGTTGCTTTCTTTAACTTTTTTATTTTTAACATCCTCTGAGCTAACTGTTCCATGTGAGTGGGAGTTTGTTGCTTGTTCCATTAAGAAGATTATTCAAACACAATCAGAAGAGTCCTAGACACTGGTGCTGTGCTGTCTGTATTTGTAGCAACCTTCCCCCAACTTAAGTAGTAAGAGAATCACAAGGCCTTCTGATCCCTATCACTAATTCCAAAAGTTGGGGTAGGCCTATGCTGACACCCTTTAGTTTAGGTTTGACATTAGGATGGAATAATAAACTTATAGGAGTTCTGAACAGTTAACAAAATTTGGTTTACTTTGCCCTGACATATTCTGGATATACAGTAGTACTTAGCTTAAGTAGATATAACCCTTCTTCATCTCCATATGGAAATCAGTCTGTTCAGCAAGAAATGTTGTGGTAACTTACATGATCTCTGGGCATCAACTTAGTCTGAAAGTATTTAACCCATGTGGATGGGACCATTTATTGTTCCTACATGATCAGAAAGCCACATCGACACAGGCAGAATATGTTCCAGAACTTTCACCTGGCATCTGCATGAAGGAAGGTACATCTTAAATCTCATCTCACTCCTGGCTAAACAAATATTGGATTTGTCATTGTTTAAGGAAAATCTAGCCTCACTAGATTGTGGGAGAAAAGAAAGAGGGAATCCTGATAGATACTGGTCCTATTCAACTTATTTTCATACAGAGTTTCTGCTTCAAGAACTTCTTTTTATCTTCTAATACTAGGAAATTCCCAAAGTAAAAAAAAATCTGTGTCTATTTCAGTGGTTAAAGAGGTAGGGCTGTTTCTTTCAATTTCTCTTCTCTCCGGTTCTAAATGCATCTATACAAGTTACATAAATAGTTAAAACATGATCCCAACTTGTTGTTTACAGCATATTCCAGAAAGCAAT
This sequence comes from Gymnobelideus leadbeateri, assembly GCA_011680675.1. Lineage (NCBI taxonomy): Eukaryota > Metazoa > Chordata > Mammalia > Diprotodontia > Petauridae > Gymnobelideus > Gymnobelideus leadbeateri. The sequence continues at coordinate 102,251 of WOXC01012033.1, forward strand.
CGTTTCCAATAAATTTGAAACTCTATTAACACCAAATTATTCTAGACAAATCAGGAGTAGAATTTTTTTTTTGCTTTGCTGACTCTAGCAACACATTCCAGAAATCACAGTCACTTCATTGTATCTCAAGTATGGAAAGGTTTTGTCACTTGGTACTCCAAATTCAGAGTCTACAAAATCCAGACAGGTGTTTTTTTTTTTTTTCATGTGCTCATAGAATGACTAGAATATGATATTCACTTATACTCCACTATCCAGGTGAGCAGGGCCGTCCACATTCTCCATTTTAATGATAACCTCTGTGGAAAAGTCCAGGTGGGAAATTAGGTGTTGTTGATGAGGTCATCATCACTGATTGCAAGGACTGCAGTGACCTCTTTGACTGAAAAAATTTCTTTGTCTTATAGCTTTAATCTTCAAGCTTCTTTAGTAGCAAGTCTACATTCACTTCTCAAATTCTCCACATGAAAATCTTTCTCCATAATTTTAACAGAAGTCAAGTCTCTCTGGTCTTTTCTAGATGGTGGTATGTATGCATCAATCTGTCATGGTCTCCATTCCTTTGTCCCAAAATTTTCAGGGATATGATTGCTATTGAACTCTGCATCTGTCACTTAATTATTCTGCCTTGCAAACTTAACAAACATTTTATCACATCTCCCTATGCAGCTTCACAGTGCCAGTACTTTCAAACATCACCAGGCCAATTCTCCAAGTTGCTCATTGATTCCAACAACTTTTTCCAATTAGTTGGGTTCCACTTCAAGTCAGAGCTATTGAATCACACTCTCATTAGTCCATTACATTTCAAATCTTCACCCTTTAATTCCAATCTAATCTCTTCCTCCTCTTGGATCTTTACCACCCTCATCCTTACCAGTGTTGATAATGTGATATTCTGTTTTTTATTAATTTTCAACTTTAATTTTTAAAAAATTTGAGCTCAAAATTCTTTCTCTGAGTGCCACCCTTCTCCACCCATTGAGAAGCAATATGATACCCATACCCATTATACATGTAAAGTCATGCAAACCATATTTCCATAATAGCCATGTTGCGAAAAAAAAGGAAAAAAATATTAAAAAGGTATGCTTTAGGTGTGTCAGCTTTCTCCCTGGAGGTGAATAGAATTTTTCATCACTAGCTTTCATCATGAAATTGTCATACATTATTGTATTGATCAGAGTAGATCTTTCACAGTTGATCATTATTAGAATATTCTTATTTCTGTGTACAATGTTCTCCTGAATCTGCTAACTTCAATTTGCATAAGTTCATATAAGTTTTCCCAGGTTTTACTGAAACCACATCCATCATCATTTCTTTTTTATTAATAATATATTTTTTAAATTGAGCTCCAAATTATCTTCCTCCCTCCAGCATCTCCACCACCAATTTTAAATGCCAGCAATATATCAACTATACATGTAAAATCATAAAAAGCATATATCTATATTTACGTTGCAAAAACTGAAAAAAAGCCAAGAAAAATTAAGAACATTTAAAAAGGCAGCTTTAATCTACATTCCATGTCTCTCATTTCTTTCTCTGGAAGTGGATAACATTTCTCTTCATGAGTCCTTTGGAATTGTCATGGATCATTGTCTTGACTAGAGTAGATGTCTGTTACAGGTGATCGTTATTACAATATTGCTATTTCTATGTACAATAATCTCCCGGTTCGCCTCACTTCATTTTGCATCAGTTCTAAATTTTTACAGGTTTTTTTGAAACCATTCTTCTCTTTGATAATTATAGAACAATAGTATTCCATTAAAATCACATGTCACAACTTGTCTAGTCGTTTCCTTATTATATAGATTCCCCTCAATTTCCAATTCTTTCCTATGACAAAAATATCTGTTAGAAATATATTTGTATTTATAGGTTCCTTTCATTTTACTTTGATCTCTTTGGGATACAGACTTGATTCAAAAGACATACATGGTGTGCCTTGGCACATAGATTCCCAAATATTTCTCACTTCATGCACTTATTTGAATGGAATTACTCCTTCCATTTCCTCCTGGAGGGCTTTGTTTATAATATATGGGGATGATTATTATGTATATAACTTTACTTTATATCCTGCAAATTTTCAAAAGTGATTGTTTCAACTAGTTTTTCAGTTGATTCTCTTTAGTTCTCCAAATATATTGTCTTCAGAGTGATAGTTTTCCTCATTTTTATTTCTCCAATTTATTTTTCTTATTGCTATACCTAGCAGTTCTTATATAATATTGAATAATAGTAGTGATAATGAGCATCCTTGTTTTACCCCTGATCTTATTAGGAAGACTTCTAGTTTATTAAAGACATTGCTCGCACTTGATTCTAAATCAATACTAGAAATCATTTTAATAAAGGTTCTACTTATTCCTATGCTTTCTATTGTTTTTAATAAGAATGAATGTTTTATGTTGTAAAAAGCTTTTTCTGCATCTATTGAGATAATCTTATAGGTTTTTGCTGTTATTGATACAGTTAATCATGCATATAGCTTTCTTAATATTAAACCAGCACTCCATTCTTGGTATAAATATCCTAGACATAATATATGCATTTTTGTGATCTATTGCTATAATATCCTTGCTAGTGTATCATGAAAAAGTTTTCTTCAATATTCATTAAGGAATTGGTGTGTAGTTTTCTTCTATGTTTTTTTCTTCCTTGATTAGATATTAAAACCATATTTATGTCATACAAGAATTTGGTAGGACTCTGTAACCTATTCTTTTCAAATAATTTACATCATATTGGAATTAATCATTTTTAAATTTTAGTAACATTCATTTAGAGAGAATTTTATCCTGGGAATTTGTACTTAGGGATGTATGGCTTATTCAAATTATATTTCCTAAAATATGGTTATTTAAGTTTTCTGTTTCTCTCTTCTGTTGATCAGGGGTGTATATATCTTCACTCATTTCACTTAGATTGTCATTTTAACTATATAAAAATGGGTTAAATAGGTGCAAATAATTATTTAATTTCACCATCACTGGAGGTGCATTGACGCTTTTCATTTTTCATACTGTTAATTTGATTTTCTTTCTTTAAAATAAATAAAATTAATTAATGTTTTATCTATTCTCTTGTTTTGTTTTCCTACAGAACCAGGTCCTTATTTATTCATTTGTTTGTTTATTTAAACTTTTTGCCTTTCAATTTTACTAATATTAGTTTGGTATTTTAGGATTTCTATTTTGAGCTTTATTTAGGGGGTTTTAATTAATTTATTTTCTGGGATTTTTTTTATTTGCCTTCCTAATTAATTAATCTATGTTATTTTCCCCTCTTTTATCTATGTAAATATTTAGAGATATAAATTTCCCCATAAGTACTGCTTTGGCTGCATTCCACAAATTCTATAATGTTATCTCAATATTGTCATAATATTTAATGAAATTACTGATTGTGCCCATTTCTTATTTGACCCAGTCATTCTATAGGATTAGATTATTTATTTTCCAAGTAATTTTTAATCTATGCATCCATGGTACTTTATTAAATTTAATTTTATTGCATTGTGTTCTAGAAATGTTGCATTAAATATTTTACTTTTGCACACTTCTTTGTGAAAATTTTATGCCCTAACATAGGATAATTTTTGAGTATGTGAAGGTGCTATTTATAGGTGAGAAAAAGCTATACTCCTTTCTATTCCCATTCAGTTTTCTCCAGAGCTTTATCATACCTAAGTTTTCTAAAATTCTATTCATTACTCTAATTTATTTCTCACTTGTTTTATGGTTAGATTTTTGTTGTTCTGAGAAGTGAAAGTTGAGGCTCTCCACTAGCATAATTATACAATCTATTTCTTCCTATAACTCATTTAACTTTTGCTTTAAAAATTTGAACACTATACCATTTGCTGTATATGTTTATTATTGATATTACTTCATTATCTGTGGTACATTTTAGCCAAAATAGTTTCCCTGACTCTCTTTTTTTTAAGCTAAGGTCTATTTTTGCTTTTACTTTGTCTGAGATCATGATTGCTACCCCTGCTTTTTTTTTTCAATTCAGCTGAAACATAATAGATTCTTCTCTAGCCTTTTATTTTAATTCCCCATGTGTCTATATGTTTCAAGTATGTTTCTTGTAAAGAACAAATCATGGGATTCTTATTTCTAGTCAATTCTGCTGTTTGTTTTTATTTAACTGGTGAGTTCACTCATATTTCCCTCCACCTTATTTTCCTCATCTTTCTCTCTTTCTTTTTTTACCCCATTTTGTCCTCAAAGGTCATTTTTGCACCTGAATATGGGCTCTATTGATTTTCCCTCCATTTAATAATCTCACCATGTTCTCTTCTTCCCTTTTCCTCCTCCTTCCCTGTTAGGTAAAACAAATTTCTATATCTAATTGAGTACAGACACACAGACACATGCACACACACACACACACACACACACACACACACACACACACACCATATTCTTCCTTCTTTGAATGAATCTGGTGAGAGCAAAGTTGAAGCATTTCCAGCCCTTCTCTCCTCATTTTCCCCTCCACTGTAACTGCTTTCTTGTATGGCTCTTTTATATGAGAAAAATTTTCCCCATTTTTTCCTCCTTTTCCTCTTCTCCTTGTGTGTCTTTTCAATTTCATCCTTCTCCTTTAATTGTGATCATCCCAACATGATTAATTCGTGACCAAGTTCTCTTTCCTTTTATACTCTTAAATGCCTTAATGATTATAAAGTTTTTAGGAGTTAAATGCATCATTTTTCCATGTAGCAATGTAAACAGTTCAAACTTATTAAGCTACTTATAATTTCTTGCTCATGTTTACTTTATTATGCTTCTCTTGAGTCTTGTATTTGAATGTCAAATTTTGCATTAAACTCTGTTCTTTTCATTAAATGTGCATTTCCACACTGAATGAATATACTGTTTTGTTGGGTAGGTTATTCTTGGTTGTAAAGCTAGCTCCTTTGTCTTTCAGAATACCATATTCTAAGATCTCCTTTCCTTTAATATGGTACATACTAATCTCATGTGATTCTGTCTGTAACTCATAGATATTTGATTTTTTTCCTTTCTGTCTGCTTGTTATATGTTCTTCTTGACCTAGGAGCTCTAGAATTTGGCTAAAATGTTCCTGATCATAGTGAATGGTTTCTCAGATTACTATAGTCTTATAGGATTTTGTTTAAAATTTTTGAGTTAACGTGTAGACAAGATGGTGGAGAAAAGGCAAAGACTCACCTGAGTTTTCCCAAATTCCCATCCAAACAACTTTTAATAATCCTTCAAAAGAAATTCTGGAGCAGCAGAACACACAAAAGGATGAGGTTAATGTTGACAGAAAGTGTCTATCACACTGCAGTAAGAGGGAGCACAGTCTAACACTGGCTTTGCCAGAGCAGGCTGTACATCAGCAAACCAACAACAGAACTTGGGACTTCTTTTGGAGTTAGCCCACAAAAATATAGAGGTTATATAACTGCTCAAAAGGAGATTATGGTGGGTCACTTTGCAGGCACTGGGTAAAATATTTTGTTGCATTGCCCATACAGATGGGAATCATGGTAACCATCCTAAGTCATAGTCCCAGGATCAGAAGGAGCATTAGTGCACCAGAATTTTTTTTAGTTTTTTTTTTTAATTAAACAAGTGCTTTATTAACTTCTGGTTTACATAATTGATTTCCACCAAATTTTGAGTTACAATTTTCCCCCATTTTTCCCTATCCACCACCCCAGAATAGCAGTCCCACTAGATATCCCCTCAGCCAATCTGCTCCCTCCCATATCTTCTCCCATATCCCCTTCGACTTTGCAATTTGGGCAAGGTGAATCTCTGAGCCCCAATGCCTGGACATCTTATGAAACATTTAATTTTAAAATCTTGAATTTCAGATCTATTCCTTTGTATGCTTGTCACCCATGCCCTCTGAGAAGATAAGCAATTCAGAATGTGTTGTATATGTATAGCTATGCAAAACATTACCACAGTACATATATTGTAAAAGACTGCTTATATTGAGGGGGCGGAGCCAAGATGGCGGAAAGGAAGCAGTAACCTCGCTGAGCTCCTCTGTCACTAAGTCCAAAAGGGTAAATATGAGCAGATTCCGGAGTGACGAAGCCCAGTGGAAGACAGAGTGTGGCAGAATCCAGCACAGGAGGTTGCCCAGAGTGCCCGCACGGTCGAGCCAACCCCACACCAACCAAACACAACAACACACCAAAAAAAAACCCCACCCAACACCAAACAACCACACCCAAAACACAACCAAAACCCCCAAAACCCACCACACCCCCACCAAAAAAACCCCCAAACACAACAAAAAACACCCACCCCCACCCCCCAAACAAAAACCCAAAAAACCCCACCCAAAAACCCAAAAAAAACCCACAAACCCAAAAAAAACAACACCAAACAAAAAAAAACCCAACACCCCACCCACCCACCAACAAAACCACAACCCAAAACAAAACAACAACCAACCCCACCACACACACACCCACACCCCACACCAAAACACCACCCAAACAAACAAACAAAGACTGCTTATATTTCCCTCCTACACATCTCACCTCCCACCTGGTCCATTCCATACTTTGATTCTGTCCCTTTTTGATAGTGGGTACTTCCAACCACCCCTCCCCTCAGAATGCCCTCCTCTCCATCCTCCACTCTCTCATCGCCCTTTCCCCTACTCAACTGCAGGGGGAGATATCCCATTTAGTATGTATGTGATTCTCTCCTTGAGCCAACTTCAATTAGAATATGGTTTTGCCTTTTTGCCTTCCTGTTCTTCCCCTCCCCTGCAACTACTTCCCCTTGCCTCTTCTACATGAGATAGTTTACCCTACCCTGTCTCTGCCCATCTCCTCTTGCCACTTTCCTCTCTCACCTCTTGACTTCACCCCTTAAGAATCATGCCTTCCCATCAAATTCAACCTGTGCCCTCTATCCATATATACCTTTAAACATATGCCCATATACCCTTCTTCAGTTATTTTCATAATGAGAAAGGTTTCATCAGTCACAGTTATTGATTTTCCATATAGGAATGTAAATAATTCAACTTTGATAAGTTCCTTTTGATTTCTTTTCCTTGATTATCTTCTCAAGCATCTCTTGCTTCTTGTGTCTGAATGTCAAATTTTCTATTCAACTCTGGTCTTTTCCTCAAGAATGCTTGAAAGTCTTCTATTCCACTGAATGACCATATTTTCCCCTGAAACCAAAGACTCAGTTTTGCTGGGTAGGTGACCCTTGGCTTCAATCCCAGCTCTTTTGCCCTCTGGAATATCATATTCCATGTCCTTAGATCCCTCAGTGTAGAAGATGCCATGTCCTGTGCTATTTTGATTGTGTTTCCACAATATTAAAATTGTTTCTTCCTGGCTGCTTGTAGAATTTTCTCCTTGATCTGGGAGTTCTGGAACCTGGCTATAAGATTCCTGGGAGTTTTCTTTTTGGGATCTTTTTCAGGAGGCGATCGATGGATTCTGTCAATCTCTATTTTGCCCCCTGGGTCTAAAACATCAGGGCAATTTTACTTGAGAATTTCTTTAAGAATGATTTCTAGGTTCTTTCTTTGATCATGACTTTCAGGTAGTCCAATAATTTTTAAATTATCTCTCCTGGATCTATTTTCCAGGTCAGTAGTTTTTCCCATGAGATAGTTCATATTGCCTTCTAATCTTTCATTTGCTTGGATCTGTTTAACAGCATCTTGATTTCTCATAAAGTCTCTAGCTTCCATTTGCTCCAGTCTAACTCTGAGGGAATGAATCTCCTCATTGAGCTTTTGAAATTCTTTTTCCATCTAGCAAATTCGGCTTTTTAAGGCAGTCTTCTCCTCATTGCCTTTCTGAACCACTTTTTCCATTTGAGTTAGTCTATTTTTTAAGGTGTTATTTTCCTCAGTCAGGCTGTTGACTGTCATTTCATACTTTTCTTGCATCTTTATCATTTATCTTCCCAATTTTCCCCCCACTTCTCTTATCTGCTTCTTAAGGTCCTCTATGGCCTGTAGCCAGCTTGTATTTTCATTTGGGGCTTTTGGTGCAGGAGTTCTGACCTCACAGTCCTCCTCCATGCTTTGATCCTTTTTGCCCCTAAAATAGGAGTCCATTGCTGAATTTTTCTGTTTATTTTGTTTCTTTTGCCTAGGCATGTTGCCACTTAATTACTTGATTTTTGGGCTTGTTGCCACAGTAGGACTCTGTCATCAGACAGGAGAGCTTCCATCCCAAACGTGGGGTTTTCACAACTTCCGGACATTGGGTGACCTCTGTAAAGCCTCCACCCACTCTGGCAAATTGGATAGCCACCCCAAATTTCCCCCTCAGACCATAATCCAGATCCAGGCAGTTTAAAGCAAAAGCGATTAACCCCCAGACTGATTAGAGGACTTTCAAGCATTCTTGAGGAAAAAACCAGAGTTGAATAGAAAATTTGACATCCAGACACAAGCAGCAAGAGATGCTTGACAAGGTAATCAGGGAAAAGAAATCAAAAGGAACTTATCAAAGTTAACCTATTTACATTCCTACATGGAAAAACAATAACTGTGACTGATGAAACTTTTTCTCAGTATGAAAATAATGGAAGAAGGGTATATGGTCACATGAATACATATGTGAATGTGTGTATATATGTTTACAGTTATACATGGATAGAGGGCATAAGTTGAATTTGTTGGGAAGGTATGATACATAAGGGGTGAAATTATGAGTTGAGAGAGGAAAGTGGCAAGAGGAGATGGGGAGAGACAGGGTAGGGTAAACTATCTCATGTAGAAGAAGCAAGGGGAAGTGGCTACAGGGGAGGGGAAAAACCGGAAGGCAAAAAGGCAAAACCATATTCTCATTGAATCTGGCTCAGGGAGAGAATGACATACATACTAAATGGGATATCTCACCCTGCAGCAGAGTAGGGGGAAGGGGCATGAGCGGGGGGATGATGGAGGGGAGGGCCTTCTTAGGGGAGGGGAGGTTGGAAGTACCCACTATAGAAGAGGGACAGGATCAGGTAGGGAATGGACTAGGTGGGGGGGGGGATGGGTGGGAGGGAATTATAAGAAGCCTTGTACAATATATCCACTATGGTAATATTTTGCATAGCTATACATGTACAACACATACTGAATTACTCATCTTCCCAGAGGGAATGGGTGACAAGGGAGGAAGGGAATGGATCTGAACTTCGAGGTCTTAAAATTAAATGTTTCAAATATATATATAAATGCTATTATTAATATTCTTTTGCATGTAATTGGGAGATAAGATGTACAGGCTTCGGGGCACAGAGATGCACCTTATTCTAACGGAAAAGTCGGAGGGGTTAAGGGAGAAGATATGGGAGAGAGCAGGATGGAGGAATCGATATCTTGCGAGACTACTATTCTAGGAGGGTGGGTAGGGGAAAAATGGGGAAAAAAATTGTAACTCAAAATCTGGTGGAAATGAATGATATAAAATGGGAGTTAATAAAGCATTTGTTTAAATAAAAAAAAGAAGCTACTTTATTCCTCTTTACTTTCTACCATCAGAGTGGTATGGTTTGCATATCTGAGATTGTTATTTCTCCCAGCAACCTTAATTCCTGCTTTTCATTCATCTAACCTGGAATTTCACATGATATATTCTGCATATAAGTTAAATAAAATGATAATATACACTTTTTTCATACTTTTTCCAATCTTAAACCAATCAACTGTTCCATATTTGACTCTGTTGTTTCTTTGATCTTCCTTTTCTCCCTTCCCTTTCATGTTCCTTCTTTCCTCAGCTATTTTTTAAAGCCACATTAGTCAGTCATTTTGTTTTCTTGCTCTTCTTTTTCTTTGGAATGTTTTTTTTGTTTGTTTTTTTTGGTTGGTTGGTTAGTTTTTGCTGCTACCTATACAATATTGTGAATCTCTGTCCATAGTCCTCCAGGAACTCTATTCACCAGACCTAACCCTTTAAATATATTCATCACTTTCATTTCATATTCACAAGGGTTATTTTTTGTCATACCTATATGATCTGATGGTTTTCCCTATTTTCTTCTATTTAAGTCTGAATTTTGCAATTGGATGCACCTGTTCTGAGCCACAGTCACCTCCAGGTCTTGTTTTAACTGGCTGTATAATGTTTCTCCACCTTTGGCTACAAAGTATATAGTCAATGTGATTTCCATATTGACCATATGGTTATATCCATGTGCAGAGTCACCTCTTTGGGCTGTTGCAAAAAGAGTGCTTGTTATGACAAACCAATTATCTTGGAAAAACACTTTTATTCTCTGCCCTGATCTCAACTAACACTAAGGTGGAAAATAAAACTAAAAACACATAGAACAACACTATCTATCAATTAATATACATTTAAGTCTCTACTATATGCCAGGTTAAAGGGAAGGTAGGTGGTGCAGTGAATAGAGCACCAGCCCTGGATTCGGGAGGACATCAGTTCTAATCTGGCCTCAGACATTTAACACTTACTAGCCATGTGATGTTGGGCAAGTCACTTATCTCCAATTGCCCTGCCTCCCCCCCTCCAAAAAAAGTGCTATATAACAGTGCTAAGAACTGTGGATACAAAAAGAAGCAAAAGACAGTCTCTGTCCTCAAGGAGCTTTTAATCTAATGGGAGAGAAAACATGCAAACAAATATATACAAAGTAACCTATATACAGGAAAAATAGGAGATAATTAAAAGAGGGAAAGCACTGGAATTAAGAGAAGTTATGAATGCTTCCTATCGAAGATGCAGTTTTAGTTGGGATTTAAAAGAAGCCAGGAAGTTCAGTAGTCAGAGAAGAGGAGTTCTATTCATGGATGCTAGCCAGAGAAAATTCCTAGAACTAAGAGATGGAGTGTCTTGCTTATGGAAAAGCCAGGATGCCTGCCTTTCTCATTCTTCCTTTGCTCTCCTTTTCTTCATATGCCTTATTTTTTGTTAGTATATTGAGTGACTCAAAATTTAGAGCAATTTTAAGCTAGCTTGGCAGAAAGAAGAGAGGAGAGAGAAAAGAAATGACATAAAGCCCCTTTGGATACAAAAATTCCAGTATTGCATAAATTCATCTTTAGATGCTTGAGTGTTTTGTAGGCAGGATGATTAATAATATGGAAAATACAAATTGGGTATGTATTTTTATATTTAGCTATAATACTATGTTATTATTTGAGATAAGCAATAATATGATGATTAAATTTTATGAGAGCAATGGTCATACATGTGCATTTCTACTAATACTCACTAAGAATGTCTGGCCTTAAGCTGATGGAACCAAATCATGCTGTTTTCCTCACTTTTAGGTAGTTCACTGTTAGTTGACTACTGAATTTCACGCCAGGGACAGTTTTCACTAGTCTTTTATTGTGGTTTTAATTCTGTGGTTTTTTAAGAATGAATATTACTCTGAGAAAACATATAAAAGTGGTTCTTAGGGGCGGCTAGATGGCGCAGTGGGTAGAGCACCGGCCCTGGAGTCAGAAGGACCTGAGTTCAGATCCAGCCTCAGACACTTAACGCACACACAAACAAAAACCTAGCCATGTGACCTTGGGCAAGTTACTTAACCCCAATTGCCCTCCAAAAAGCAAAAAAAAAAAAGTGGTTCTTAAAGAACATATTTCAGTGACACATTATAAGGGCTGTTTGTGTAGGCAACTTAAGTATATCAAGGGTCATTCAAGCCCAGAGTGAAACAAGATCATTCCCATTGAATCACAAAAGAAAATAAGGTGGAAAATAAACCTAAAACCACAAAGAACAAACTCTCATTATAAAACAGTCCAATTAATCTTTAGAAAAACACTAGATGGACCTGGAAGTTGAAGGAGGTCTTAATAATGTCTCTCCAGTGAGGTGCAGCCCTCTTGAAATTAGAAATACAGTAAGAAGTCTAGTAAAAACAAAATCTCCTAACCATTGCTACATTTTAAAAATGTTATCGTGGTAAAGACAATAACAAACTAGAAAAAGGTAATACTGATAAAGGTCAAACATTCAGGTGTGCCTTTAAGAACTGTATCTGTTTAAGAACTGTTTAAGAACAATATCATCATACTTTAATATCTATTTCCCAAAAATATTTAGAAAGCTTTTCTCCAATTCTATGCTAATAAATTTAATAATTTAAGTGAAATGGAAGAATACTTACAAAAATATGAATTTCTTAAATTAGAAGAAAATGAAATATAATATCTAAATTGATCTATTTTAAAAAAGGAATTGAACAGGCCAGAATGAGTTTCCTAAGAGAAAAGCACAAGGACCACATGGATTTACAAGTGAATATTTTTAAATAAATATCAACCAATTACAATATTTAAGAAACTATTTGGAATAATAGGTAAAGAATGTATCCTCCCAAATCCCTTTTATGAAACAAGTGTGATACTGATTCTTGAACCAGGAAGTGTATAAACAGAAAAAGAAAATTATGGAGCAATCCCATTAATGAATATAAAAGCAAAAATTTTAAATAAAACTAGCTAAAAGATTACAAAAATGATTACAAAGATTATACATTATGATCAAGTGGGATTTATACTAGGAATGCAGGGATGGTTTAACATAAGGAAAATTTAACATAATTAATTACATCAATAATAAAAGTTTAAAAAGAATATAATTATATAATTCTATAAAAAGATTTTGATGAAGATAATTTCATGTGTTGAGTTTTTTTTTTTAATCATAGCTTTCAGGTACTCTTTTAAAAAAAAATTGTAGGAGCAGTTGTGTTCAAGTGACTTGCCCAAGGTCACACTGCTAGTAAGTGTTAAGTGTCTGAGGCCAGATTTGAACTCAGGTGCTCTGACTCCTGGGCTGGTGCTCTATTCACTGTACCACCTAGCCACCCCTTTCAGGTGCTCATTTATTGTCTCTCCTCAATCTGTTGTCCAATTCAGTTGGTTTTCTGATGAAATATTTCACATTCTCTTCTATTTTTTTCATTCTTTTAAATTTGTTTAATTACTACTTGGTGTCTTATAATTTTCTCCCCCTTGCTCAATTCTATTTTTTAAGGAATTATTTTCCTCCTTACATGTTTGATTCTCTATTTCCAGTTGGTTGACTTTCTTTTCATAATTTTCTTGATTTTCTTGGATTGCTCTTACTTGTTTTCTATTTTTCCTTGATCTCTCTCATTTAATAGCTGCTGAAAATGAAAATAAAACAAAATTAAAATGAGTAAGCAAAGATGAAAGAGAACAACCATAGGTAGCTATGATAGAGATAGAGAAGGTCAGGGTTCATATTCAGATGAAGTTAGTGGAGTTTAAAAAGCTGTTCCTTTTTTCAATGAGAAATGTCTAATGGTCCCAAGTCCCAAAAGAATTTCTGAGAGAACTTAAAAGGGACTTTAAGAATCAAAGAAGAGAGGTCAAGGGAAAATTAGAAAACAAGTTAAGAGCAATACAAGAAAATCAAGAAAATAATGGAAAGAAAGTTAACCAACTGTAAATAATTTAAAAAAAACTTAAAGAAGAAAATAATTTCTTGAAAAATAGAAAACAGGGGGGGCTGATTCAATATGGCAGAGTAGAAACAGGATGTCCACATGGTTCCCGCTCCCACTTCCTCCAATTCATGAAAAAAATGACTCTAAACAAACTTTGGAGATACAGAACCCACAAAATGACACAGAGAAGCTAATTTCCCACTGAAGACAGTCTGGCAGGTCTCTGGGAACCAAGCCCAGCACCACGAGATGGAAGTTTTAGCCTCACAAGCAGCCACAACAAGCCACTGGCTGGAGGGACTTCAGATCACCAGCAGCTGTGTCAGTTTCCAGAATTATCAATCCATAGATGCTAAGGACAAAGTGAGAGGTCAGTACAGTGTAGACTTTGGGACCTGGGAGATCGGGAGTGCAGTCTGGCATTTGTACCCAGGGCAAGAAGTGGCTGAAGCATGACAGCCATCCAGCCTCTGCCAGGTGGCTATTTCAGAGCTCCTGGCCTACAAATTGTAGGGGACCAACCATCCAGTCTGAGGGGTTATTGCTCTTGCTTTAATGTGATAGAGATAGAGAAGATCACTGCTTGGATGTGGATCACTGTCTCTGGTGGATGGCCTGGGATGCATGGCCAGTGTGCCAGAGTATGTGGAGGCTTCAGAGAGGGCAACAAACTAATAGCTCCAGCCACTGAGATAGGGAAACCCCAGCGATAGGGGAAAAGCTCCCCCCTCTGGTAGCAGAGTTCTACTGTGGCAAAAAGCTAAAAAGTCAAGTAATTGAGTGGCAACATGAGCAAACAAGGGAAGCAAGGAAAGCACAGCAGTCCAACTTTGGATTCCTTTTCTGAGGACAAAAAGGACCAGGGCATCGAATAGGAGGAAGACAGCAAAATCAAAACTCCTGAACCAAAAGCTTCTAAGAAAAGAATAAGCTGCTTATAGGCCATAGAGGAGCTTAAGAAGGATTTTGAAAATCAAATAAGAGTAGTGGAGGAAAAATTGGGAAGAGAAATGAGAATGATGCAAGAAAATTATGAAATGAGAGCCAACAACCTGACTGAAGAAAATAATACCATAAAAATAGACTAACTCAAATGGCAAAAGAGGCTCAAAAAGTCAATGAGGAGAAGAATGCCTTAAAAGCTCAAATTTGCAAAATGGAAAAAGAATCTCAAAAGCTCATTTAAGAGAATCATTCCTTCAGAATTAGATTAGAGCTGGGGCGGCTAGGTGGCGCAGTGAGGAAAGCACTAGTCCTGGAGTCAGAAGGACCTGATTTTGGTTCCAGCCTTCGACACTTAATACACACAAACAAAAACCTAGCCATGTGACATTGGGCAAGTTACTTAACCCCAATTACCCTCCAAAAATGAAAAAAAAAGAATTAGATTGGAGCAAATGGAAGCTAATGACTTTATGAGAAATCAAGATACTATTAAACAGATCCAAACAAATGAAAAGATAGAAGGCAATGTGAAATATCTCATTGTAAAAGCCACTGACCTGGAAAATAGATCCAGGAGAAATAATTTAAAAGTTATTGGACTACCTGAAAGCCATTATCAAAAAAAGAACGGAGAAATCATCCTCCAAGAAATTCTCAAGGAAAATTGTCCTGATATTTTAGAACAAGAGAGCAAAATAGAGGTTGAAAGAATCCACTGATCACCTCCTGTAAAGGATTCCAAAAAAAAGCTCCTAGGAATATTATAGCCAGATTCAGGAGTTTCCAGATCAAGGAGAAAATATTACAAGCAGCCAGGAAGAAACAATTTGAATACTGTGGAAAAACAATTAGGATAACACAGGATCTGGAAGCTTCTACAATGAGGGATTGAAAGGCTTGGATTATGATATTTCAGAGGTCAAAGAAGCTGGGATTAAAACGAAGAATCACCTACCCAGCAAAACTGAGTATTATGTTTCAGGGGAAAATATGGTCACTCAGTGGAATAGAGGACTTTCAAGAATTCTTGATGAAAAACCAGAGTTGAATAGAAAATTTGACATTCAGATACAAGAAGCAAGAGAAGCATGAGAAGGTAAACAGGGAAAAGAAATCATAAGGAACTTATCAAAGTTGAACTACTTACATTCCTACATGGAAAAACAATCATTGTAACTTATGAAACTTTTCTCAGTATGAGAATAGTTTAAGGGAATAGAAATGTTTATATATAGGCAGGTATATGGGCATATGAATACATATGTGAGTGTGTCTATACATGTGTATGGGTACACATAGATAGAGGGCACAGGACCAATTGAATAGGAAGGGATGATACCCAAAAGGTGAAATTATGAGATGGGAGAGGAATATAATGAGAGAAGATGGGGAGAGATAGAATGGTATAAATTATCTCATATAGAAGAGGCAAGGGAAAACTATTACAATGGAGGGGAAAAACAGGAAGGAAAAAGGGAATGAGTCAACCTTATTCTCATTGAATTGGGCTTAGGGAGGGAATTACATACACACTATATTACATACACATATACATCCCCCCTACTCTCCTGTAGATCTCTCCTGTGAGATACCCTACAGGAGAGTAGGGGGGAATGGAACAAGAGGGGGAAGATGGAAGGGAGGACAGGCTGTGGGGGAGGGAAGTTGGAAGCACCCACTTTTGTAAAGGAACAGGAGCAAAGTAGAAAATAGATCTAGTGGAGGGTGAGATAGGATGGAGGGAAATATAATCAGTCTTTCACAATATATCCACTATGGAAATGTTTTGCATAGCTACACATGTTCATCCTATTTGAATTGCTTATCTTCCCAGTAAGGGTTGGTGATGAGGGAGGTAGGAAAAGAATCTGGAATTGAAAGGTTTAAAATCAAACGTTTAAAATTTTATTATTATTATTATTATTATTATTTTACATATCACTGGGAAATAAGACATACAGGCACTGGGACATAGAGATCCACCATGCCCTACTGGAAAGTCAGAGGGGGAATGGGGGACAATATGGGAGATAGCAGATTGGGGGAGAGGATATTCAGTGGGATCATTGTTTTGGGGTGGTGGGTAGGGGAAAAATGGGAGAAAATTGGAACTCATTATCTTGTGGAAATGAATGGTGTAAACTAAAAATAGTTATAATAATAATAATAATAGAAAACAGTTCTCGTCCCTAGAAATGGGAAGTGATGCCCCAAACCTCAATTCTTTTTACTGTTATTTTCTGGGTTCTATCCCAGGGCCCCCACCTTGGGCATTCCTCTCCCTCCCCAGGTTACAACTAGGGCCCCCAGCCATTCCCACAACCAATAGGATCCTTGACCCTCTGCTACCACACTCACTAGGCATATATATGTTAGCACTTTCTCCTTGCAGCTGTAGCCTGGGACTAGATCAGGTAAGCCTACCTGTGCTTGGTATCCCTCAGACAATGGAAGACCCTGGACACTGTCTGTGAGGTGAAAATTTCTGAAACTGAAGTTGCCTTCCAGCCCCACCTGCCCCAGGTGTTTGCAAATCACTTAGGCAAACATCAACCCCTGGAGGTCAAGCTGCTTTGCCTCAACTCCCATTAATCTCTGCTGCTCTATATTCTCTCTGAGGCAATATTCTGTAGTTTTGTGTATGTGGAGAGTCAAAAAAGTTTTCTGATCTACTCCATCATCTTCCCAGAAGCCTCTTTTTCCCTAGAATCAGAAGTGGTGTTTGAATTCAGATATTCCTTCAAGCTTACCATTTATCTTAACTCATACATCATCTTTCCTCTTATAATCTCAAGAAACCCATTAATCAGAGCTATCTATGGTACAAATAACCAATTTACATTTTAGAGAGGGAGAACTGAACTTTGGGGATGTTCCTGTACTTGACTACCTGGTGTAGTAACTAGAACATTCATACCATTAACTGGCTTTTTAATTGTCACTTTACCTCCCTGAGTCTCAATTTCCTTATCTATAAAATGGAAGTCCTTTGTAATTCTAAGTTCTCTGATTAAAGTCCAAGACATTATATGAATGTTGTTAATATATCTGGAAACCAGTCCTTAATAGAAACTTAAAGCATAGTCAGTGCCTGAAGTCCCGTATTTTTCATGGTGTCACATCACTTTTTATCTATTAGTCATCTTTTCAGTAAAAATCTCTTCTCTCTAGTTGGGATATCAAGGCAAAAATGAAACCACAATGATCCATTTACCTCTCTTTGCAAACATTATTTGCAAATGCAGGAAAATGAAAAAAAAATGAAGAAAGAAAAAATAAAAACAGCAAAAACTAAGCCAAAACTAATAAAACAGCCAAATATTCCCTACCCAGATTTTCAAAGAGGAGACATAGTGGGTGCTTCCATAAAAACTTGCATGTTCTGTTATTTGGTGTTTGTTTGGGACTTACCTGCTATGTTTATGATCAGCAGGCTAGCTGTGAAAACATCGTAAGGGAAATCAGATTTCAGCTACTTTGAAACACTACTGTTTGTGAGATGAACAAGACAGCAGAAAAAAAAAATTCTGACAAGTATTTGGCTTGCCACAATTTATGCATTTTTATAAGAAAGAATCATTCTATGTTTTCACATACTTTGTAAGTCACCTTACTGCAGGATATATTGCAAATGCCCCAAAAGAACAATTTTCAGGATATATAAATTCAGCATCTTTAATAAAGCATAAGAGCATCTCATTCTAATGCAGCATTGGTGGGGGAGGAATGGAGGCAGGCAGCTTGAACATAGAAATATAAGCAGGACCTTAAGTGGGTCAGGAATATTTGTTAATATTTCTTCTTTGTCAAAAATACTCATTAAAATAAATTAATAGGTTTAGGAACATTAGATGAGAAGAGCAGTTCAATTCCAGCTAATCAAAAGGGAGCATGTATCCTTAGCATATAATTCATTTATATCTGCAGGTTACATTCAACTCATCTCCACTTATTAGTGCTCAATTCAATATAATACTGTCTACTAGTGTACAGTTTCTTCTTTTTGTTATGGAACATGTTTTTCTTGATATTCAAAATTGTCAAATTTATCTACGACAAATGCTGAGTTGAAGAGAAAGCAAATGACAAAGATTTTGAATATAGTTATGCTCATCTAGGTCATTTAAGATTCTCATCATGTCTTGGGTATATTCTCGCTATTTCATATAATTCTTTTCTTTCTAATTCCAAGCTTTCTCCACTCTCCACAGCACTTGGTGCATTGCCAAACTCTATGAAAATCTGCTTGCAATGTTAAGAACATGTGGAGAAATTATGTGTTTTTGTCACACCCTATTAAATGGTATTCAAAACACAATGCCCCAGAAACTAAAATGATTGTAGGTTTTATAATCCTTTTCAGGCTAATGGAAACAATTTAGTACCATGAATGAAAACATAGCTAGTGCAGCTGTGGGAATCTTAAAAGTGCTCAGCTCAGCAATCCTGTTCTGGCTTAAGTAGGATAAAGTAGTTAAAGTTCAGATGGATTCCATTCTTCTGGATATTTGACAAATCATTTTCAATTAATAACTTCAAAGTTTCCAATATTCCTCTTAAAATGATTATTTCTTTGACTCTTCATTTGCATGTTTAAATTTTATTCAAACTAGGTAGCATCAGTTGGGATGTAAAATGGATCAAAAAATCTTCCATTATACATATCATTATTATTTCTGCATATATCTTAAAAATAATTAACTGGGCTAAAGCTGAAAGAGGTAGGATATATAATTAACATGTATTCTCTGCAAAAATAAAAACAAAAAAAATCCAGGATAGTATAATATTATTCCATTCTTTTAGAAACTCTCCCTTGCCCCCAACACACACACACACACACACACACACACACACACCACCACCACCACCATATATCCTTAGCCTTCATAAAGAACAACTTGAGCCCTGGAAGAGAGAATTTCACCTTCATTCATAGTCTGCAGTTGAAACTGTAATGTAAGGATATTTTCATTAAAAAAGATATTATTCTTTATAATGTTGATCAATAATCCCAAAATCCTGAGCTCCTTCTCACAAGGCAGATACCATACCCAAGCATATATCAGAAGTTATCCCTCATTTCACCATTACCTACTGTGTACACCTCTTTTAGAAAAAAAAAAATCACTAAATGAGCCATTAGCTTAAGGCATTTCTGGATTGCCTTTGGGAAACCAGGATGCAGCAAATGAAAAATGCTTATAGAAGCCAAATAGTGATTGAAAGATTGAGGGGCAGCAAGGAGGAATGGGTGGGGGAAATCTGATGCAAAGAGAAAATGGTAATAAACCAAGCCCACCCAAAACAAAACAAAAAAGTCCTTTTCAAAGTAAACTGTTGATGAAAACCAGCCGTAGTGAAACTGCTTAATTCCTTCCAGTGCCTCAAGGGAGAAATCTAAGCCATTTGAGAAGTGATGGAGAGAGAAATGTAGCTAGTGATGTACTTGTCAGTAAGAGAAAGCTAGGGAAACCAAATTAGTAATTTTACTATCCCTGATTGCCAGGAACTGACAGGTGTTCAGTTTCCTATTGTTCTGAAAGACTGCCAAATACAGCAGCTTAATATTCATCTCCTCTTCACAGTGTGGGGGAAAACAGCTGTCTCATTGGTTCAGGCTACAAGTCAAAAAAAGAACCAGGTTCATGTCCCTTTTCTAAAATTTTTTTCCCTAAAATCACATGATCTGGGAACAAGTACACTGCACTGAGCACCATTGTGGGGGATTTATTTTTTCATACTGACTCCAAAAGATTCCTGTAAATAGCATGTTGTAAACTAAAGATAAATAAAAGCAGGAAAATATCAGGATTGGGTTATTGTAGATCAAACAGCAGATCAACAACAGATCCTGTATGTCCTTTTGTTTTCATATCACAGAGAGATGTTTAGAAATAAATCCTCTGAATGCAGAGAATTTTTTGTCTTATATGACATTGAGGTTTTCTGTCTTATATGACACTGAGACTAAATTCCTTTCAGAAGGGAGCAAAAATCCCCACTGGATTTATAGTGTATCAGATGTGATAGGCTGTAAGACTTAAAGTATTCCAATTAGGTTCTTCTTTGTGTCAAGGTAAAGCAGGGTATCAAAGGCTCTGGAAAGCTGGCTGGGACTAGATCCCTTCAACATAAGGTAATTGGCAGAAGATATTTGTAGTTAGTCTAAGGCTATATGGATTGATAATTTAGAGAACACCAGTTGTATCTATATTGTTTATATTTATAAGAAGACATTTAAATCAATTATCAGCATAACTAGGATCTCAAAGGCCATTTGAAAAATACCCTCCTCATTAGTAGAGTTGACTGTTCAATGCTCTGTGCTTATGTAAGGGGCAGAGTTGGCCAGATTTTGGGAGAAGAGAAACCCTAATCATCTGATGTCCAGCTGTGAAAGAAGAGACACCTGATTCCAGATAAAGACTCTGAGAAGAATTCACCACATAGATAAGTTAGCACCTCAGTCATATCCCTATCACCAGCTATCCCAAACTTCAAAGAATTTACCCTTGGATGAAATATGGAATGCTCTTCCTTCTTGCCCCTCCCCCTTTTAGTTGAGCTGAGATAATCGCCATTCAGTGGGAGAACTCATTCACTCTGTATATTGTCTGGTATGTTCTATTCTGATTTCTATTTGCTAGCTACTTGAATAGATATGTATGCTTGCTATTAGCTATGTTTGATCTTTATATGTTTCCTCAACCTAGCCAAACCCTCTTCCTGTATAACATTCTTCCATTTCCAAGTAATTTTCACATTTATTTTAAAGCCTATACGATTGATCGGCTGAAATGAAAGCTAATGACTGAGTTGTTTGAGGTACTGGAATACCTTATTACTTAATTAAAGGGTGTGAAATATTAAACAGGATTTTATTTTTCCCCAATTACATGACAATAAAATTTTTAACATTCATTTTTACAAGATTTTGAGTTCCAAATTTTTTCTTCCACCCTCCTTCCTCTCCCCTCTTAGGAATATTGATGGTAGTTTGATATAGTTTATACATGTGCCTATCATATAAAACATATTTACATATGAGTTACGGTTGTGAAAAAACAGATCAAAAGGAAAAATATAAGAAAATATAAAGTGGAAAAAATATGCATTGGTTTGCACATTGCTGAGAAAAGCTGAATAATTCCTAGGTCATCCTCACAAAATGTTGCTTATAACTATGTAAAGTATTTTCCTGGTTCTGCCATTTCATTTTATATCAGTTTGTAAAAGATGTTCCAGGTTGTGTTGGGTTTTTTTTTTCTTTTCTGAAATTCACTTGCTCATCATTTTTATAGAATAATAGTATCCCATTACATTCACATACCACAGCTTTTTCAACCATTTCCCAACTGATGGGCATCCTTTCCATTTTCAATATTTTGCCAACATGAAAAAGACAGTTATAACAAATTTTGTACATGTAGGTCCTTTTACATTTTTTATGATCTTTTTGCTATACAGACATGGTAGTGATAGTTCTGGATCAAACGATATGCACAATATGGTTGCTCTTTTGGCATAGTCTCAAATTACTCTCCAGAATGGTTGAATCAGTTCACAACTCCATCAACAGTGAATTAGTGTCCCACTTTTTCCACATCTTCTATAATATTTATCATTTTCCTTTTTTTCTCATATTATCCAATCTGATCTGTGTGAAGTGGTATTACAGAGTTGCTTTAATTTGCATTTCTCTAATCAAAAGTGATTTAGAGCACTTTTTCAAAATTTCTTCATCTGAAAACTGCCTGCTCATGATCTTTAACCATTTATCAATTTTGGAATGATTTACATTCTTATAAGTTTAACACCGTTTTTTTTTAATACATTTGAGAAATTATGCCTTTATCAGAGACACTGGCTGTAAAGATTGTTTCTTAGGTTTCTGCTTTCCTTCTAATCTTGGTTGCCTTGGTTTTGTTTATACTAAAGCTTTTTAATTTGATATAATCAAAATGACCAATTTTACTATTGGATTTCTGGGAGCCAAGATGGCAAAGTAATCAGCAAGTACTCTCACTCTCCCTTATTGAATTCCAAAAAAACCCCAGAAAATATAGCCCCAGGAAAAATCCTGGAACAGCAGAGCCAGCAGAATGATGGTGCATAGCAGTCTTTTAGCCCAGTAGGCTTGAGAGTTTAAAAGGAAAGGTACCTTTTCCTCTGATGGAAGGGGAACAAGACAGGACAGGAAGTGCTCTGGCAAGTCAGCAGCAAGTTTTACCTCAGAAAACCATTGGGAGATCCTGAGCCCCAGGATGGTGGACCAGGCAGGCACTAACACCAGGACCCCTACTGCCTTTGCAAAGCCAGGGGCAATTGAAGATTCCAGCTTGAAGAAGCAGTTGTGCTGACCAGCATTTGTGGTGACCAGCAAGTGCCCTCCAGCAGCCAAACTTCTGCATACTTCAGCAGAACTCCAGATAGGAAGATGTCCTACAACAGACAAACCTCCTCATGCTTCAGATCAGCTCAGATGAGCAGGCTTCCTCCAGAGGCCACACACACACACACACACACACACACACACACACACACACACCAGAGTTTCAGTGTAGCCTTGGGGAAATGCAGAAAAAGAATAGACACCACCACTAGGATCACAGCTTAGCACCTGGCAAGACCCCCTACAGCCTCCAGTGGCCAGCTCCTAGCCAATGAACAGGTTCTTGGCCCTCAGCACAAGTAGCTTGGGGGAGTGCTTTCTCTGCTTCACCAGGAGTGCTCAACTTTAAAAACCAAGAAATAGACAAATAGGATGAGCAAAGAGCAAAAACAGATAATGCTCCTTTTTATGGGGACAGGGAAGGTCAAAACACAAATTCAGAAGAGGACAACATTGTAAATGCTAACTCAAATGGCAAAAGAGGCTCAGAAAGGCAATGAGGAGAAGAAAGAAGAGGTATGTAAGAGAGAGACAACAGCTTGGAAAAGGAAGGGCAAAAATTGACAGTAGAAAAGAATTTCTTAAAAAATACATTTGGCCAAATGGAAAAAGTACACTGAAGAAAACAACTCCTTAAAAAGTATAAATGGCCAAATGGAAAAGGAGGTACAAAAGCTAACCGAAGAAAATAATTTGTTAAAAATTAGAATTGGGCAAGTGGAAGATAATGTCTCTATGAGACATCAAGAATAAGTCAAACAAAATCAAAGGAATGAAAAAAAATAGAAGAAAATGTAAAATACCTCATTGGAAAAACAACTGACCTGGAAAATATATTCAGGAGAGATAATTTAAGAATTATTGGTCTACCTGAAAGCCATGATCCAAAAAAAAAGGAGCTTAGACAACTTCTTTCAAGGTATCATCAAGTTCAATTTCCCTCATATCCTAGAACTAATGGGTAAAATAATTGTCAAAAGAATCTACCGAGGGGCGGAGCCAAGATGGCGGAAAGGAAGCAGTAACCTCACTGAGCTCCTCGGTCACTAAGTTTCAAAGGGTGAATCTGAGCAGATTCTGGAGTGACAGAGCCCACTGGAAGACAGAGCGTGGCAGAATCCAGCCCAGGAGGTTGCCCAGTGTGTCCGCACAGGTCGAGCGAAGAGCGTGTGGGGTCTGCACAGCTCAGACCTAAGAGCAGACAAGCAGACTACACCAGAGAGAGAAAAAGCCCCAGCCTGCAGACTTACCAAAGACGAATCGCAGTCATCTCGTAGAGGGAACTGATCATTGGAGCCAGGTAGGAGAGTCGGGCTGCCAGTGGAGAGAGTGGCTTCTCAGGCTGCATTCAACCCCCAGCCTGGAAGTTTAGAAACTGCCTGCCTCTATAATACAGGGGCTGGAATGGCAAAGTAAATTCTAGCTGCTCTGATCCTCCCATCCCTCCTTCATGAAGCAGAAAACCCAAAGATAAGTCTCCCACCCAGATTGAAATCCCAAGTAAATGGAAATAGCCTCAGGCTTGAGAATCTCCAAGAAGGGGTGTAACTGAGACAGCCAGGAATCTGAAGAGAAGAGAGGGAGGGGTCGCAACAAACCCCACCACACCTCACCAACAAAAGCCTACTTATAGCCCAGGGGTATAGAGGCAGAAATCTGAAGTGGTCAGACTCATCCCCACCTACACATCTACATTCCTCTCTGACTTCCCTGACTTAGCCATAAACTAGGCACCCAGAGGTATTCAAAGTCAAGGATCAGGCCCCAATCTCATAGCCTGAGAAACTAAGAAACAGGAAGTCACAATGGGAAGGAAGGAAGCTGAAAACGAGAAGGGGAAGGCAAGAAAGTCTATTCGAGCATACTATGCAGGGCAAGAACAACAAAACACACAGGACAATATAGACTCTCTGCCCACACCAGAGACCACAGAAGAAAACATGATCTGGTCTCAAGCCCAAATAGCATTCCTGGAGGAGCTTAAGAAAAATTTTAAAGACCAAATCAGGGAGGCAGTGACCAACTTGGAAAAAGAAAATACCTCCGTAAAAAAAGGAACTTCAAAAACTAACCGAAGACCATAATTCGCTAAAAATTAGATACAATCAAACTGAAACTCAGAACTCTATGATGCAGCAGGAGTCAACAAAAAAAAAAAAAACAAAACGATCGAAAAATTGGAAGAAAATGTAAAATATCTCACTGGAAAAATAACTGACCTAGAGAACAGATCCAGGAGAGACAACTTAAGAATTATTGGTCTACCAGAAAGTCATGATGAAAAAAGCAGTCTAGACAACATCCTCCAAGAGATTGTCAAAGAAAACTGTCCTGAGGTCCTGGAATCAGAAGATAAAATAGCTATCGATAGAATTCACTGGACTCCTCCTGAAAGAGATCCCAAACTGAAAATTCCAAGAAATATAGTACACAAATTCCAGAATTACAAGATTAAAGAAAAAATTCTACAAGTAGCCAAAAAGAAACAATTCAAATATTGAGGAACTACAGTTAGGATCACACAGGACCTAGCAGCTTCTACACTAAAAGAGCAGAGGGACTAGAATTTGATGTTTCGTAGGGCAAGACAGCTAGGACTACAACCAAGGATTAACTACCCGGCAAATCTGAGCATAATATTTCAGGCAAGGAGATGGACATTTAATGAAGTAAGGGACTTCCAGACTTTCCTAATGAAAAAGCCAGAGCTCAATGGAAAATTTGATCGCCAATTACAAGACTCCAGAAGGACATAAAAAGGTAAACAAGGGTAACATAGACTCACACATGCAGAAGTGCACACACCCACACCCACAAACACATGCTCATTACTTGGGATGCAACAAGAGCAAAATGTTCACATCCCTATGTGTGGAGCTGATAACTGTCAATATTTGAAATCTTTATGCTTATCATGACCTTCAAAAGGGTTATACTTAGAGGGTGTGGGTATGAATGCACTAACATGGAGTCTAAAAAAAAAGACTATTAAGGGGATCAAAGGTACTGTAATGGGAAAAAGGAAAGGATGAGCTAGGAAAAGGTAAAATATGCCATCTAAAGAGGCATCAAAATGCACTATAGAAGAGGGGAAAGAAAGAGGGAGAAGAACATCATTTAAACACTATTCTCACTGGTTCTGGTTCAAAGAAGGATCAAATTAATCAGTGAAGTTTAAGATTCTAATGTGAATAGACACATAAATTCATTAAATAGAGGAAAAGGATGGAGGGGAGCACTGTTTGAAATTTACTCTCATTGGTTTGGAATCAAACGCGGAGTAATTTACTCTGATAAGTATAAAATTTTTTTTGTTTCCTATAGATAGTGGGAGGGTAAGGGGGGGGTGAAAAGGAGGAGACTAAAGGGAGGGATTAGAAGGGAGGGAAATAGTAGTAAGGGAAGAGGCTAGGTTAAGAAGGGGGGTCACTGGGTGGAAACACTGAGGGAGGGGGAGGTCAAAAGGGAAAACTTCAAGGAGGGGAAGGGAGAAGGAAGAAATAAAAACATAAACAGGGGAGGGAATAGGATAGAGGGGAAGATACAGATAGTCATCATTACTGTGAATGTGAATGGGATGAACTCTCCCATAAAACAAAGGCAGATAGCAGAATGGATTAAAAACCATAATCCTACAATATGCTGTCTTCAAGAAACACATTTGAAACAAAGGGATACCCACAGGGTAAAGTTAAAAGGTTGGAGTAAAATTTATTATGCCTCAGCTAAAGTAAAAAAAGCAGGGGTAGCAATACTGATCTCAGATAAAGCAAAAGCAAAAATAGATCTAATTAACAGAGATAAGGAAGGAAACTATATCCTACTAAAAGGCACCATCGAGAATGAAGCAATATCACTACTTAATATATATGCACCAAGTTGTATAGCAGCCAAATTCCTAGAGGAGAAGTTAAAGGAATTAGAGGAAGAAATAGATAGCAAAACTATACTAGTGGGGGACCTTCATCTCCCCCTCTATGAACTCGGTAAATCTAACCTCAAAATAAACAAGAAAGATGTTAAGGAGGTGAATAGAATCTTAGAGAGACTAAATATAATGGACCTCTGGAGAAAACTGAATGGGGATAAAAAGGAATTTACTTTATTTTCAGCAGTACATGGTACATACTCAAAAATAGACCATGTACTACGGCATAAAAACCTCACAATCCAGTGCAGAAAGGCAGAAATATTAAATGCATCATTCTCAGATCATGATGCAATAAAAATTATATGCAATAACGGTCCAGGGAAAGATAGACTAAAAACTAATTGGAAATTAACCAATTTAATCCTAAAAAATTGGTAGGTCAAACAAGAAATTATAGAAACAATCAATAAATTCATTCAAGAGAATGATAATAATGAGACAACATACCAAAATTGTGGGATGCACTAAAGGCACTTCTCAGGGGAAGTTTTATATCCCTGAGTGCATACTTAATTAAAGCAAAGAGAAGGGAGGTCAATGAATTGGACATGAAATTGAAAAAGCTAGAAAAAGAACAAATTGGAAATCCCCAATTTAGTACTAAATTGGAAGTATTGAAAACCAAAGGTGAGATTAATAAAATTGAAATTAAGAAAACTATTGAATTAATAAATAAAACTAAGAACTGGTTTTATGAAAAAAATCAACAAAATTGATAAACCCTTACTCAACATGATAAAAAAAAGAAAGAAGAAAACCAAATTATGAGTATCAAAAATAAAAAGGGTGAATCTACCTCCAATGAAGGAGAGATAAAAAAATAATGAGGAATTATTTTTCCCAATTTTATGCACACAAATATGACAATCTTAGTGGAATGGATGAATATTTACAAAATCACAAATTGCCCAGATTAACTGAAGAGGAAGTGAATTACCTAAATAACCCCATCTCAGAAAAAGAAATCAAACAAGCCATCAATGAACTCCCTAGGAAAAAATCTCCAGGGCCAGATGGGTTTACTAGTGAATTCTATCAAACATTTAAAGAACAATTGATTCCAATACTCTACAAACTATTTGGGAAAATTAGTGAAGAAGGCATCCTACCAAACTCTTTCTATGACACAAATATGGTACTGATTCCTAAATCAGGAAGAGATAAAACAGAGAAAGACAATTATAGATCAATTTCCCTCATGAATTTAGACGCAAAAATACTAAATAAAATATTAGCCAAAAGACTCCAACAACTTATCACAAAAATAATACACCCTGATCAGGTAGGATTCATTCCAGGAATGCAAAGATGGTTTAATATTAGGAAAACCATCAATATAATTGAGCATATCAACAATAAAACTAGCAGAAACCACCTAGCGAGTCCTAGAGAATCAAGTAAAAAACTACTTGAGACAATAAATATATTTGGCAAAGTTGCAGGATATAAAATAAACCCACACAAATCCTCAGCATTCCTGTACATCTCTAATGAAACTCAACAGCAAGAGATAGAAAGAAAAATCCCATTTAAAGTCACTGTAGACATTATAAAATATTTGGGAATCTACTTGCCAAAACAAACCCAGAATCTATATGATGACAACTACAAAACACTTCTCACACAAATAAAATCAGATCTAAATAGTTGGGAAAATATCAATTGCTCATGGCTGGGTCGAGCTAATATAATAAAATGACAATTCTACCTAAACTAAACTATATATTACTGCCATACCAATCAATTTACCAAAAAACTACTTTCTAGGGTTAGACAAAATAATAACTAAATTTATTTGGAAAAGCAAACGGTCTAGAATATCGAGGGAATTAATGAAGAGAAATGCTAGGGAAGGTGGACAAGCTGTGCCAAATATTAATCTGTATTATACAGCAGCAGTCATCAAAACTGCTTGGTACTGGCAGAGGTGTAGAGTAGTGGATCAATGGAATAGATTAGGTGCAGGAGACCCAGCAGCTAATGAATATAGTAATCTATTGTTTGATAAACCCAAAGACCCCAATTTTGGGGATAAGAATGCACTGTTTGACAAAAACTGCTGGGAATACTGGAATACAGTATGGCAGAAAGTGGGCATAGACCACTATCTTACACCATATACCAAAATCAAGTCAAAATGGGTGCATGATCTAGGTGTAAAGGATGATACTGTAAGCAATTTGGGGAAGCAAGGAATAGTTTACCTGACAAATTTGTGGAGAGGAAAAGACTTTGGGACCAAACAAGAATTAGAGAGCATTATAAAATGCAAAATGGATAATTTTGATTACATTATATTGAAAAGCTTCTGTACAAACAAAGCCAATGTAACCAAGATCAAGAGAGAGGTGGGAAATTGGGAAAGAATTTTTACAACTTTTGTCTCTCATAAAGGACTCATTTCTAAAATTTACAGAGAATTGAGCCTAATCTATATGAATACAAGTCATTCCCCAATTGATAAATGGTCAAAGGATATGAACAGGCAGTTTTCAGAGAAAGAAATTAAAGATATCTATAAGCATATGAAGAAATGCTCTAAATCACTATTAAGTAGAGAAATGCAAATCAAAACAACTCTGAGATATCACATCTCTCCAGTCAGATTGGCTAAGATGAAAAAACAAGAAAGCGACAAATGCTGGAGAGGATGTGGACAAATTAGAACACTAATACATTGCTGGTGGAGTTGTGAACTTATCCAACCATTCTGGAGAGCAATCTGGAATTATGCCCAAAGGATTATAAACAATTTCATACCCTTTGACCCAACAATACCACTTCTAGGGTTATATCCCAAAGAGATCACAGAAGTGGGAAAAGACCCATATGTCCAAAAATATTTATAGCAGCCCTTTTTGTAGCTGTAAAGAATTGGAATCTAAAGGGGTGCCCATGAATTTGGGAATGGCTAAACAAGTTGTGGTATATGAATGTAATGGAATATTATTGTGCTATGAGAAATGAGGTGACGGATTTCATGATTACCTGGAGAGACTTATACAAACTGATGCTAAGCGAGAAGAGTAGAATCAGAAGAAATTTGCATACAATCACAGACATACCATATCTGTGATGACCAATTATGACAGACTGGACTCTTTTCAGCAATGCAGTGATATAAGTCAATCCTGAAAGACTCAAGAAAGAGAGAAATGCACCATCCAGAGATATAACTAGAAAGAACTGAGCCTGAATCCTGATGGAAGCAAACTAAATTATCTTTTTCTTTTCATTGTTTGGTTTTATTTCTTCTTTACCATCTTTCATCCCACCTAGTACAATATGCCTTTGTAATTGGAATAATGTTTAATATGAATGTATTTGCAGATCCTGTACTGGACTATATGCTGTCGTGGGGGGAGGGAGGAGGGGAGTAAAGGAAATTTGAAAATCAAGGAACTATGCAACTGAATCTTGTTAACTGAAACTAAACTAATAAATTAATTTTAAAAAAAAGAGTCCAATATGTCTACAAAGGTAAACTAGTGAGAAATTTGCTGTAAATAAAAAAAATAATCTCAACAGGCATAAGTGAAAAAATCCACAGCACCAGTTCCTTTCTTAAACAAGGTAGATTCTCCAGAGGAATGATAGATTTCATATTAAATATCATCATATAGATCTGTAATTTCAAATGCATTTTCTTAAATAATTCCCATTCTTTGTCAGAAAGTTGAACAAAGTCAGTACATCTTCAACAACATACAAGATAAAGTAGTTATGTATTGACAAAATGTGTGTGTGTCCGTGTATGTGTGAGAGAGACAGAAAGAGTGGAGAGAGAGAGAGAGAGAGAGAGAGAGAGAGAGAGAGAGAGAGAGAGAGAGAGAGAGAGAGAGAGAGAGAGAATTTGGAGTGCTACTGAATCACTATGTGCTTCTAGACACAAGTTGAAGAATATCATGAGAACCAGAACTGCTAAGGTAGGAGAAGAAAATTGCAAATATTTGATCCCTATTCAAGTATTTTAGTATTTTAAAAAGTCTGCATTCCTATCCCAACCTAAATAACAATCCCAACTACACCTTAGTAAGTTATCTACTTTTTTTCTTTTTTTTACACAAATGCTTTATTAATTTCGGTTTTACATCATTCATTTCCACCAGATTTTGAGTTACAATCATTTTCCCCCCGTTATTCCCCTACCCAACCTCCCAGAATAGCAGTCCCACAAGATATCGCTTCCTCCAATCTGCTCTCTCCCATACCTTCTCCCATATCCCCTTTGACTTTTCCATTAGAGGAAGGTGAATCTTTGTGCCCCAATGCCTGCACATCTTATCTCCCAATTATAAGCAAAAGAGTATTAATAATAGTGTTTATGTATCTTTGAAACATTTAATCTTAAGACTTCGAATTTCAGATCCATTTCCTTCCTCCCTTGTCACCCATTCCCTCTGGGGAGATAAGTAATTCAGTATATGTTGTACATGTCTAGCTATGCAAAACATTATCATAGTAGATATATTGTGCGAGGCTGCTTATAATTCCCTCCCAGTCATCGCACCCCCCACATGGTCCATTCCCTACATGATCCTGTCCCTCTTCTGTAGTGGGTACTTCCAACCTCCCCTCCCCCCAAGGATGCCCTCCCATCCATCATCCCTCCTCTCATCCCCCTTCCCCCTATTCTGCTGAAGGTTGAGATATCCCATTTAGTATGTATGTCATTCTCTCCCTGAACCAAATTCAATGAGAATGTGGATTTGCCTTTTTTTTCCCTTCCTATTCTCCCCCTCCCTTGCAACCACTTCCCCTTGCTTCTTCTACATGAGACAGTTTACCCTACCCTGTCTTTCCCCATCTCCTCTTGCCACTTTCCTCTCTCACCTCATAATTTCATCCCTTGAGTATTCTCCCTTCCCAACAAATTCCACCTATGCCCTCTATCCATATATCCATATATAACTGTAACCATATACACACACATTAACATATGTATTCATATGACCACACACCCTTCTTCCATTATTTTCATAGTGAGAAAGATATCATCAATCACAGTTATCGCTTTTCCATATAGGAATGTAAATAGTTCAACTTTGATAAGTTCCTTTTGATTTCTTTTCCCTGCTTACCTTTTCAGGTATCTCTTGCTTCTTGTGTCTGAATGTCAAATTTTCTATTCAATTCTGGTTTTTTCCTCAAGAATGCTTGAAAGTCCTCTATTCCACTGAATGACCATATTTTCCCCTGAAACAAAATACTCAGTTTTGCTGGGTAGGTGACCCTTGGGTTCATTCCCAGCTCTTTTGCCTCTGGAATATCATATTCCATGCCCTTCTATCCCTCAGTGTAGAAGCTGCCAGGTCCTGGGCTATTCTGATTGTGTTTCCACAATATTGAAATTGTTTCTTCCTGGCTGCTTGTAGTATTTTCTCCTTGATCTGGGGATTCTGGAACCTGGCTATAATATTCCTGGGAGTTTTTTTTGGGGATCTTTTTCAGGAGGTGATCTGTGGATTCTTTCAACCTCTATTTTGCCCTCTGGATCTAAAACATCAGGGCAGTTTTCCTTGAGAATTTCTTGAAGGGTGATTTCTAGGTTCTTTCTTTGATCATGGCTTTCAGGTAGTCCAATAATTTTTAAATTGTCTCTCCTGGATCTATTTTCCAGGTCAGTGGTTTTTCCCATGATATATTTCACATTGCCTTCTAATCTTTCATTTGTTTGGATCTGCTTAACAGCATCTTTATTTCTCATAAAGTCATTAGCTTCCATTTGCTCCAGTCTAACTCTGAAGGAATGAATCTCCTCAGTGAGCTTTTGAGATTCTTTTTCCATCTGGCAAATTTGACTCTTTAAGGCATTCTTCTCCTCATTGCCCTTTTGGGCCTCCTTTGCCATTTGAGTTAGTCTATTTTTTAAGGTGTTATTTTCCTCAGTCAGGCTGTTGACCCTCATTTCATACTTTTCCTGCATCCTTCTCATTTCTCTTCCCAATTTTTCCTCCACTTCTCTTATTTGATTTTTAAAGTCCTTCTTAAGTTCCTCTATGGCCTGCAACCCGCTCATGTTTTCCCCTGGGGCTTTTGGAGCAGGACTTCTGACCTCACAGTCCTTTTCCCACTCTATGCCCCCAAAATAGGAGTCTAGGGTTGCATTTTTCTGTTTCCTTTGCCTTGGCATGTTGCCACTTAATTGCTTGACTTTTGGGCTTGTTGCCACACTATGGCTTTAAGGCCAGACAGAGGAATTTTCGTCCCGAACGTGTGGGGGGCAACTTCCGTTTCTGGCAAGCTGTAAACCCACCCACAACTTCCACCCTAGATCACAATCCAGATCCAGGGAGGTTAAAGCAAGAGCGATTACCCCCCAAGACTGGTTGCTGGATCTCCCTACAATTAATTCACAGGCCGGGAGCTGGAGCTGCCTCTGAAAACTACAAAATGGCGTCTGTCCTCAGCAGCTTCTAGCCCCCAGGGGAGGGAGCCAATGCATTCTCCCAAATACTGGTCCCAAAGTCCATAGAACACTAACCTCTTACTTTGTCCTAGGCATGTCTATGTTGATAATTCTGGAGTCGCCACAGCTGCTGGTGTTCTGGGGTTCCTCCAGCCGGCTGCTGGCCCTGCCGCCCTGGGGCTAAAACCTCGGCTCACGCGGACCTGGGATGCGCTCAGCTCCACTTCCTGTGCTCTGCGCGCTGCTCGCTCCCAGAGTGCTGCGCTGGTCCTTCCTGCAGGGCTGCTGGGCTATCCTCAGTGGGAGGTTAGCTTCTCTGTGTCGTTCTGTGGGTGCTAGGGCTCCAGAAGTTGTTCAGAGTCCCCTTTTACATAGTTTGGGGGGAATCTGGGGGCAGAGTGGCTTGGATGAGCTGTTTCTACTCCGCCATCTTGGCTCCACTCCCCATAAGTTATCTTCTTAAATAATTTGGTTGTTGTTGTTGTTTTTAAAGCAATTGGGGTTAAGTAACTTGCTCAAGATTTCAAGGCCAGTCATTATCTATGTGTGGGTGCTCATTTTCTGAGGCCAGATCTGATCCCCGGTCGTCCCACCTCCTGGACTGGCACCCTACTCACTGCACCACCTAGCCACCCCTAATAATTTTGGTTTTATAAGAATGTTAATCACTTGGTGACCAACTTTCTAATTATTTGCCTCCCTGTACTTAATGAGGCTATCTCTTAAAGAGTGAACTATGTGTCTGTCACATATTCAACAAAATTTTAATAAACACTTACTTTAAAAGCATCTAGGTGGTACTGTGGATGGAGAATTAGGCCTGAAGTCAGGAAGACTTAAGTTCAAATCCATCCTTAGACACTTACTAATGTATGACCCTTGGCCAGTCAATTAACTTTTCTCTCAGTTTCCTCAATTGTAAAATGGAGGATTAAATGAGATAAAAATTGCTATCTTATTAGCATAGTGTTTGACACATAGTAGGTGCTTAATAAAGCTTGTTCCCATCCTTCTTTTCCTTCCATTATTCTATCAATGCTGCATAAGTGATAAGAAAGTCAGTCTTAGAACTCAAGTCCTTCACTTGACATACACTGGCTTTGAGACCCAGACAAAGTTACATGACCTCTCAGTTGTCTGAGCAGCAATTTAGGACTATAAATTTCAAAGAAGGTGAAAACCAGCATTGGGAAAGGAAGTTTCCTCATCTATCAGTTTCCTGTATCAAAGAAATCATAGGACTACCTATCTACCCCTATTTATTATTATTAAATATAAATTTTCCCAGGAATACATGAATGATATTATGGAAATAATTGTTACAAATGATGATAAAAATAATGTTATATAGAGAAAAATTATTCAATATAGTACAATACTGTAAGATGAAGATAAGAAAGGACTATGTGTAAATATGTATGAGGTGTATGTGTGTGTGTGCATGTATTTACTTATATATACATATATACGTATATGTATGTATGTGTACGTGTGTATACATCTCTAGGAATTGGAGTTACATTATGCAAATTATAAAGCTGGTAAACAGAATGTTGCTAGTAGGTCAGTTTGACTGAACTGTTGGATTTCCAAAGGAATAATAATCCTGAAAAATAGATTGAAGCCATATTGTGGAAGGCTTAAATACCAAGTTTAAGTTTCTCATTGAAAGTAATAGAGAGCTACTGAAGAGCTGTGGGTTTGGTTTTTTTTTTTTAATAGAAGATTAACAGGACTAAATGAGTGCCTTAAAAAAATGTAGCATATCTTCAGGTTGAGAATCCTAATTTTAAAGACTGGAGCCAATTTGTTATCAATAGGAATATGTATTTATGGATCTCCATAATCTAAAACAGCTCTGAGTTCCTCTCCCTCTGGCTAACTTGACTTAATTCATTCATTCATCCATTCATTCATTCATTCATTCAATCATTTTGGGCTGACTGTATTTCAATGAGAGCACATGAACTTGGAATAAAGTGGCAAAAGGTCAATGTTGTATAGGGCCAGTTTTTACTCAGCATAGAATTGATAAAACAATCCTATTGAACAGTATCTAATAGATGTTATATAGATAATAATAGATGTTCAGTGTGGTTTGCATGTTCTATTCCACACATAGCAATGAAATCACAGGTCTAGACTTTATCCTATCTTTATCCCCATCCCACAAAATTTCACTAAATGGAAATGAAACTGATTAACTAGGTTGGGAGTGGGGGGGGGGGGATCTTAGAGAGTAGATAATGAAATGGAAAAGGAAGAGGAGGAATATTAGGAGAGAATATGGCCTACATTGTCACATACAGTCACTTTATTGTTTGTTTGTCTTTTACAATGGAGGATTCAATCTTGAAAGGGTGTTTTAAATGACAATGATAAAAAGATAAAAGGTATAAATTAAATGTATTTTTTAAAAAGCCTACTATTTTCAAGGTCCTACACCAGCTTCTAGGGCTACTAAGAGAAAACCAATTAGAATGAGGAAGGCACTAAGAAGAGAATAGGCACATAAGTAAATATAGGTAATTTGAAAGAAAAAGCAAAGATAACCAGAAAATGATAGATGGATCAGGGAAGGCTTCAGAAAGGAGTTAAGGTGTTGAAGAAAATTAAGTATTTTGTAAGTTGAAGATGAGAAAAGATAATGGTAGATATATTATGCAGATGATAGATATAGCATATGGAATATTAACAAAGCAGTTCAACTTGGCTGCACCATTGAATTTGTAAAGTGATTAAATTAGTCTGGAAAAGTAATTTGAAGCCATATTCTGGAAGGTTTTAAATACCCAACTAAGAAGTTTGTTTCCTACTGAAAATAATAAGAAACTACTGAAGGATTTTTTTCCTTGTTCTTTTTTTTTGGAGGGGGAAGCCAAGGTAGTTGGGGCTAAATGACTTGCCCAAGGTCACACAGTAAGCAAGTGTGTCAAGTGTCTAAGGCCAGACCTGAACTCAGGTTGTCCTGACCCCAGGGCCAGTGCTGTACTGACTGTACCACCTAGCTACCTCTGGATTTTTTTTCTTGATAGAGTATTAACAAGATCAAATGAGTCCCTTGAGAATATTATTTTGGTAAGTATTTGATTGTGAAAAGAAGAGACTAGAAGCAAGGGTGTTTATTAGAAAGCTATAAGAACTCACAAATAGTAACATTGCAATGGATAGAATCAGGAAACACTGGATTCAAATTCTACCTCTGATATCCACTACACATATGACCATCAATAAGTCACTCTAGGTCCCCTTGAAGACTCTAAGTTAAAGATAAGTTACTGATCTGCAATTATACTTCAAGTTCCCTACAATGATAAAATCATTGTTCTGACCAAAAATAAAAAAGAACAATTCATGAGCACAGATATAGTTCTTGGGGGGAGGAGGCACTACCAAATTCTCAGAATCAGTCACCCAGACATGTCATCTACTCCAAATTCAAGTCACTCTTTGGTTCTACATCCAATCAAAAACATTGCTCACAAGTACCCAATGACAGTTTGCCCTTTAATAGGGCAGCAGAAACTCACAATTATTTTGAAGCTACAGCACCTAATTAAATCAAATATTAAGAAAAGTAGAGAAGATGACAGAGTAGAAACAGCATTTCCATGGCACTCCAGCCCACACCACTTCAAAATTATGTAAAAGTGGGACTCTGAACAACCTGTGGAGCTCCAGCACCCACAGAACAACACAGAGAAGTTAACCTCATGCTGAGGACAACCCAGCAGCCTGGCAGGGAGCTGCCAGCAAAGGGGTCTGGGAGCCGACAGCACAGCACTCTGGGAGCTAAGCCCAGGACCACGTGAGTCAGAGGTTTTAGCACCAGGAGGGTCAGATCAGCAGCCAGCTGGAGGGACCCCAGAACACCAGCAGCTGTGCCTTTACCAGAATTTCTAACACAAAGTGAGAGGTTAGTGCTCTATGGACTTTGGGACCAGTATTTGGGAGCAAGTCAGCTTCTTCCCCTGGGAGCAAGAAGGAGCTGAGGAGACATGGCACAAAGGCCATTTTGCGGCTTCAGTGGCAGCTTCAGCTGCTGGCCTGTGAACTGTAGGGGAAACTGGTGATCAGACTGGGGGGGGTAATCGCTCTTGCTTTAACCTCCCTGGATCTGGATTGCAGTCTGGGGTGGAGGTCTTGGGCTGTGTGTCCAGCTTGCCAGAGTGTGTGGGGGCTTCGGGGAGGGCACCCAACTAATACCTCCAGTAGTTGAGAAGACCCCAATGTTTGGGACAGAAGCTTCCTGGGCTGGTGGCAGAGTCCGATTGTGACAACAAGCCCAAAAGTCAAGTAATTGAGTGACAACATGCCTAGGCAAAGGAAAGAAAATAAACAGAAAAATGCAACATTAGACTCCTATTTGGGGGGCAAAGAGGATTGAAGCATGGAACAGGAGGAGGACAGGGAGGTCAGAACTCCTGCACCAAAAGCCTCAAATGAAAATACGAGTTGGTTACAGGCCATAGAGGACCTTAAGAAGGATTTTAAAAACCAAATAAGAGAAGTGGAGGAAAAACTGGGAAGAGAAATGAGAAGGATGCAGGAAAAGTATGAAATGAGAGTCAACAGCCTGACTGAAGAAAATAACATCTTAAAAGATAGACTAACTCTAGTGGCAAAAGAGGCTCAAAAAGGCAATGAGGAGAAGAATGCCTTAAAAAGCCAATATTGCCAGATGGAAAAAGAATCGCAAAAGCTCAATAAGGAGATTCATTACTTCAGAATTAGACTGGAGCAAACTGAAGCTAGTGACTTTATGAGAAACCAAGATGCTGTTAAACAGATCCAAGCAACTGAAATAATAGAAGGCAATGTGAAATATCTCATGGGATATTTCTCATGGGAAAAACCACTGACGTAGAAAATAGATCCAGGAGAGATAATTTTATAAATATTGGAATAAAAAACATGATCAAAGAAAAAATCTAAAAACCATCCTTCAAGAAATTCTCAAGGAAAATTGCCCAGATGTTTTAGAACCAGAGGGGGAAATAGAGTTTGAAAGAATCCAGAGATCACCTCCTGAAAAAGATCCCAAAAAGAAAACTCTAAGGAATATTGTAGCCACGATCCAGAATTCCCAGATAAAGGAGAGAATATTACAAGAATCCAGGAAGAAACAATTTCAATATTGTGGAAACGCAATCAGGATAACACAGGATCTGGCAGCTTCTACACTGAGGGAGTGAAGGGCATGGAATATGCTATTCCAGAGGGCAAAGGGCTTGGGATTAAAATCAAGAATTACCTACCCAGCAAAACTGAGTATCTTGTTTCAGGGGAAAGTATGGTCATTCAGTGGAATAGAGGACTTTCAAGCATTCTTGAGGAAAAAAACCAGAATTGAATAGAAAATTTGACATTCAGACACAAGAAGCAAAAGATACTTGAGAAGGTAAAGAGGAAAAAGAAATCAAAAGGAACTTACCAAAATTGTAATATTTACATTCCTACATGGAAAAACAATAACTGTGACTGTTGAAACCTTTCTCATTATGAAAATAATTGAAGAAGGGTATATGGGCATATGAATACATATGTGAATGTGTCTATATATGGTTACAGATATTCACAGGGCACAGGTTGAATTTGGTGGTGAAGAGATGATACTTAAGGGGTGAAGTTAAGAGGTGAGAGAGGAATGTGGCAAGACGAGATTGAGAGAGACAGGGACAGGGGTAAACTATCTCATGTAGAAGAGCAAGGGGAAGTAGTCGCAAGGAGGGGAAGAAAAGAAAGGCAAAAAGGCTAAACCATATTCTCATTGAATTTCACTGAGGGAGAGAATGACATACATACTAAATGGGATATCTCACCCTGCAGAAGAGTAGGGGAGAGGGGGATGAGAGGGAGGAGGATGGAGGGGAGGGCATGCTGGGGGTAGGGAAGTTTGGAGGCACACACTTTTGAAGAGGGACAGGATCAAAGTAAGAATGGAACAGGTGGGGGTGGGATGGGTGAGAGAGAAATATAGTCAGTCTTTTACAATATATCTACTATGGTAATGTTTTGCATAGCTATACATGTACAACATATACTGAGTTGCTTATCTTCCTAGCGGGAGTGGGTGACAAGGGACGAAGGGAATGGATCTGGGATTTGAAGTTTTAAAATTAAATGTTTCAAATATATATAAATACTATAATTAATATTATTTTGCATGTAACTAGGAGATAAGATTTGCAGGCATTGGGGCACAGAGATTCACCTTGCCCTAATGGAAAAGTCGAAGGAGGCATGGGAGAAGATATGGGAGAGAGCAGAGTGGATGAGGGGATATCCTGTGGGACTGCTATTCTGTGGTGGTGGGTAGGGGGAAAATGGGGAAAATGTTGTAACTCAAAATCTGGCGGAAATGAATGATCTATACCAGAAGTTAATAAAGCATTTGGGGGAAAAAAGAAAAGTAGAAACAAAACAGGTCCTGAATACACAAAGTGCATGCTCTCCCACAATTACGCATCATCAGTGGGATGCAAGGACCCTTATGAACACAAAGACAACACAATTATTTCAAGAAATATGTTTGGAGAGCAAAAACATAAAGACCATGTGTGTCCAGGATTCCCAATTGGGGGAGAGAGGGAACAACTCAAGTCTCCAGTTTTATGTTGTGATTTCATTCCACTGATAGTCTTATTGAGCTGCTGATGCTTTGATCAATCTTGGTATTTCCAGATACAGCATGGTTGGGTATGTTGTGGTGGAGATATTTCCAGTATTTGGATTCAGCAAAAATACTTAGCTGGGATATTATCTATTCAACATAGGAGAATGAGTAAATTTTACAATGATTAGAGATTTGGGTGTTGTTCTTTTTTAAAAAAACTCTTTTAGAAAAAGGCAGAAACTCTAATAAAATTATTTAGATGGAACAAAAGGCCTAAAATTTCATGGCAAAAAATGGAAAAAAAAAGGAATTACATGGGAATGGCAAAAAATTTTGGCACTAACTAAACAAACTAAAAATTGTACAAAGATAGGCACAATGATATACTATTTGTTTGTGGAATTGTGAACTACTTCAATTATTCTGGAAAGCAATGTGGAATCATGCTAAGGAAATGATCCTGGAAGTCCATTCTTCCTCTTTTCTGCCTGCATATATCTCCTAAATTCCAACCTTTGAGAAGAAAATGTCCTTCTCATTCTTAATACTAGTGCTTCTCCTTTGATAGCTTCTCTTCTTTATCCTGTATGTATGCAGAATATATATGTGGAAACATGCACACATGTATAAACATGCACATATGCATATACATTATATAAATGAATATATAAGACATATATGCATGCATGTGGATTATGCATATACAGGGATACATGCGTATGTGTATATACCTATGTTCATATATGTATTTGTTAAGTATATTCTGTGTCAAGAATTTTGCTGGATGCTAGGGATATAAATAGAAAAGTCAACAATAACAACAATATTGAACTAACCTCTGAGGATACACTTGCAAGCAAAAAGATAGTTCCTGCCCTCAAAGACCTTACATTCTAATTGGGAAAGACAATACGTTAAAAGGAACTGAAAATGAGGGAGGGGAAGACCTGCAGATATGGTGGTGATATCTAAAGAATAAAAGATAGCTAGTCTGGGATCTTCCTCATAATAGAGGTTCAGGGAGTAACTCATCAGTGGGAGAAGGAGGCCTCTTCC
Source organism: Gymnobelideus leadbeateri (assembly GCA_011680675.1). Classification (NCBI taxonomy): domain Eukaryota; kingdom Metazoa; phylum Chordata; class Mammalia; order Diprotodontia; family Petauridae; genus Gymnobelideus; species Gymnobelideus leadbeateri. The sequence continues at coordinate 143,030 of WOXC01012033.1, forward strand.
ATAGAGGGAAAAGATAACTGTAACACACTGGCAACAGACAGAATGTACAAAATTCCTGATTTCATTATAATAGGAGGAAACAACATACATAGGAATTCAACTGCCAAGTAAATGGAAAGACCTGGTGATCCATAGGGTTGCAACTACAGGCCAGATAGTAGATCCTGGTGGTCCTTAGTGCTCATCAGTAGGACAGATGGCAGTGGGTCTGGAAAGTAAAGTGACTGAGCAAATAGTAAAACCCAGCATTCAGAGGGTTCAACAGTAAGGTTGATGGAAAGATTGTGAAGGCATCTCTTTGTTCATTAGAAAACATGTGGCTCAGAACATTGTTGGGTTTCATCTAGTTGTAGATGGACTCACAATGTGCACCAGCTCTGATACTGCTATTGTCCCCACACGCTCAACTTCCATGCCTTGTCATTTCCACAGACCTGGGAGGATATATAGGATATATGACTGTGACCAGAGCAAGGCTAGACCCAGACACTACCATGACTGATTTCTTCCTGTTACCAGTTGAGGGTCTTGGGGCTGTGATGGTGGCAGCAGAGGCAGAGTAATCAGCAGTTAGGCTCATGGGGCGTGAGACTACAGTCACCACAAAACAGTTTTTTTCTAACTCAGGGTCTGTCATTGCTGTAGCTGTTCCTTAACTCTGATGGGAAAAATTAAAAGATCTTCCAATAAGAGAGGAGGGATGTTCCACCCCAAGGTTTCCCCCACAAATTAAATTGCATAATAATGGAATGTTATTGAACTTTATGAAATTATAAATATGAAAAATATAGAGAAGGTTAAAAAGATAAAAGAATTGAGGCTAATTAAATCAAACAAGGATTGTATACACAATGATTACCACAACATAATTGGATAAAAAAGGAACTTAATGCTCTATAATTATAATAATCAAGCCTGACCCTGAAGAAAAGATGCAAAAATGCATCTCATTCACTTCTTTGTAAAGGTAGAGAACTATGTGTGTGAAATGTTTCATATATTGTTAGATTAGGTTGCTGTATTATTTGGTGTTGCTCTCTAACTTTCTGGGTCTTGGGGGGTGGGGCAAGGGATGGCCTTTAAGGGTGAGGGGAAAGATAAATTTCAAAATGAAGATTATGTAAAAATAAAATTTACCAATGCTTTCTTTTTTATGCAGAAACCTTAAATGACCAGTCACTGGATAAGGAAAGAAAACATTAGTGATGAAAGAGGAGACGTTTCTTATTTTTTTGTTGAGGAATTGTCTATTATTTCTTAGACCTGTGGCTAGAGGGGTCTTTCCCCTTTAGAAGAAAAATCATTATTTTTTGAAACACAGAGCAGATATATTCCCAGAAAACTATTGCCCCCAGGTTTAATTATATTTAAATTATATTTCTTTATATTTATATATAATAAATATATATTCATATATTATGTATAATATATAATATGTTGTATATAAATATATTTAAAGTAATATATATGCAATTATATTTCTTTGAGGCATCTGTCTCAGTCAGATATACCTCTCTAGCTTAAGATTAATAACTCCACATCGGTTAAATAGAGAGCTGTTTAAATCCTAATTAGGAACCTATCTCCTCAAACTAATGTCAAGGGAGCTCTACCATAGAAACCTTCTAGAGCTCTGTGGATTCATTGTAGAATCTTTAAAAAACCCCATCTGTATTGTATTTACAGAACAAATAATATGGAAGCAAGTAGAATGATCTTTAGTGATCGAAACCCCCTTTATTAGGTTTATGTCTTTGGATGACTTCACCCCCAAAATGAAGGAATCACACTCCCAGTTTCATTTTGCCCCTACCACAGACTCTTTAGAAAGAAACTCTTGAAGTTTATTTTTTTTTTCATATCTAGGGCCCTTTAAAAAGTTTGATAAGGTGTCCATCTAGAAATTTACACTATATACAAGATAGATCCAGTATAGGATAGGTATTTATTTCTTCCTCCATGAAAAATTTCCCAAAGACACATAATCATTCATGACAAATACATAAAGAATGATACAGTAACACAAAATTCTCATTATTTTCTCCTGGGAGGATAACTAAAGTATTAAAATAGGATGCATTCTGAAGGACTGGTTCATGGACATTTCACTTTCATTTTTCATCAACATGATCTTAGCAATTCAATCAAGATTTACTTTAATTTATTATTTATTTTTATTAATTAAATAGTAATTTATTTATTTAATTAATTAAATAGTAATTAAATTTATTTAATTAATTAAATAGTAAAACTTAAGTACACAATAAGAAAAGAAAAGGAAACATTATAAACTTAAATGGTAAAACTTAAATACAAAATAAGAAAAGAAAAAAGATTGCTATGTGCACAGCAGAACATAAGACAGGATTCAAAATACAGAGCAATAAATTTGCATTTCAAGAAAGCCTATATAATAAATACTGTACATTGTATTCAGAGCTGTTCATCTTTGCTTCTCTGTGAGTTTTCTTTTGTTGTCTGCTGTGCATTTTTTGCTTTGTTCTTTTTTCTTTCCTTCCTCCCGCCACCCCAAGAAGGGTACAATTAAGCAGGAGAAAACTTAATTAAGTATGGTGATTGATGTATCTGCACATATATATATATATATATATATATATACATATATAGTAATAAATTCTCTTTACACATATACACACAAACATGTATATACACAAACATAGATATACATTAATACACTTACATATGCATACATCTATAATCATATATATGTGAAAAAAATATATATATATATATATACACACACATATACATTCATATGCATCTATGTAAGACCATACTATACTTGTGTTGTGTTTCTATGAAGGTGGATAACATCTTCCTTTATAAGTCCCAGTATATTTTTCTAAATCTACCAACCCATAATTTCCTATAGCACAACAATATTTCAACCTTAGACTATCTAGTTATTTTAAATAGTCTAAAACAATATTTATTACTATGAGTGACATATTGTATAGTGTCCCTATTTTCCTCTTTTGGTTAAATCTATTTTAACTTTAACTTTGTCTAAGATCATGACTATGATCCCTTCTTTTTGTCACTTGTAAATTTTTCTAGTAAACTCCTGTTCTTTATTTTATGTGTGTGTATCTCTTATTCCCTGTCCCATCCCTCCTGACTCCTCTATTTTACTTCTAGCCACTACATTACCCTCCTATTGCTGAGCCTACCCCACCTCTAAGGATGCCTCCTCTATCTTTTACCTCCCCCCTCCACACACTCTTTCCCCTTGCCCTTTTGTTTCCATCTGAATTTAGAAGACTATTATAGGCTTCTAAAGTAATATGTTGTTCCTTCTTTATCCCATTCCCATTGATCTAGACACCCCCATCCTATTTCCTCACCATATTATTTCTTTATAAATTTAGAAAACTCTTATTCCCTTCTACACACACACACACACACACACACACACACACACACACACACACACACACATGTTATATATATATATATATATATATATATTTCTGATATGAGTAGGGTTCCCTCTAAAATTCCCTCCTCTTCCCTATTCCCTTAGCCTTTTATTTCTTTCTGAATTTAGAAGACATTTAAATCCTTCTAGATATATGTGTATTGTCCCCTCTTTAACCCATTTCTGATGAGAGTAGGGTTCCAGACCTACCAACCCTCCTCCCCCATCTAATTCCTCTTTAACAGTTCTTCCTCCCACACCTCATTTGTATAAGATAATTACTCTTTTTCCCTTTTCCTAGGTGGTATAATTTTTTTAGAATCACATCGTACTCAGCTCTACCCCAACCTTTCTTTTGAACTAACCAATTAGTAGTTGTAGTCTTAGACATACGGTTTACATTTCCTCATATAAAAAATAAACAGTTTGCCCTCATTGAGTCACTTGTAGTAAGTTGATGATTTTTACCTTATATTTTGGGATCTTGTATGTCAATTTTTTTCTATTAAATTCAGGTCTTTTTGTAATAAAATCCAGAAAGTCTGGCAATTTATTGAATGTCCATTTTTTCATTCAGTTAAGTTCATGCTTAACTTTGCTGTACATAATATTTTCAGCCATGACGCCAGATATTTTGCTCTTCAACATATAGTGTTCCAACCCCTGAAGTATTTTAGTGTAATCACTGCTAGGTCTTGGTGGTTCTAATTGTGGCTCTACCACATTTGAATTTTTTTTCTTGTTTCTCGTAATATCTTCTCCCTGAGTTGGGGGTTTCAGTAATATAGCTATACTATTCCTCTAAGTTTTCCTTGTAGGACTTCCTTCAGGTAGTGATTGGTTGATTTTTTTCTATTTTTATTTTCCCCTCTTGTTCTAATGATTCAGGCAATTTTCTTTAATTATTTCTTGCAATATTGTGTGAAGATTCTTTTTTTGGTCAGAGTTTTCAGGTAATCAGATTATTCTTGTGTTTTCTCTTCTCGATGTGTCCTCTAGATCAACTATTTTTCTTATGAGATATTTCACGTTATCTTTTATTTTTATTCTTTATATTTTGTTTTATTATTTCTTAGTTTCTTATAACTTCATTGGCTTCCCTTTACCCTATTCTGATTTTCAAAGAGTCATTTTCTTCCTTAAGATTCTGAATCTCCTTTTCCCATCTATTAACCTTCTTTTCACAATCCTCCTGTTTTTCTTGGATTGTTCTTAACTTTTAAAAATAATTTTCCTCATTCTTTATCATTTGATCTTTAAAGTCTTTTTTTAAGTCCTTCAGTGAATTTTGGGGGAGCAGGTGACTATTTGGCATTATTTTGGGGAGTAGGAAATGATTTTCTTTTATTTTGCTTCAGAATTCTCTTCTGATGACAAACCCCAGTCTTTGCTATTCCCATAGGAACTTTCTATGACTGGGTTCTCCTTTGCCTGCTCATTTCTTAATAGTAAATTATTCTAATCACCTCTAGTCCTAGGTTATATGGGATGGTGCCTTTGACCTCAGGTCCTTCTTTAGTACTCCCCTCTGGCCTGGAACAGAAACCAAGAATTCCACCTTGTTCTAAGTGTTCATGACCAGCAGCATCCCAGCCTCATTGCATCTATACTCACAGGTCAAGGACTGATCCCTTCTTCCTCAGGCCTGGCACAATTGGATATGGTGTCCGTTATTAACAGAGGTTCCTTTAATCTTCCCCCACTCAGATGATGAACTCCCCACACTGTCCAGAAGATGAAAATTTCTTTGACTTGGGCTGAGGCTATCTCCCAACCCAGGTAGCCCTAGGACTTACTACATATTTACTAGAGGGGAACTAACCTAGAGGTGTTTATACTTAACAGGAACCAAATCTCAGTCCTGGTATTTTTCTTCTGTTTTCCTATTGTCCTAGGAAGACTACTGCTCTGCCTCAACTCTTGTTTATTTTTACTCCTTTACATTATCCTTGAGGGACTATTTTATCTTGTTTGTGAAGAAAATATGGTGAATTTGGAATTTTCTGACTTATTGCACCATTTTCCAAAAATGCTTCCTCAATCAAGATTTCTATGTTCTGACAAACCAAGACATAGTTTGGACTCATCCTCCTGACAGTGGTCATATTTTCCTCTAAGCACTTATAAATTGAGGCGGAGCCAAGATGGTGGAGTAGAAACAGCTCATCCAACCCACTCTGCCCCCAGATTTCCTCCAAATTATGCAAAAAGGATTCTGAAAAACATCTGGAGACCCAGCACCCACAGAAGGATACAGAGAAGCTAACCTCCCGCTGAGGACAGCCCAGCAGCCCTGCAGGAAGGACCAGTGCAGCGGTCTGGGAGCCGGCAGCCAGCAGCACAGAGCTCAGGGACCCGAGCTGAGCCGAGCCGAGGCCACGTGGATTTTAGCCACGGTTTTAGACCCAGGGCAGAAGGGCTAGCAACCAGCTGAAGAGACCCCAGAACACCAGCAGCTGTGGCGATTCCAGAATTATCATCATAGACATGCCTAGGACAAAGTAAGAGGTTAGTGCCTTATGGACTTTGGGACCAGTATTTGGGGAATGTGTCGGCTTCCTCCCCTGGGGGCTAGAAGCCACTGAGGAGACACACCATTTTGTAGTTTTCAGAGGCAGCTCCAGCTCCCGGCCTGTGAACTGTAGGGAGATCCAGCGATCAGTCTTGGGGGTTAATCACTCTTGCTTTAACCTCCCTGGATCTGGATTGTGATCTGGGGTGGAGGACGTGGGTGGGCTTCCAGCTTCCAGAAGCGGAAGTTGTCCCCCACACATTCGGGATGAAAATTCCTGTCTGGCAGCAGAGCCATAGTGTGGCAACAAGCCCAAAAGTCAAATAATTAAGTGGCAACATGCCAAGGCAAAGGAAACAAATTAAACAGAAAAATGAAACTCTAGACTCCTATTTTGGGGACACAGAGCAGGAAAAGGACTGTGAGGTCAGAGGTCCTGCTCCAAAAGGCCCAGGGGAAAACATGAGTGGGTTTCAGGTCATAGAGGACCTTAAGAAGGATTTTAAAAATCAAATAAGGGAAGTGGAGGAAAAATTGGAAAGAGAAATGAGAAGGATGCAGGAAAAGTATGAAATGAGGGTCAACAGCCTAACTGAGGAAAACAACACATTAAAAAATAGACTGACTCAAATGGCAAAGGAGGCCTAAAAGGGCAATGAGGAGAAGAATGCCTTAACAAGCTGAATTTGCCAGATGGAAAAAGAATCTCAAAAGTTCACTGAGGAGGTTCATTCCTTGAGAGTTAGACTGGAGCAAATGGAAGGTAATGACTTAATGAGAAATCAAGATGCTGTTAAGCAGATCCAAACAAATGAAAGATTAGAAGGCAATGTGAAATATCTCATGGGAAAAACCACTGACCTGGAAAACAGATCCAGGAGGGACAATTTAAAAATTATTGGACTACCAGAAAGCCATGATCAAAGAAAGAACCTAGAAATCACCCTTCAAGAAATCCTTTAAAAAATTGCCCTGATGTTTTAGATCCAGAGGGCAAAATAGAGGTTGAAAGAATCCACTGATCACCTCCTGGAAAAGATCCCAAAAAGAAAACTCCCAGGAATATTATAGCCAGGTTCCAGAATCCCCAGACCCAGGAGAAAATACTCCAAGCAGCCAGGAAGAAACAATTTCAATAGTGTGGAAACACAATCAGAATAACACAGGAACAGGCAGCTTCTACACTGAGGGATTGAAGGGCATGGAATACGATATTCCAGGGGGCAAAAGAGCTGGGAATAAACACAAGGGTCACCTACCCAGCAAAACTGAGTATTTTGTTTCAGGGGAAAATATGGACATTCAGTGGAATGGAGGACTTTCAAGCATTCTTGAGGAAAAAACCAGAATTGAATAGAAAATTTGACATCCAAACACAAGAAGCAAGAGATGCCTGAAAAGGTAATCAGGGAAAAGAAATCAAAAGGAACTTATCAAAGTTGAACTATTTACATTCCTATATGGAAAAGCAATAACTGTGACTGATGATATCTTTCTCACTATGAAAATAATGGAAGAAAGGGGTGTGGTCATATGGATACATATGTGAATGTGTGTGTATATGGTTACAGTTATATATGGATAGAGGGCATAGGTTGAATTTGTTGGGAAGGGAGAATACTCAAGGGGTGAAAGTATGAGGTGATAGAGGAAAGTGGCAAGAGGAGATGGGGAGAAACTATCCCATGTAGAAGAAGCAAGGGGAAGTGGTTGCAAAGGAGGAGGAGAATAAGTAAGGCTAAAAAGGCAAAACCACATTCACATTGAATTTGGTTCAGGGAGAAAATGACATACATACCTAAATGGGATATCTCAACCTGCAGCAGGATAGGGGGAAGGGGGATGGGAGGAGGGATGATGGATGGGAGGGCATCCTTGGGGTGAGGGGAGGTTGGAAGTACCCACTATAAAAGAGGGACAAGATCATGTAGGGAATGGACCAGGTGGGGGGTGGGATGAGTGGGAGGGAATTATAAGCAGCCTTGTACAATATATCTGCTATGATAATGTTTTGCATAGCTAGACATGTACAACATATACTGAATTACTTATCTCCCAAGAGGGAATGGGTGACAAGGGAGGAAGGAAATGGATCTGAAATTTGAGGTCATAACATTAAATGTTTCAAATATATATAAATACTAAAAAAAAAAAAAAAAGAAAGTGAATTGTGCAGCAAACATTTTTTAAGAGGCATTCAAAAATAACTAACAAAGTGCAACAGGATGGAATTTTTGTTTTACTTTGTATTGTCTATAAATGTGAGCTGGTGGTACTAAGATTTCTTTTTTGGTGCCATATGCTGGGAGAATTAGATAATGTTCTAAAGAGACCTAGATTTGATTGATCGTTATAGTTGTGTTTACCTTTAAAATTCAGAATATGAAATTATATGCAAATAAAGCTGTGGAACAACAACAAAAAAAAGAATAACACAGGAACAGGCAGCTTCTACATTGAGGGATTGAAGGGCATGGAATACGATATTCCAGGGGGCAAAAGAGCTGGGAATGAACCCAAGGGTCACCTACCCAGCAAAACTGAGTATTTTGTTTCAGGGGAAAATATGGACATTCATTGGAATGGAGGACTTTCAAGCATTCTTGAGGGAAAAACCAGAATTGAATTGAAAATTTGACATCCAGACACAAGAAGGAAGAGATGCCTGAAAAGGTAGCCAGGGAAAAGAAATCAAAAGGAACTTATCAAAGTTGAACTATTTACATTCCTATATGGAAAAACAGTAACGGTGACTGATGAAATCTTTCTCACTATGAAAATAATGGAAGAAGGGTGTATGGTCATATGAATACATATGTGAATGTGGGTGGATATGGTTACAGTTATACATGGATAGAGGGCATAGGTTGAATTTGTTGGGAAGGGAGGATACTCAAGGGGTGAAATTATGAGGTGAGAGAGGAAAGTGGCAAGAGGAGACGGGGAGAGACAGGGTAGTGTAAACTATCCCATGCAGAAGAAGCAAGGGGAAGTGGTTGCAAGGGAGGGGGAGAATAGGAAGGCAAAAAGGCAAAACCACATTCTCATTGAATTTGGTTCAGGGAGAGAATGACATACATACTAAATGGGATATCTCAACCTACAGCAGAATAGGGGAAAGGGGGAGGAGAGGAGCGATGATGGATGGGAGGGTATCCTTGGGGGGAGGGGAGATTAAAAGTACCCACTATAGAAGAGGGACAGGATCATGTAGGGAATGGACCAGGTGGGGGTGGGATGAGTGGGAGGGAATCATAAGCAGCCTTGTACAATATATCTACTATGATAATGTTTTGCATAGCTAGACATGTACAACATATACTGAATTACTTATCTCCCCACAGGGAATGGGTGACAAGGGAGGAAAGAAATGGATCTGAAATTCAAGGCCTTAAGATTAAATGTTTCAAATATATATACATACTATTATTAATACTCTTTTGCTCATCATTGGGAGACAAGATGTGCAGGCATTGGGACACAAAGATTCACCTTCCTCTAATGGAAAAGTCGAAGGGGGTATGGGAGAAGGTATGGGAGAGAGCAGATTGGAGGAAGTGGTATCTTGCGGGATTACTATTCTGGGAGGGTGGGTAGGGGAAGAAACAGGGGGAGAAAATGATTGTAACTCAAAATCTGGTGGAAATGAATGATGTAAAACAGAAGTTAATAAAGCATTTGTTTAAATATTAAAAAGGAAGTTATAAATTGCAGATTATAAGACATATAATTCTGCCTAAGGAACATAAGAATCCAGAGATAGCTACCAGCCTCAAAAGGTACACCATTTAGAAATTACGTTAGGTCTCCTTTGCTCAGGAAAAGAAACACACAACAGAAGGAACATTTTAGGGCTTAAGATTCTGTCTCAGATTCACATGCCTTCACTTCCATGTGAGAAGAAGATGGAAGGAAAAGAAGTTCATTCTACCCCTCTTATTCATGTCAGAATCCCAAGCTACACATTCAAAATGTGGAATGAAACGACCAGGAACAGGTTAGCTTCTAGTCTTCAACACAAATAATGATCATCAAAGTTTTTCATAACCTGCCCCTTTTCTACCTTTCCAGTTTATTCTATGTACTCTACTCTACAATCCAGTGTTTACTATCCCTCCCACAAAACACTCCCTTCTCCTGCGTGTGCATTTTCTTTTAGCTATTCTCCATGCCTGGACATCCCTCCTTTCTTATATATATCTCTGGGCTTCCCTGGCTTCCTTCAAGCATGTTAAAATCAAACCTTCTAAAAGAATCTTTTCTTGGTCTATCTTAGTGCTAGCTCCTGCCCTTTGAGATTATCTCCAATTCATCCTCTATATGTCTTCTATTTGTTTCCATGCTGTCTCCTACAACAGATTGAAAGCTCTTTAAAGGCAGTGTCTGGATTTTTGTGTCCCCAGCATGTAACACAGTGCCTGACACATACTGCACATTTAATAAATACTTGTTCACTTGACACAGCTTTCTCTCTTCAAGATTTTGGAACAGAATTAAGTAATTACAGTTTTGTTCTATAATAACACTCAGAGGTTAAACATGGATTCAGAGATTAAAATCAGGAGAAATTGAGAAATCTCAGCATAAATGATGATAAGATATCTTCCAGACAGACCCAAGCTCCTTAATTTGGAAGGTTATCCCCTCCCTCAAAAAATATTAAACTTCATTATGTTTTGTTAGCTGGAAAGCTAACAAAGCTTTCTGTTCTATGAAGATTGTTGCCTAAAGTAAAGATTCTCAGATGGAGATAAAATACCTATAACTGAGATTTTATGCAAAGGAAGACAGGGCATTCTGTCAAAGTCTAAATGAAAAAAATCCAAGAAAAGGTGGATTTTTTTCTAGGACTATTGTTAATGCAAAACTTGTTTTTGTAAATAGATAATCTGGCATTCAAACTACTAAAAATGTAAGGTGGCATCTACTCTTGTAATGAGTAACACTTAAGCCATATATTTTAGTTGAGGTTACAAGTTGAAAGCAGAAACATCACTATGATATGACCCCTGATATTATGCCTAATGTGTCCAGAAGAGCAATATCTAATAGATCATCATTTAATGGAAAAGTATAAACAATGGAATTGTCCCATTATAAATAGACTCACTCAGTCTATTGGAGACTACAGGTCCACCCATAGTGTAATGACATTGCCAGAAGACATCATCATCATCATCTCTATAGTGTCAGAGGTATAAGTTACTAAGCCATGTCTTTACCCTAGTTTTTTTTTTTTATGTTCCACTTCATGTATTCCAGGGTTACCAGTGTTCCCTCCATGTGGGTGTGGGAAATGCATGTACTGGCCAAATATTACATTCTATATGGATGCTTCTCCAAATATGTTCTCTATGTCTCTACCCTTAGCATTGTATATTTTTGGGAAGGGAAGGGAATAAGCTATATAGCACCTATTATGTGCCAGGTACTATGCTGTGTTTTTTTAACAAACATTATCTCATTGATTCTCATAACAGCTCTTAGAAGTAAATGCTATCATTAGCACCATTTTTAGTTAAGAAATCAAGGCAAACAAAGGTTAAGTGACTTGCCCAGGTCACACAGCTAACAAATGCTTGAAGTCACACTTATGTCTTCCAACTGTTGTAAAAGAGTTTGCCACAGACTTCTGAAGAAAAGATTCCATTGATGTTTTTTCTTATCAAGCCATTTTATTAACTGTCTTTCTACAATATATCTCATATATAAGCTCTTCTCTCTATTCACACAGCTATCACCTTAATTCAGGTCAATATTACCAGTTGCCTTAGTTATCAAAATGGCTTCCTAATTGTTCTCCTTTCCTCAAGACTAACTATTCTTCAATCAATCCTCCATAGAATTATCAAAGGGATTATCTTTAAGTGTATATATGACCATTTCACACATCTACTCAATAAACTCATATGGCTTTCTATTTTCTCTATGATAAAATGTAAAGTTTCATTGATTGGTTTTTAAACTCCTTCACAACATGTCTCCAAACTATCTTTCAAGCCTCATGATACTTCACTCACATTCCAACACTATAGTTCAGCCAATCTAGCTTTCTCTTTGTTCCTCATAAATAATAGTTCTTCTTGCTCTGTGCCTTTGTACTTATCATCCCCCATACCTAGAATGAGCTTGTTCCCTCTTTCTTCAAGATGCACCTCAGGAAATTCCATCTGACTTCTGAGAACCAAGATATTGGAGTGAGCAGTAAATTACTCTCACCCTCCCTTATTGACCTCAAAAAGTCCAAAAATATTTCCCAAGGAGTATTCCTGAGACAGTGAAGCTAGCAGAACTATGAGGTGCAGCAATCTTTTAGCTCTGGATGCTAGAGGGACCCTCTTCTGTGGCTGAATCGAACCAGTACAGGAAAGGAGGAATCATGGCAAGTCAGAAAACTAGATCAAGATATCTTGATCCCCAGAGTGGTAGAGCAGGCAAGTGCCAACACCAGGACACCCACATGCTTTCGCACACCCAAAGGAACTGGTAGATGCCAATGTGGAGAACCACTGCAAGTGCTGGCAGACAGGCATCCATCAGAGCCTGAAACTATCCATATTCTAACACAGCCCTGAGTGAGGACAAGCCCTCCAGTGGCCAGACCACCGACAGCCCATGAGCTTCAGTGTAAACCTGGGGAAATAGAGAAAAATTTCACCTGACCTCAGCATACACACACCACCACCATTTCCAGTTCACCAAGTAAGCTACCCAACCCCTACAACCTCCAGCACCTGAGGCACCAGCATACAAAGCCAGTAACTAAGCCCTTCAACCTCAGCACCTACAAGAGGCTTGGGACAGTGTCCCCTGTGCTCCAGAAACGAGATAAACTTTAAAAACCAGGAAAAAGGCAAATGCCATGAACAAAAAGCAAAAAAGAAAAACAATGACCATAGAGAATTATTATGGTGACAGGTAAAATGAAAACACAAATTCAGAAGAGGAAAACATTGTCAATATACCCACAATCAAAACCTTAAGAGAATATGAACTGGTCTCCAGCCCCCAAAAAACCTTCTTGGAAGAACTCAAAAAACACTTTAAAAGTCAAATAAGAGAGATAGAAGAAAAATTTGAACAATTCTTTTAAAAATAAAATTAACAAAATTGAAAAAAGGACACTGAAGAAAACAACTCATTAAAAAGCAGAAATAGTCAAATGGTAAAGGAGGTACAAAAGTTAACTGAAAAAAAGAAAACAATTTGATAAAAATTAGAAGTGGGCAAGTGGAAGCTAATGACTCTATTAAATGTCAAGTATCAGTCAAATAAAATTAAAAGAATGAAAAAATAGAAGAAAATGTAAAATACCTCATTGGAAAAACAACTGCCCTGGAAAAGATTCAGAAGAGATAATTTAAGAATTATTGGTCTACCAGAAAATAATGATCAATGAAAGAGTGTGGACTGCATGTTTCAAAATCTAATCAAGTAAAACTGCCCTGAGTTCCTGTAACCAGAAGGGTAAAATAGTCGTTAAAAGAATCCACCAATTGCCTCCTAAACATGATTCCAAAATGAAAACACCAAGGAATGTTGTACCCAAATTTCAGAATTATCAGGTGAAGAAGAAAACAATGCAATTAGCCAGAAAGAAACAATTTAAATACCATGGAACCACAGGCAGAATTACATAGGACTTTGCAGCTTCTACATTGAAAGATCAGAGGTCTTGGAATATGATATATTCAAAAGTTGATCCCACAACCAAGGATCAACTACCCAGCAAAACTGAAGATAATCTTTCAGGGGAGGAGATGGACATTCAGTGAAATAGGGGACTTCCGGGATGGGGCGGGGGCGTAGCCAAGATGGCGGAGTAGAAAGCACATTGAAGGTGCTATGTGCCACAACACTTCCAAGCAATGCAAAAGGTGGACTCTGAACAACTTCTGGAGCCCTAGCACCCAGGGAACGACACAGAGAAGCAAACCTCCTGTTGTGGACAGGTGAATAGCCCTGCACGGAGCAGCCAGCACAGCACAGCACAGTGCTCTGAGAGCTGACCCCAGGCCCACATGAGCCGAGATTTTAGCCCCAGGGCTATCCGGCCAGCAGCCGGCTGGAGGGACCCCAGAACACCGGCAGCAGTGGCGATTCCAGAATTATCAGCACAGATATGCCAAGGACAAAGTGAGAGGATAGTGCCCTATAGACTTTGGAACCAGTATTTGGGGAACTTGTCAGCTTCCTCCCCTTGGGGTGAAAAGCAGCTGAGGAAACGGGGCACAGAGGCCATTTTGCAGTGTCAGTGGCAGCTCCAGCTCCTGGTTGGCTAACTGTAGGGAGATCCAGCAATCAGTCTGGTGGTTAATCTCTCTTTCTTTAACCTGCTTGGATCTGGATTGTGGTCTGGGGGGGGGAGGTCTGGGGTGGGTATACAACTTGCCAGAGTCTATGGAGGCTTTACAGAGGCCACCCAACCTCTGGAAGTTGTGAAGACCCCAAGGTTTGGGACAGAAGCTCTCCTGTGTGGTGGCAGAGACCTACTGTGGCAACAAGCCCCAAAATCAAGTAATTAAGGGGGAACATGCCTAAGCAACGGAAACAAAATAAACAGAAAAATGCAACATTAGACTCCTATTTTGGGGGAAAAGAGGATCAAAGCATGAAACAGGAGGAGGACTATGAGGTCAGAACTCATGCACCAAAAGCTACAAATGAAAATACAAGCTGGCTAGAAGCCATAGTGGACCTTAAGAAGCAGATAAGAGAAATGAGGGAAAAATTGGGAAGAGAAATGAGAAAGATGCAAGAAAAGTATGAAATGAGAGTCAACAGACTGACTGAGGGAAATAACACCTTAAAAATAGACTAACTCAAATGGCAAAAGAGGCTCAGAAAGGCAATGAGGAGAAGAAAGCCTTAAAAAGCCAAATTTGCCAGATAGAAAAAGAATCTCAAAAGCGGACGGAGGAGATTCACTCCTTCAGAGTTAGACTGGGGCAAATGAAAGCTAGCAACTTTATGAGAAACCAAGATGCTGTTAAACAAATACAAGCAATTGAAGGAATAGCAGGCAATGTGCAATACCTCATGGGAAATACCACTGACTTGGAAAATAGATCCAGGAGAGATAATTTAATAATTATTGGACTACCTGAAAGCCATGCTCAAAGAAAGAACCTAGAAATCATCCTTCAAGAAAATCTCAAAGAAAATTGTCCTGATGTTTTAGACCCAGAGAGGGAAATAGAGGTTGAAAGAATCCAGAGACCACCTCCTGAAAAAGATCCCTAAAAGAAAACTCCTAGGAATGTTTTAGCCAGGTTCCAGTATTCCCAGATCAAGGAGAAAGTACTACAAGTAGCCAGGAAGAAACAATTTCAGTATTGTGGAAAAACAATCAGAATAGCCCAGGACCTGGCAGCTTCTACACTGAAGAAGTGAACGGCATGGAATATGATATTCTAGCGGGTAATGGAGCTGGGATTAAAACCAAGAATCACTTACCAGCAAAACTGAGTATCTTGTTTCAAGGGAAAATATGGTCATTCAGTGGAATAGAGGACTTTCAAGCATTCTTGAGGAAAAAACCAGAGGTGAATAGAAACTTTGACATTAAGACACAAGAAGCAAGAGATGCCTGAGAAGATAATCACGAAAAAGAAATCAAAAGGAACTTATCAATGTTGAACTATTTAAATTTCTACATGGAAAAACATTAACTGTGTCTGATGAAACCTTCCTCATTATTAAAATAATCGAAGAAGGGTATATGGGCATATGAATACATATGTGAATGTGTGTATATATGTTTACAGGTACACATGGATAGAGGGCACAGGTTGAATTTGGTGGGTAGGGATGAAACTTCAGGGGTGAAGTTAAGTGGTGGGAGAGGAAAGTGGCAAGAGGAGATGGGGAGAGCCAGGGTAGGGTAAACTATCTCATGTAGAAGAGGCAAGGGGAAGTAGTTGCAGGGGAGGGGAAAAACAGGAAAGCAAAAAGGCAAAAACACATTCTTACTGAATTTGATTCTGGGAGAGAATGGCATACATACTAAATGGGATATCTCAACCTGCAACAGAATATGGGGAAAGGGGATTAGAGGAGGCATGATGGATGGGAGGGCATTCTTGGGGGGAGGGGAGGTTGGAAGTTCCCACTTTCAAAGAAGGACAAGATCAAAGTAGGGAATGGACCAGGTGGGGAGTGGAATGAGTGGGGGGGGAATTATAAGCAGCCTTGTACAATATATCTACTATGATAATGTTGTGCATAGCTAGACATGTACAACATATACTGAATTACTTATCTTCCCAGAGGGAATGGGTGACAAGAGAGGAAGGAAATGGATCTGAAACTCGAGGTCTTAAGATTAAATCTTTCAAATATATATAAATAGTATTATTAATACTCTTTTGCTTGTAATTGGGAGATGAGATGTGCAGGCATTGGGACACAGAGATTCACCTTCCTCTAATGGAAAAGTCGAAGGGGGTATGGGAGAAGATATGGGAGAGAGCAGATTGGAGGAAGCAATATCTTATGGGACTGCTATTCTGGGAGGGTGGGTAGGGGAAAAACAGGGGGGGAAATAATTGTAACTCAAAATCTGGTGGAAATGAATGATGTAAAACAGAAGTTAATAAAGCATTTATATAAAAAAATGCTCCTCTAGCAAATAAGATTATAACAGAAAATGATTAGAAAATCATGGCTTGGGCGGAGACAAGATGGCGGAGTAGAAACAGCTCATCCAAGCCACTCTGCCCCCAGATTCCCCCCAAACGATGTAAAAGGGGACTCTGAACAACTTCTGGAGCCCCAGCACCCACAAAACGACACAGAGAAGCTAAACTCCCGCTGAGGACAGCCCAGCAGCCCTGCAGGAAGGACCAGCGCAGTGGTCTGGGACCTGACAGCGTGCAGCGCCCAGAGCGCAGGAGCAGAGCCGAGCCCAGGTCCGCATGAGCCGAGGTTTTAGCCCCAGGGCGGCAGGGCCAGCAGCCAGCTGGAGGAACCCCAGAACACCAGGAGCTCTGGCGACTCCAGAATTATCAACATAGACTTGCCTAGGACAAAGTAAGAGGTTAGTGTCCTATGGACTTTGGGACTGGTATTAGGGAATGCGTCGGCTCCCTCCCCTGGGGGCTAGAAGCCGCTGAAGACAGACACCATTTTGTAGTTTTCAGAGGCAGCTCCCGCTCCCAGCCTGCAAATTTGTAGGGAGATCCAGCGATCAGTCTTGGGGGGTAATCGCTCTTGCTTTAACCTCCCTGGATCTGGATTGTGATCTAGGGTGGAAGTCGTGGGTGGGTTTACAGCTTGCCAGAAACGGAAGTTGCCCCTCACACGTTCGGGACGAAAATTCCTCTATCTGGCCTTAAAGCCATAGTGTGGCAACAAGCCCAAAAGTCAAGCAATTAAGTGGCAACATGCCAAGGCAAAGGAAACAGAAAAATGCAACCCTAGACTCCTATTTTGGGGGCATAGAGCGGGAAAAGGACTGTGAGGTCAGAAGTCCTGCTCCAAAAGCCCCAGGGGAAAACATGAGCGGGTTGCAGGCCATAGAGGACCTTAAGAAGGACTTTAAAAATCAAATAAGAGAAGTGGAGGAAAAATTGGAAAGAGAAATGAGAAGGATGCAGGAAAAGTATGAAATGAGGGTCAACAGCCTGACTGAGGAAAACAACACCTTAAAAAATAGACTAACTCAAATGGCAAAGGAGGCCCAAAAGGGCAATGAGGAGAAGAATGCCTTAAAAAGTCGAATTTGCCAGATGGAAAAAGAATCTCAAAAGTTCACTGAGGAGATTCATTCCTTCAGAGTTAGACTGGAGCAAATGGAAGCTAATGACTTTGTGAGAAATCAAGATGCTGTTAAGCAGATCCAAACAAATGAAAGATTAGAAGGCAATGTGAAATATCTCATGGGAAAAACCACTGACCTGGAAAATAGATCCAGGAGAGACAATTTAAAAATTATTGGACTACCTGAAAGCCATGATCAAGGAAAGAACCTAGAAATCACCCTTCAAGAAATTCTCAAGGAAAACTGCCCTGATGTTTTAGATCCAGGGGGCAAAATAGAGGTTGAAAGAATCCACCGATCACCTCCTGAAAAAGATCCCAAAAAGAAAACTCCCAGGGATATTATAGCCAGGTTCCAGAATCCCCAGATCAAGCAGAAAATACTACAAGCACCCAGGAAGAAACAATTTCAATATTGTGGAAACACAATCAGAATAGCCCAGGACCTGGCAGCTTCTACACTGAGGGATCGAAGGGCATGGAATATGATACTCCAGAGGGCAAAAGAACTGGGAATGAACCCAAGGGTCACCTACCCAGCAAAACTGAGTATTTTGTTTCAGGGGTAAATATGGTCATTCAGTGGAATAGAGGACTTTCAAGCATTCTTGAGGAAAAAACCAGAATTGAATAGAAAATTTGACATCCAGACACAAGAAGGAAGAGATGCCTGAGAAGGTAATCAGGGAAAAGAAATCAAAAGGAACTTATCAAAGTTGAACTATTTACATTCCTATATGGAAAAGCAATAACTGTGACTGATGATATCTTTCTCACTATGAAAATAATGGAAGAAGGGGGTGTGGTCATATGAATACATATGTGAATGTGTGTGTATATGGTTACAGTTATATATGGATAGAGGGCATAAGTTGAATTTGTTGGGAAGGGAGAATACTCAAGGGATGAAATTATGAGGTGAGAGAGGAAAGTGGCAAGAGGAGATGGGGAGAGACAGGGTAGTGTAAACTATCCCATGCAGAAGAAGCAAGGGGAAGTGGTTGCAAAAGAGGGGGAGAATAAAGAAGGCTAAAAAGTTAAAACCACATTCACATTGAATTTGGTTCAGGGAGAAAATGACATACAAACTAAATGGGATATCTCAACATGCAGCAGGATAGGGGGAAGGGGGATGGGAGGAGGGATGATGGATGGGAGGGCATCCTTGGGGTGAGGGGAGGTTGGAAGTACCCACTATAAAAGAGGGACAGGATCATGTAGGGAATGGACCAGGTGGGGGGTGGGATGAGTGGGAGGGAATTATAAGCAGCCTTGTACAATATATCTACTATGATAATGTTTTGCATAGCTAGACATGTACAACATATACTGAATTACTTATCTCCCAAGAAGGAATGGGCGACAAGGGAGGAAGGAAATGGATCTGAAATTTGAGGTCATAACATTAAATGTTTCAAATATATATAAATACTATTATTAATACTCTTTTGCTTGTAATAGGGAGATAAGATGTGCAGGCATTGGGATGCAAAGACTCACCTTCCTCTAATGGAAAAGTCGATGGGGGTATGGGAGAAGGTATGGGAGAGAGCAGATTGGAGGAAGCGATATCTTGTGGGATTACTATTCTGGGAGGTTGGGTAGGGGAATAATCGGGGGAAAATGATTGTAACTCAAAATCTGGTGGAAATGATGTAAAACAGAAGTTAATAAAGCATTTGTTTAAAAAAAAAGAAAATCGTGGCTTAGGCTAGCAATGGGTTGAATATTAATATGAATTGACTGTATTTCTTACTTATCTCTTTGTACAAATAGACTAAACATCCTCAGAATCTGCAATTATTTGCCTTGTTGTAGACTGTTACAGTTAAATCCCTCATCATTCTAATGCTAAACATTCTGTCTGAGAAACAAGGGCGTTATTTTGATCACCTGAATGAGATTGGTGGAGATGACAAGAGTTTGTGTTAGAATTATGTCACTCTTTAATAATATCCAGAGACTTCAACAATGTGGACTTAAGTATTAATTTAAAGTTGTATCTGACTAATATGAGTCAGTATTCATCGTGTCGCAAAGAAAAATGTATGTCTGCTCTCAGAAATTGGGACATTTTTGTTGTTATAACCATTATCATTAACTTCTTAAGTTATTCTTGCTTTTTGACACTTCGATAAAAGTAGGAGCATCACCAAAAATAGCTTTCCTCCCTCTTTCAAACTAAAAAAAAAAATAGACTTCCTAATCTTCATGTAGAAAACACAATTTGAAAGACATTTTTTTTCTTAAACAATGGAATGTATGCTCAAGCACCAGCAACCTAGAGCTAGAATTTAATCTGTCTCTACTGGAAAAAAAATACTGTAACATTCAACCAGACACATGGTTAGAAGGAGAAGCTTTTCAGTGGAGGGAAGGTACCTGTATCCTTTGTTCCAGAAGATAAAGGTTTACATTCCATTGCAGGACTTTGATGTTATTCATATGCTAAAAATACCACTATTTCCTCACACAGCTATATAGAAGACATGTGCTGACATTTCACTCAACACTTCTTGACTAGCATACTGATCAACAATCAGCAGTCAACTTCCAATGCCTATCTGCCCCCCCCAAATAACCCACCGAGTAATTCTTAAATTGTTCTTTTAGCGCATTAAGATTCCCATTAAAATAACTTACCATTTTATAGAATAAAACAAGGAAACACAGAACTCAAACTGTATTGTCACTCAGTTCCAAAAATGCAGTTCAAGTACCTTAGGGACTCCTTTCATCTATTATAAGTACTGGCAATATAATGTGACTGTTAACATAACTGGCTACCAGATGCAGTGAATTATCCAAAGGCTTCCACTTTCATTCTAATTTAAGCCTCAACTTAAAACAGCAATAGATTTAATATGAACCATTTCAGACACAATAAAATTAGAAGGATTTTTTAACTACTAAACAAATATATAACTTACTAAGCATGCAGTTTTTTTTCTTATTTCATGCTATACATTAAATGACTCTTTTATTTGTAAACTTACTATAACCAGAATATATTCAATGAAGACTTATAGGACCAAAATAACTAAACTCCAGAATTATAATATATTTTAAATAAATGCTAATTTGCTATATGAATATTTGTCATAAGAATAAATAATAAAGATGTAGTTCTTGAAGATATCTTATCTTATAGTCAATTCTCTATAAACATAGAGCTCCATTATAGGAGAAATAGCTCCTTTATGAGTTCTCATAGTAGGTAACTGCTGCCAAATATATACATTTAGCATAATGCATAAATTATGTGGTTAAAAACGTATGTTTTGTTATTTTACTCTAACATTGGTTCAGGCCCCAAGGAAAAAAAAAACTTGAACCTCCATGAGAACTCAGATGAGATTCCTTATGAGCAAGATTGTTGTTATTTGGTCTTCATTCTCTTTGTTAACTGATGATATCATGAGGGTGAGGTTTTGATTTGCTATTGAATTAGATATAAGTGAGAAAGAGCTATGATGACCTTGGCCTTTCTAAATTAGTGTCCTTTCCAGGCCTCAGTTTGGGATAGGTAAGAATTAAAAGATGGCCTAATTTACCATCACAAAAAATATCCATCTGGGAGAGAAAGACCAGTAAAGTTTCTGGCTGAAACAGAAAACAATTGCTAGCACCAGAGTTGTCAAGGAAGTGTGGAGAAAGTTAAGAAATTGGAGAATTGATTCAGATCAGTAACTAAATGTCAGGGGTTCTTAACACTTTGTGTGTGTGTGTGTGTGTGTGTGTGTGTGTCTCATGGACTCCTTTGTCAGTGTGGTGAAGTCTCTGGTTCCCCTCTCAGAATCATGCATATAAAATAAAGTACCAAAGATTACAAAAGAAACCAAGTATATTGAAATATAATTATCAAAATGTTAGTAAAACAAATTCACAAACACTGGATCAGGAACCCCTATAACAGAAGGAAAGTGAATGGACCCATGGTAATTCCAGTCAATATATGAAGGAGATCTATAGTTATTTGATGTTATAGTTATAGTCAGTTGCTGTCAGGATAAATCATAGTAAATACTTCCCAGCTGTGCTCTGAGTCAGGCCTGGAGAGAGGCGATGTGCAGGTATAAGTTCAGGAGTTGGACCTTTAATAGGTTTTTGTTCTAGGGCCTAACCCACACCAATGCAGACTCTAAGTGTAATAGTGAGAAGCTGTAAAATCAGCTGATGGTTCAGTGGATAGAGGATTTGTATTCAATGTTAGCTTGGTAATTTAATTTATGCTTCTGATCTCTACTCCTTGTCCTACTCTGACCTCTTTCTCATTCAAGAGCTCTGGTTTTTCTACAGAAATGATTTCATCTCTTGGTTTATTTTGGGGCAAGGATACAGCTATCTATTTCTAAAGTCATCTTACATCTACATTTCTTGTTAGGACTTCAGAGTGACAGAGGAATAATTATTTTATATATTATATTCTTATACATTCCTCCCATGCCATAAAAGTTAAAGGATAGATCCACAATCCCAATTCATCTTTCAAATTCATAAAAATTGAACAAACTTAAGCGACCATAATCTCATAATTCCCCAAAGGAAACAATTTTTTTTTGCTTTTTTTTTGAGCACAATTTGAGGTTAAATGACTTGCCCAAGGTCACATGGCTAGTTTTTGTGTTAAGTGTTTGAGGCCAGATTTGAACTCAGGTCCTCCTGACTCCAGGACCTCTATTCACTGGACCACCTAGCTGCCCCAAAAGGAAACAAAATTTGCCAAACCATGTGGGTAAACTAAGTCAGGTTACAAATTAAACTACAGTTAGAGGATTCACAAAAGGCTAATTAAGGAGGAAGATTTACATGTTGCTGAGGAGTCAAGGCCAGTTGATATTATTCCTCTGGTTTCTTATATGAGGAATGTTTAAGACTCTAAGTAAATGTTCACATCATATAGGCAAGGTTTTGGTCAGGTGCAATTAATATTAAGACAGACTTTTAGTTTAACCAATATTTCCTGTAGGAATCGTCCTGGATCTCAAATAATAAAAGGAAATAAAAATTCCCATAACATCTCACTAAAAAGAAAGTGTTTTCATGTTACTACATTATAGCTAGGTATGATTAGAATAAAACAGACATTACAGTAGACCAAGAAATCAAAAACATTTTTACCCTACCCACTTTCATATGGAGCACATAGTGACCATTCCTTATAATAATAGAACTATCATATAAAATGCTTACTAGATAGCAGTTCAAATTATGAAATTTAAATAAGATAAAGGCCTGACATGATTTCATTGGTATAGGAAACCCGTGGGTGAATAAATTCCCTCTGCATCTTCTCTGAAACTTAGAATGTGAAGTAAAGTTATTTGCTCAAGGTTACACAATCAATATATAGTCTATTCTTGTTCTCCACTATATCATGCTGTCTCTAATGAAATATAGTGCTTAATATATTTACAACATATTAAATACTAAATGTTCAAGTAATGTCCTGAAGACCAATTAGAAGAGGCAGTGAATGTTAAAAATATAATGTTACAGGCTTTATTATTTTAACTGTACTATTATTTTTGTCTACTTGAAATGAACTTGATTGAAGTAATAAGCAGGTGATTTGGGGGCATGAGAGAAAGGATAAAAAGTTCACCAGCTGGAATAGGATACTAGAGAAAGAGTTGAATCTTCCCCATAAAGTTTCTCTCACCCATTGGACTTGGTTTTGGAAGGCATTTTCCTTGGGTTTTATCCCTATTCTCTCTCCCTTTCTTAGAAGAGTTGGGGTATCAGAGGAATAGATTAGGTGCATGAGACACAGCAGTCAATAGCTACAGTAATATACTGTTTGATAAACCAAAAGACTGCAGCTTCTGGGATAAGAACTCACTCTTTGACAAAAACTGGAAAAATAGTATGCCAGAAATTGGGCATGGACCAATATCTTACACCGTATACCAAAATAAAGTTTAAACGGGTGCACAATCTAGATATAAAGGCTGATACTGTAGGCAATCTGGGAGACAAAGGAATAGTTTACCTGTCAGATTTAGGGAGAAGGGAAGAATTTATGTCCAAACAAGTAATAGAGAGCATTGCAAAATGAATAACTTTGGTTATATTAAATTGAAAAGTTTTCTTCAAATAAAGCCAATGTAACCAAGATTAAGAGGGAAGAAAGAATTTTTACAACTAGTGTGCCTGATAAAGTCCTCATTTCTAAAATGTACAGATAGTGGAGGTAAATTTATAAGAATATAAGTCATTCCTCAATTGATAAATGGTCAAAGGATATGAACAGGCAATTTTCAGAGGTAAAAATTAAATATATCTATAAGCATATGAAAAAAATGCTCCAAATCACTATTTATTAGAGAAATGCAAACCAAACCAACTTTGAGGCATTGCATCTCACTGGTCAGATTGGCCAAGATGACAAAACAGGAAAATGATAAATGGTGGAGAAGATGTGGGAAATTGGAACACTAATGCACTATTGGTGGAATTGTGAACTGATCCAACTATTCTGGAGAGCAATTTGGAACAATGCCCAAAGGGCTATAAAAAAAAAGCATACCCTTTCACCCAGCAATGACACTTCTAGGGCTATAATGCAAAGAGATCATAGAAGTGGGAAAAGGACCCATATGTACAAAAATATTTATAGCAGTTCTTTTTGTGGTGACAAGAATTGGAAATCAAGGGGATGCCCATCACTTGGGGAATAACTAAACAAGTTGTTGGTATATGAATGTAATGGAATACTATAGTGCTATAAGAAACGAGGAGCAGATGGACTTCATAATAACCTGGAGAGACTTCAATCAACTGATACTCAGTGAGGAGAGCAGAACCAGGAGAACTTTATACACAATTACAGACACATTGTATGTGTTATGATTATTTTTGATGGACTGTGCTCCTCTCAGAAATTCAAGGTCAGAAAATAACTCCAGGGGGGCAGAACCAAGATGGCAGAGTAGAAACAGAACTTCCAAGGTGCTCTCCTCCCAGATTACCTCCAAACCATGTAAAATGGGACTCTGAACAATTTCTGGAGTCCCAGCACCCAAAGAACGACATAGAGAAGCTAACCTCCTGCTGAGGACAGCCCAGCAGCCCTGCAAGGAGCGGCCAGCAGAGCACTCTGAGAGCGGACAGCACAGCATGCTGGGAACTGACAGCCCAGCAGGCCAGAGAGCCAAGCCGAGGTCTGCTTGAGCTGAGGTTTTAGCCCCAGGGCAGCTGGGCTAGCAGCCAGACAGAGGGACCCCAGAACACCAGAAGCTGTGGTGATTCCAGAATTATCAACACAGGTATGCCTAAGACAAAGTGAGAGGTTAGTGCCCTGTGGACTTTGGGACCAGTATTTGGGGAACACATCGGCTTCCTCCCCTAGGGGCTAGAAGCCTCTGAGGAGACACGGTATTTTGCAATTTCAGTAGCAACTCCAGCTCCTGGCCTGTGAACTGTAGGGAGATCTAGTGATCAGTCTTGGGGTGTAATCGCTCTTGCTTTAACCTCCCTGGATCTGGATTGTGGTCTGGGTTGGAGGTTGTGGGGTGGGTATCCAGCTTGCCAGAACCAGAAGTTGTGAAGACCCCAACATTGGGATGGAAGCTCCCCTGTCTGTTGGCAGAATCCTACTATAGCAACAAGCTCAAAAGTCAAGTAATCAAGTGGCAATATGCCTAGGCAAAGGAAACAAAATGAACAGAAAAATGAAACATTAGACTCCTATTTTGGGGGCAAAGAGGATCGAAGCATCCTGCTCCAAAAGCCCCAAAGGAAAATATGAGCAGGTTACAGGCCATAGAGGACCTTAAGAAGGACTTAAAAAAAAAACAAATAAGAGAAGTGGAGGAAAAATTGGGAGGAGAAATGAGAAGGGTGCAGGAAAAGTATGAAATAAGAGTCAACAGCCTGACAGAGGAAAATAACACCTTAAAAAATACACTAACTCAAATGGCAAAGGAGGCTCAAAAGGGCAATGAGGAGAAGAATGCCTTAAAAAGCCAAATTTGCCAGATGGAAAAATAATCTCAAAAGCTCACTGAGGAGATTCATTCCCTCAGAGTTAGACTGGAACAAATGGAAGCTAGTGACTTTATGAGAAATGGAGATGCTGTTAAGGAGATCCAGACAAATGAAAGAATAGAAGGCAATGTGAAATAGCTCATGGGAAAAACCACTGACCTGGAAAATAGATCCAGGAGAGACAATTTAAAAATTACTGGATTACCTGAAAGCCATGATCAAAGAAAGAACCTAGAAATCACCCTTCAAGAAATTCTCAAAGAAAATTGCCCTGGTGTTTTAGACCCAGAGGGCAAAATAGAAGTTGAAAGAATCCACCAATCACCTCCTGAAAAAGATCCCAAAAAGAAAACTCCCAGGAATATTATAGCCAGGTTCCAGAACTCCCAGATCAAGGAGAAAATACTCCTAGCAGCCAGGAAGAAAGCAGAATAGCACAGGACCTGGCAGCTTCTACACTGAGGGATTGAAGGACATGGAATATGATATTCCAGAGGGCAAAAGAGCTGGGATTGAAGCCAAGGGTCACCTACCCAGCAAAACTGAGTATTTTGTTTCAGGGGAAAATATGGACATTCAGTGCAATAGAGGACTTTCAAGCATTCTTGAGGAAAAAACCAGAGCTGAATAGAAAATTTGACATCCAGACACAAGAAGCAAGAGATGCCTGAGAAGGTAATCGGAAAAGAAGTCAAAAGAAACTTATCAAAGTTGACCTATTTACATTCCTACATGGAAAAACTATAACTGTGACTGATGAAACCTTTCTCAGTATGAAAATAATGGAAGAAGGGTGTATGGTCATATGAATCCATATGTGAATGTGTGTATATATGTTTACAGTTATACATGGATAGAGGACATAGGTTGAATTTGTTGGGAAGGGATGATACTTAAGGGCTGAAATTATGAGGTGAGAGAGGAAAGGGGCAAGAGGAGATGGGGAGAGACAGGGTAGGGTAAACCATCTCATGTAGAAGAAGCAAGGGGAAGTGGCTACAGGGGAGGGGAAGAACAGGAAAGCAAAAAGGCAAAACCATATTCTCATTAAATTTGGCTCAGGGAGAGAATGATATGCATACTAAATAGGATATCCCAACCTGCAGCAGAGTAGGGCGAAGGGGGATGAGAGGGGGGATGATGGAGGGGAGGACATTCTTGGGGGAGGGGAGGTTGGAAGTACCCACTTTCAAAGAAGGACAAGATCAAAGTAGGCAATGGCCCAGGTGGGGGGTGTGATGGGTGGGAGAGAACTATAAGCAGCCTTTTACAATATATCTACTATTGTAATGTTTTGCATAGCTATACATATACAACACATACTGAATTACTTATCTTCCCAGAGGGAATGGGTGACAAGAGAGGAAGGGAATGGATGTGAAATTCGAGGTCTTAAAATTAAATGTTTCAAATATATACAAATACTATTATTAATGCTATTTTGCATGTAATTGGGACATAAGATGTTCAGGTATTGGGGCACAGAGTTCCACCTTGCTCTAATGGAAAAGTCAAAGGGGATATGGGAGAGAGCAGATTGGATGAGGGGATATCTTGGGGGACTGCTATTCTTGGATGGTGGGTATGGGAAAAATGGGGGAAAAAATGTAATTCAAAATCTGGTGGAAATGAATGATGTAAACCAGAAGTTAATAAGGCAGTTGTTGAAAAGAATTAAATAATAATAATAATAATAAAGGAAAGAAACTAAAAAAAGATCAAATAAAAAAAAAGAAAATAACTCCAATAGACTCGTGATGAAAAGGGATATCCATATCCAGAGAAAGAACTACAGAGTCTGAATGCATATTGGAGCAAACTACATGCTCTCTCTCTTTTGTGTTTTGTTTTGTTCCATTCCTTCTTTCCTGTCATTCACTTCATTGGTTACAATTCTTCTTTACAACTTGACTAATGTTTAATGTGAAGGTATTTGTAGAACCTATATCAAATTGCATGCCACCATGGGGAAAGAGAGGGAAGAGAGTGACAGGGAGAAAATTTGGAAATAAAGGGGTTGTGAAACTGAATGTCGTAAACTAAAATAAATAAGTTTTTGTTGCTGTTTTTTTTTAAAGAAGACTCAGGGTAGGGAGAGTTATAAGATCCTATGTCTAATACCACTGCTAATTTTAACTATAGACCTTCCACTTCCCCTTCTTCCCAGATCAGAGTGAAAACATCCTGAGGGATGACCTAACCCAAACTCTATCCAGTTATATGTTATTTCATTTTCTCCTTAGACTAAAAAGAGGAAAGGAACTCAGATTTACAGAATTCTCACCAAGGGTCCCAACTGCTTATTCTTCCATAAATTTACTTTGCATACCTGTCTTACACAGACATAACTGAGAATGAACATTTCCAAGCACAAGGACCTGAAAAAGAGAATTTTATATCCAACTTCTAAGTTCATTTTATAAGGCTTTTAAAATATATAATAAATTTAACTTGATAATGTAAGTGTTATCCTATTTGGATTCTTCTGCTCTCTTCTCTAATTTTTTAGAGTTTCATTAATTATCTTTTATTTCTTTACTTCCTTATTTCATACCAGCATTTTTACCCTCTTGGTCTAGCAATTCTTGAAACCTACTTAAAAATAAACAACTTCCCTTAAACAGATATAAATAATCAATAAAAATAGATCCACAAATTAGCAATGAAAAAGATATTTCTCACTGCATACTTATCTGTCAATAAATGAAGTTAATTTTTATGAAATCATAGTTGTTCATTTTATTGTATAGTTATTTAAGTCATTCACAGCTGTTTTTTTATAATGTAGTTGTATAAATTATTTTCCTCATTCTCTTTACTTCACTCTGCATTAGTTCAAGCAAATCTTCCTTTGTTTCTCTGAATCCATAACCCAAACCTCACATTATTAGCATTAAAAAGGGGGAAAGTCATTATGGGCAGGGATTTAATTTTCACAAGAATTTCTTACTTCCAGAGGTGCAGCCAAAAATGTCAGAGTGGAGGAAGCACTCAGCAAAGCTTTCCCAATATCACTCTCCAAACAACTTTAAAATAACACCTCAAATTGAATTCTGGGGTGTCAGAATCAACAAATAGTCAGGGTGAGACCTTCTCCCAGTCCAAGACAACTTAAGAGGTTGGAAGAAGAGATCTGTGACATAAGGGTGGAGACTGACCCAGAGCCCACATGAATGAATCATCAATGGAGGGACACAGTCTTGCTTCAATCCATTGGTGACTAAGAATGCAGGGGAATATCATTCATTATCCAGAAAGCATGCTGTCATTGAAATTGATATACAATACCAGTGAACTTCTCCTGGCAACCAAGTTTTGAAATAATTTTCCATAATCCTTCAAAATTGACAGTATCAAAGGCCTTGGTTAGATTGATGAACATTGTGTATAGACCTTTGTTATTCTCCTGGAATTTCTCCTGGAGTTGTCCAGTGGCAAACATCATATTGACTTTTCCTTGGCCTTTTCTGAAGCCACACTGACTCTCAGATAGATTATCATCTTCCAGCCTATTAAGCAGTATTCTGGCAGGAACCTTCACAGCAATGACTGAGAGAGACCCACTTGTGACTGTCACAGGACAATCTATTTCCTTTACTTTTGTAGATATGAACAATGGAGGCATCCTTAAATTCCTGTGGGATAAACTCTTCTTGCCATATAACCCAGAAAATTTTGGTCAGTTTTGTATGAGCAATGGAGCCCCCACCTTGTCAATTTCAGCTGGAATAGAATCAGCACCAGGTATTTTGCCAGAGAAAAGGAGCTTAATGGAATTTAAAATCTCTTCTTCAGTTGCAAAGAAGGATTGGCTTCAATTTGAGATAAACAGTCAGTGGTTTCACTATTGATTGATAATAGTCTGTTGAGAATACCCTGAAAGTGTTCAGCTCATCTCTCCAAAATCATGTCCTTATAACTAATCAACATGGCTCCATTAACACTGAATATGTGAGATGTAGCCTATGTCTTTGGGACATAGTCTTCAGGACTGTAGTGCCAACACAATATTCATAGTGCCTATGGCTGCTATGACTATGCTGGCATAATTCTGAATTGCAAAATATAACAGACTTTCTACCTAGAAGACAGAACATTTTGCTGAACAAACTGCCAAACATTTATTCAAACACCAGAAATCTGAATGCCAATACCAGAAAGCCAAAGCCATAATAGCAACAACAACATACAATAACAATGCATAGGACACTGCCTTCCCCAAGCCTTCCTCCTGCTAGGGTCTTCCTACAAACTAACACTCACTGTTATCTGCCTGTTTCCTCTCTCTCCCTCAGCTCTAACTGCTCTGAACAACTTCCTCTAGGCTCTGTTTCATTCTTCCTGCTCTACCCCTTATGTGTCTTAGGCTTCCATGTGACTTAAGCAGGTCACATGGGCCTGTTAATAGATGGGGAAGATCTTCCCATTTACATTATCATTAAAAGGTCATCATAAAAGCACTTTGGATTGTTACTATCAGCATAAACCTGAATTGCATCTGCCATTTTATTGAGCTAAGAAGTCTGCATCTCTTTAACTTGTACTTTACTTTTGCCTTCTTTGAGACAGATGAACTGTCCTGCTGGTAAAAGGCTATGGAATTTTCATTTTTCACTTAGCAGCTTCTGTAAATTTCCCATCATATTAGTCAGACTAGTCTAGATGTTTGCAAGACTAAATGTCTGTGCTCTACACCAAATCTCTGAAAAATGCCCATTCCTTTTCTGCTCCACTTTTGCCAATCATGTGTTGGCCTAGTTTCCCTTCCAACTTAACAATGAATTGTTCCCACTCAGAAAAATGCTCTAATCTGTTGACATTAAGTCTTCTGGTAGTCACCTTGCCTTGGGCCACTGCTTTTGTTGAATGCAAATATTTAGATTGGGGTAGATGAGTTTGATCAGAACAACATTTTTTGCCACACATCACCTTCATCACTCACATATCCTATCGGTCTCTCCTTCTTCCAGTCACATAGTCTATTAAATATCAGTGTTCACTGTGAGGGTGCATCCATGAAGTTTGTTACCTTTGGATAAACTGAAAACAGGTTTTGTGATGAGGTCATGAGATGCACAAGTCTTTAGTAGTAAGTGACCACTGCTGATGCTGTTTCTGACTACCTTCCTCCCAAATACTCCCTGCCATGTCTGATAGTCTGTACATACTCTGGTGTTAAAGTCATTCAGAATTACAAGTTTGTCCTCTTTTGGCATATTGATTATAAAATTTTTCCTTGACCTCAACGGGTCCATAATGGTAGGAGTATATGCACTGATGATGGTGGTATGATACATTCCTGCAAGTGGAAATTACATTGTCATGTGTCTGTCATTCATACAAGGCATATGACCTTGTTGATTAGATTAATTTTGATTGCAAAACCTGTCAACTTCACAGCATTCCCCATCACTGTGGCCACTCCAAAAAAGGAGAGCATCCAGCTCCTACTTCAGTAAGCTGGATTTCATTTGCCAGCCTTGTATCACAGGACTATTTGGATGTGATACCTGTTGAGTAATCTCACAACAAGAACTGTTTATCTTTCAGGTATATTGGATTTTCTGTCTATAAGTTGGAACATTGCATGTACTGATGATGAGGGGAATCATTTTTGTAAAAGTTTTTGTATTTTTTTTTCTTTTTGATCACAAGGTATGATCCCCACCTGCCATGGTAAACAGGACAGGGTTGAGTAAGGCAGACAATTTTTAGGACACCTCTTTTTTAAATTATATTTTAGATTCAAATTACAGAACAAAAATACAGAATAGAGAAAAGAAAAAACATAATGTAAACTTAAAATTTGGATGCTATATTCAAAGTAAGAAAGAAAAAATGTCATGTATATAGCAGAACATAAGAGAGGATTCAAAATATTTAACAATAAGTTTTCATTTCAAAAAAACTTGCATGACAAATAATATGTACTGTGTTGAAAATTGCCCATCTTTGCTTCCTTGTAAATTTTCTTTTATTCTCTGCTGTGCACACTTTTATTTTGTTCTTTTTCCCCTCCTCACCCCCAGAAAGCTACAGTTTAGATCTGTTTCTCGATAGCTATAGATATTTACATACACATATACACATATATACATAGACATATATTTTCCCAAACATATTCTACTCCTGATCTTTGTTTTTGTTTGTGCATATCTCTTTTCCTATTCCTCCTGCCTCCCCTACTTTGCTTCTATCCATTACCTTGCTCTGCTATTACTTGCCTACCCCATCCAAGATTCCCTTCCCTATCCTCCCATTCCCATAAATCTAAACACCCTTCTATACTCCTCATTTACCTATTCCCTCACACTCCCCTCTAAAAATCCTTGTCTTGTCCTCTTCCCCCACCCTATCCCTTTACTATTTTATTTCTTCTGAATTTAAAAGACTTTTCTACTCTTCTAAATATATTTGTATTGTTCCCTCTTAAATACCATTCCCTTTGAAAGCAGGTTACCAGAACTACTAACTTTCCTCCCCATGTAATTCCTCTCTATTGATTCTTCCTCTTGCACCTCAAAATAATTACTCTTTTTAACTGTTTCTAAAAGATTTCACTGTTTAAATTCATCATACTCAGGTTTACCCCCAGTGTTTCTTATGAGCTACCAAATTATTAATAAGAATCTTAGACATACATTTTACATATACAAAAAGTAAATGATCTCTCCATATTGAATCCCTTATAATGAGTTTTTTGTATATACCTTGTATTTCTCTTGGCTCTTGTATGTCAAATCTTCTATTAAGTTTAGGTTTGTTTTTTTAACAAAATTTTGAAAGTCTGACAACAGATTGAATATCCATTTTTTTTCATTCAGGATTATGCTTAACTTTGATAGGTATGTTAATTTTGTCTGGAGTCCCAGTTCTTTTGCTCTTTGATATATGGTGTTCCAAGATCTGCAGTTCCTTAATGTTTCTGCTACAATGTCTTCTCTGATAAAATTGTTTTATTCTTGATGGTTTTAATATTTTATCCTTGAGCTGGGGGATTGTGAATTTGACTATGATATTCCCATGAATTTTCCTCATAGGACTTCTTTTAAGTGGTAGGTGGATTTTTTTTTTCCTATTTCTATTTTCTCTCCTTATTCTAATGCTTTGAGACAATTTTCTTTAATTATTTTTCTGTATCATTTTATCAAGATTCTTTTTTATCAGAATTTTTTGTTAGTCTGATTATTTTTATTTTCTATTCTTGATCTATCTTATGAATCAGTTGTTTTCTTATAAGACATTTTGATTTCTCTTCAATATTTTCATTATTTATATTTTGTTTAATTATTTCTTGATCTCTTATGATTTCACTGGCTTTACCTTGCCCAATTCTAATTTTCAAGGTGTCATTTTCTTCCTTAAGATTCTGGATCTCCTTTTCTAATTGATTGACTTTACTTTCATAATCTTCTTATTTTCTTGGATTAGTATTTTTTTCTAGTTTTTCTTCCACCTTTATCATTTGATTTTTAAGATCTTCTATGAATTTTTTGGGGGTAGGTGACCATTTGTTGTTACTCTTTGTGAGTTTCCTTGCTTCAATATCCTCCTCTGAAGATGAAGTTTTCTATGGCTGAATTATTTCTCCTTCACCTGTGCATTTTTTGTGGTAATAGCTTAATTTTTGTAATCACTTCTAGCCTTGGGATATGGCAGATGGTGCCTCTTGCCCCAGATTTTCAGTTCTCCCCTCTAGCCTGGAAGCAAAGCCAAACTTCCAACATCCTGTAAGTGCCCACAACCAGGGCTTTCTGCCCCACTGCTTTTTTTTGGAAGGGGGAAGGTAAGGGAATTGGGGTTAAGGGACTTGCCCAAGGTCACACAACCAGTTAAGAATCAAGTGTTTGAGCCTAGATTTGAACTCAAGTCTTCCTGAGTTCAGATAAAGCACCTGGGCTGGTGCCTTATTCACTGTGCCACCTAGATCCCTCCATCCCACTTCTTCTGCACTCATGGACATTTGCTATTTCCTTCTCCCTCCCTCCTCAATTCTACCCACCCTCTTTTCCCATCGCAGCTGAGTCTGGTGTTCCTTGTCAGCAGGGGTTCCCTTGATCTTCCTATGCTTAGATGCCTAACTCCACTCACTATCCTGTGTGCAAAAGTTCCTGTGGCTGGGACAGAGGCAACTTCTCAAACCAATTTACCCCAGGGCTTTCCACTTATTGTTAAGGTAGACCCTAGCCTGGAGGTGTTTACTCTTTAGAGAAGGCACCTGTTGTGGCCCTATTCTTACTTATTTTTACCCACATTCTGTTCACCCCAAGGTGATATTTGCTCTCTTTTGTGGGGGAAATTTTTTCTGACCTACTCCACCATCTTCCCAAAGTCCTCTGTAGGAGACCTTTTATAGTGCCTTCCACACACCACAAGGTGAGAAGTGTTGTTTCTAAAAGACTGCTGGGACACTAGGGGGCTACCAAATCTTAATTCCAGTGAGAAGAAGACCCTTTGGCCAAGGACACCTATGTGCAGACTTGCAAATACAACTCCCATTGTATCCACACCTTTTACTTTTTCACTTGTCTATCACCACAAGACTTTGAGATAGGTAAAGGTGGTAACATGATACGGGTGATATCTTTTGATTAATACATAAATTGCATTTAATTGAGGCTGAGTTGCATAAAATCATTGACCTCACTCTTTTTACCACAGTAATCACAGTCCAGTGTCAGGACAAAGTCAAGATGACTGGTGATGGGTTGGGATGCAGTGAATGACTTTGGTGTCTTCAATGTCTAACCAAGCTCTAAGCTCCAGAGTACCTGCTTCAGTTACCTCCATGGCCATTGGAACAAACTGTTCTCATCTGCCCACTCTACCAGGGGAAGTCTTCAAGTGCTTGGGGTAGATATTGCCCTAACTCACCAAATGATTTGAATCCCATTGGTTACACTGAACATGGTTTAGCCCACATGCCAAACTGGTTTATTAGAGTGTGGCCACACAGGATGCAAGAGCTTCTTGGAGCCACAGGTGAGAGTTGGTTGAATCAGGCAGACACAAAAGATGGAAAGCAGCTCTGAAAAGGCCTAAGTAACCTTCACATCAGAGGTACTGCTTTTCTCTGAATACACCCTATACCCGAATGAGGAAACAAATGGGCAAAGAAAGCCCTAGACCATAAAAAGCTGTGATAGTGACAAATTCAGTGAGGAGAATGCCTTAAAATTAAGAATTGGACAAATGGAAAAGGAAATCCAAAGGCTCACTGAAGAAAATAATCACTTAAAAATTAGAATGGAGTAAGTAGAAGTTAATGACTTTATGAGAAATCAAGAAATAATAAAAACAAAACCAAAAGAATGAAAAATGAAAATCATTGTGAAATGTTTTGTTGGAAAAACAACTAACCTGGAAAATTGATCCAGGAGAGATGATTCTAAAATTATTGGAGTACCAGAAAGCCATAGTCAAAAAAGGCATCATCTTTTAAGAAGATATCAAGAAAAATTGCCACTATATTCTAGAACCAGAGGGTAAAATAGAAATTGAAAGAATCCATTGACATCATAATGAAAGTTCCAGGAATATTATAGCCAAATTTCAGAGTTCTCAGGTCAAGGAAATAATATTGCAAACAACTAGAAAGAAATAATTCAAGTATGGTGGTGCTATAGTCAGGATAGCACAAGATTTTGTACCATCTACATTAAAGGATTTAAGGACATGGAATATGATATTGCAGAGTGCAAAGAAGTTAGAATCACCTACCCAGCAAAATGGGGTATAATCTTTCAAAGGGAAAAATTGACATTCAATGAGATAGAGGTCTTTGAAGCATTCTTAATGAAAAGACCAGAGCTGAATAGAAAATTTGACTTGCAAATACAAGACTCACGAGAAGCATAAGAAGTTAAACATGAAAGGGAAATCATAAGGGACTTAATAAATTTAAACTGTTTACATTCCTGTATAAGAAGATGATATTTCTAACTCATAAGACCTTTCTGATTATTAGAGTAGTTAGAAGGAGCATATATAGACAGAGGGCAAAGGTGTAAATTGAATATGAAGGGATGATTTCTAAACAATAAAATTAAGGGCTGAGAGAGGAGAAAGAGAAAGGGAGTGGTAGAATGGGGTAAATTATCTTATGTAAAAGAGGCAAGAAAAAGCTTTTATAGTGGAGCGAAAGAGTGGAGAAGTGAAGGGTAGTGAGTGAACCTTACTCTTATCAAAAATGGCTCAAAGACAAAATAAAATATACACTCTATTGGGTGTATTACCATACAGGAAAGTAGGAGGGTAAGGGTTTTAGGGAAGGTGGGGGTGGGGGGTTTGTGTGATTAAGAGAGCAAATTTTTATTAGAGGTAGTCAGAATCAAAACACTTTTGAGGAGTAACAGCATGAAAGGAGAGAAAGAATGAAATAAATGTGGGA
Source organism: Gymnobelideus leadbeateri (assembly GCA_011680675.1). Classification (NCBI taxonomy): domain Eukaryota; kingdom Metazoa; phylum Chordata; class Mammalia; order Diprotodontia; family Petauridae; genus Gymnobelideus; species Gymnobelideus leadbeateri. The sequence continues at coordinate 179,120 of WOXC01012033.1, forward strand.
GGAAGAAAGGATGGAGGGAAATACAGTTATCAAGTGTAATTGTGAAAAAAACATTGAAGTAAATTCCTCTGATGAATGCCTCAGTTCTCAAACATATAGAGAAATGAGTCAACTCTATAAAATTTAGAGCCATTCCCTAACTTATAAATGATAAAAAGATGTGATTAGCTTTTAGATGACATATCTATAGCCATATGAATAATACTCTAACTCACTTTTGATTAGAGAAATGCTAATTAAAACAATTCCTAGGTACTACCGAATACCTATTAGATTGGCTAATAGAACAGCAAAGGTAAATGACAAATGTTGAAGGACATGAGGGGAAAATGACACATTAATGCACTATTTATTGGTAGAGTTGTGAATTGATTAAACCATTCTGTAGAACTATTTGGAACTACACCCAAAGAGCTATAAAACCATGAATATCATTTGCCTTACTAATACCTTTATAGATCTATAGCTCAAAAGATATTTTTAAAGAAGAAAAGAAAAAGGACCTATATGTACAAAAATAGTTATAGCAGCTCATTTCTGGGGGAAAGAATTACACATTGAGGGGATGTCCATCAACTGGGGACTGACTGAACAAATGCTGCTATTTGATTATGATGGAATACTATTGTACTATAAGAAATGATGAGCAGATTCTCTCAGAAAAACTAGGGAATGCTTGCATGGGCTGATACAAAGTGACATGTACTGTGTACAAAGGAACAGCAATATTGTAAGATGATCAGCTGTGAATGACTTAGCTATTCTCAGCAACACAACAATCCAGGACAACTCTGAAGGACTTATCATGAAAAATGCCATCCATCTACAGAGAGAGAATTGTTAGTGTCAGAATCCAGATTAAAGCAAACTTTTTTTACTTTATTTCTCTTGAGTTTTTTTTTTGGTCTATGTTTTCTTTCACAGCATGACTATTATGGATATGTTTTGCATGACTACACATGTATGACCTATATTGCCCTGCTTGCCTACTCTATGCAGGGGGGCAGGAGTGAGGAGGTAGGAAGAAAGAGAGTTTGAAACTCAAAGTTTTATAAACTGTTGTTAAAATTGTTTTTATATATAACTTACTGAAAATAAATTTAATTTCAAAAATAATAATTCCTAATAAGTTCATACAGCCATCAGTTCCACTACTAACCCCCACACTTGGGCAAGGTGACACAATTCTTGAATCCATTGCCTTATTGTTAGATCACCTCAACTCCTATCCTTATCCTTGCTCTACCATTCAGAGATAATAAGAATAACTAAATTCTGCCCCTACAAAGCAGAAGTACAGGAAAGAATACTGTTTTTTTTTTTTTCTGGATCAATGGTATGACAGTGTGCTATGCTTTAGAAACGTTCAGTCAGACAACTAAGAAACAGGGAACTATGGCAGTGTGTGCCGGCATATTAGTTTGGCTTCTCAAAAGGAAAGAGAACTGGCATCCAACTGAAGTTAGTCATTTTCCCCAAGTAGTTAACTGGAACAGAAAGTGAAGCCAGGAAAAAGTAAATTCCTCAGTATATCTTAGCATGCAGGAACCAGCATCAAGAGGAAGAAGTAAGAAAATGAACAGAAGATAATATAAAGGAAAAAGGAATGAAATTGCCAAAACTCTCAGGAGGAAGAAATTTGTTTAAAAACCCTTAAAATAAACTAGCAAAGAAGATATATATATATAAATAACAAAAAAGAAAATTACCTTCAGATAATGTAAATGATCCCTATCTCTTTATAAATCTTTCAAGACAAAGGAATATGGCTTAGTAACTGATGAGGCAGAGAACTCTCTGTCCCCTACATATGAAAGTTCTCCCTGCTCATCTCCACCTTTTGTATTCCCTGACCTCTTTCAAGTCCCAGCTAAAATCTCATTTTTTGGCAACATGCCCCAGTGTGACTCAAAATTGATTAAAATATAATTGGTAAATATTTAACAAAATAAATAAAAATACAGTTAAACATAGATAATATTACATTTTAAAATTAAGTCAATGTCTGACCCCCAGGCTTTCCTGCGTTTCAATTTGTGACACCCTATTTCTATTTGAATTTAACATTGTTTTTCAGGAAGCCTCTCCTGATCTACCTTAATTCTAGTACCTTCCCTCTGTTGTTTTTTTCTTATTTATCCCCTATTTTTTCCTTTTTAATTGTATTTTATTTTTTCCCAATTGCATGTCAAGAAAAATTTTAGCATTCGTTTTTACAAGATTTTGAGTGGCGAATTTATCTTAATGTGGATAGCATTTTTCCTTTGTGAGTGCTTTGTACTTGTCTTACAGAGAAGAACTAAGTCATTCATGGCTGATCATCACACAATGTTGCCAATACTGCTATACAATGTTTTCCTGGTTCAACTCATTTCACTTGGTGTGAGTTCATTTTTTTCTGTTGTTTGCTAATTTTCAAGCCTATTTCTTGACTTTTGTTTGCTAAAGTGGGGTTCTGCTTCAGTGGTGGAGAGCACATTGTACCAAGCTTTGGGCATTTGTGATACTATTTTCAGAGATTCTTCTAGGGAAAACTTGCAAGTTTTTAATTATTCTGAGGTTCTTTGATCTGAGAAGAGGTGATTTTACTACTCTATATCCTGTGCTCTGATCTGTGAATGACTCTTTTCTGCCCTGGAACTGTGATAAGCCTGGACTGAGGGTTTAAGCTCTGGTATGCTAGTGCTTCTTCCCACCCTGGGATGGCAACCCAGGACTGTGACCCAGATCTGAATATGGGCTAGGTAACAAGAGTCCTGCTTTCAGAGCCAGCAAAAAGACCCTCGTAACCTCCTTCTAAGCAGTTGTTTAACCCCTTTACTATCTATGGGTTGAGAGGTCCAATGGGTTGAGAGGTCCAAAAACTGCCATGACCTTCACCGAATCAGTCACCCCCAAGGCCTACTTCCAATTTTTTTTTATTTTCTCCATTCAATCCTATATACCATTATCTGAGCATTTTTAGTGTAGTGTCCACATAAGCTGTCTCATGTATAAACAGCCAAAAGTAAAAGGTAACAGTGCTAGGAATTTAGTTCCTTAGTCAGGATCCTGGATAATCACTATTCTGAAGCACTGTTCTGTTTTTTTTTTTATCTATAAATATTATTAATTTCATTCAAATATGGAAGTAGATATATGATCTTATCTGACTGATATGACTTTTCTTCATGTCCTCCTATAGGTACACCATGATTATTTTAAAAATTAGGTTGGTTATTTTGTAGATGCACTTCTAGCAGCCAAGAGTTGTGAGTTACCTATTTTCTATATGTGTTCTCTCTGTTTATACACTGGTGGGATAGTGTCACAGACTTTTGGGTTGCATATTTTAATAACTATTCATTTTGTACCACTGTAATCAATAATTCTTTCTAAAACCTAAGGAAATCTAACTTAATAATTGATACAAAGGGTGGAGTAGGGGAAAATATATTCCTGATGGCTTGTAAGCTTTAGTAATACAAAACTATCTTCTGACCACTCAAGGCCACCCCACAGACACCTGCAGGGTGCTGTTGTTTCCTAGTTCCTGCTAATATGGATGTGGGCTCAGAGAGTAAGTTCAGAGCTTGTGCAATTGGGATAATTAGTGGACAGCCCACATAATACATTGGTGTCCTGAAAACATCAAGGGAAAAAATACCCTTCATTTAAACACACTATGTACAATTATAAAAATTTCACATGCAGTTATATACATCTTATGTACAAATATCAACCACATCTAGGGAAGTTAAAAGAGTAGCCGAAAAACAATAAATATTTATATTACTCCACATCTTCCGTGTGTTTTTACTTCATTTATAAAATGGAACATAGGAAAGTTGGGTCTCATGACTTCCATATTTAACTAAGGGGAAAAAAATCTAAAATAAAGGGCTTTTTCAGCTGTAAAAGAAAAAGTACAACTGAAAAGGGAACAGTGATCATTATTACTAATAGAATAGATATATGCACAAAGAAAGATTTACCTGAAAAAAAATAAGAATATTCAGGAAAAAAGATAAACATAGAGATAGATGTGGTTTGGTGACATGAGAGGACTGATGGAAACAGGAGAATGCTGAGGGCAAATGGAAGGGGGTTTTTGTTTTGTTTTGTTTTGTTTTTATAAATGAAGCCAAATGGAGTGGAAAGTTTTCATAAAAGGAGAGACTGATTTGATTATACCACATTTTGTTCAAGTGATTCTCCCCTGACAGAGAGGAAATGAAGCTCATGTTTTTGTTTTTGGTTTTCATTAAATTCACACATTTGGAAGGCACTCTCTGTGGAAAGTTGGTATATGTGAAGAAAGGCTCTCAGGTGGCTTACTATGAGAGCTAAAATCCAAATTCTCACCAGCACTGATTGAAGAATCTAAGGACAAAAGTGCTAAATAGAGTTAGTAGGAATAGAATTATTGATGGAAGCTGTCTATGTAAGGTCAGTAATGGCAAAGCCTGGCATCCACTTTGAGAAGGAAAAAAAAAAGACCAAGAGATATGATCATATTTCATCACATGGAATCTCAGCCTGATACGCTGTGGAAAATGGCTTAGGAGTTTATTGGTTACATGGCAAATATCAATTAGTATTGATCAGTTCCAACCTTGTGAGACATTCAAGCTTTCTCAAGAAAATATTGGGCATCAATCACTGTGCATGAATCACGTGGTATTCATCTTTTTGGCATGTCTTATTCATGCCTACATACTGACGATTGTACACACCTGACTGAAATGCAAAACTGCAGCTGAACAATTGTTTTCAAAGTCCAAATTCCTTAATGGTGAGAAATTTCAATCCCTCCTCTTCTGAAGCAGAAAAGCAGTGCTATTTTAAGAAGCTCTGTTTAGAAGACAACAACAGAACCTGATCAATCAGCGTCTTTCTGACTCTCCATTCTTTATTCAAGAACATTTTATTTATTGAGTTTCCAAATGCTGACACCAATGAAGCAGTGACCTCAGCAGGACTAGTGGATGGAAAATGAAGGATTGAAATTCAGAACATTTTGCAGAATGATTTGTTTGACATACCCAGTAGGAAACTTGCTTGTTGAACTTATTATTCATTCATGTATTCATGAAAAAATACAATAAATGCATAATCTCTGCACAGTGCCTGAATGATCACATTGAAATGAACCTAAAGCTTTGCCATCCTTACTTGGCAACAGAACAGTTTTACTTTTCAATATCATTAACCGCTCCTTGAGTATACATTATGCTTATAAATCAGCAAGGGAAATTTAAAAGGCATTGTAATTTGAGGTTATACAGAAAATTAGACATTAAAAATGCATATGCATAATAATAACCACTTATGTGACTTTTTGGTTTCTCCTCCTAGAGAGTTATTTAACAATTGCCATATTGAAATGTAACTGAATCTATGCTTTTGTTTTGACTTTTTGACAACTGGACTACAGCCCCAGAGAAAATGGCTCTTTAAATAGACTATTAGAGGAAGAGGAAAACATGTTACATTATTTGAAAAACAACTACTGTTAAATGTTGAGTTTTAAAACAGCTGTTATTAGGTTTAAAACAGAAAAGGTCAAACTATTGTAAGCAGCATGTCCCTTGTTTTCTTCCTGATAGTTTGTATTCATATATGCAACAGAGATGACAGCAAAGTGCCAACCAGCCCACTGAAGATAAATTCATATAAGATTAGAAAGGATTATTAGTTCTTACAACGCTGAACAGTACTTCAAAGCCATGAGTTACCCAGTCTACAATGTACTTCTTGACCACATGTTTTCCCTACATATGTACCATCCACAAACACTCCATGACCATAATGATGCCTAACAAGGACTCTTTTATTAACAGTCTCTAGTGATACATATTTTATGTATACCTTTCCCCTTTGGTGTTGTCATAACCTGTGATAGAATATAGCCTACATGTCCATGGTGTACCTTTTCTTGTCATTTTATTTTCTATATATTGTTATCACTCAGTTATTTCAGGGTTGTTCAACTCTTTTTGAATGTATTTGGGGTTTTCTTAGCAAAAAATTCTGGAGTGGTTAGTCATTTCCTTCTCCACCTCATTTTATAGATGTGGAAACTGAGGCAAACGGAAGTAAAATGATTAGTCCAGGGTCACACAGCTAGTATCTGGTAATATGGCTTTTATTGTCATTGGTATTATTATTTCACATGCCACATAATATGTCTACACTTGGAAACCTAGTGAATAGCTAATTAACATAAGAACTTTTGACCCTACATTATCTAAATAGGTCCTTATTTCTTCTGAGATTTTCCATGAATATTAATGTACTGCCTTCTCAGTTTCATAGCCTTTTAAAACAGAAAAAATATCCTACTGATTTTCTTCTGTCTGCTTCCACATTCAATCCAAAGCTAATTACTACTGATTCTTCTGGAATATATTTTTGGGATCTACCCATTCTCTTATTTTTACACAATGATTATTCTAGTTCAAGAACTCACTATACCACCTTTGTATGACAGAGAGAGTGTTGGAATATATAATCAGGAAAATGTAAGTTCTGGCCCTGATTAATTACTAGCTGTGTGATCGTTGCCAAATAATAACCTCTATGAACCTTAGTTTCCTCATCTCAAAATTCGAATATCTATAGTACATGGGGAAGTAGGGAACGCAGTATAATGTGATCACTGGATAAAGATTTGACATATAGAGTATGAACAACCGAATTTAAGTTTGTATATGGTCTGCAAACTGCGATTTTAGCACCCTCTTACCCCATTTCTATCACTGTGGCAGTCACTACAAAAAAAAAGGCAGGGTGAGGGTCTTAAAAGTCTATGGACATTTTATATTTCTATTTGTATCATGGGTTTCCATGACCCAAGGATAGAATGTAAACTCATTGAGGGCAAGGATTATTTTGTTTTTGTCTTTTTATCCAAAATGTCTTTGCCAAGGATCCTTGTGAAATTGAATTGTATTAAATTACATTGAAATAACACATCACCAAGTGGCCATCCTACTATTGGTGAAACTTAAGGTATTTGCTAGGCTGATCTTTGTAAAGCAGACTTCACCTATTTCTGTATCTTATAGAAAGCATTTCCTGGATCGTAGCCTATGCCGGACTTCATGCTCAGCTGGCATAGCCTTCAACAATGAATAAATGGATGGATAGATAGATGAATGATAAAAGGCATTTGTTAAGTACTTTGTGTGAAATATACTTCGGATACAAACAGAAAATAAAACAATGCTCTTAAGGAGCTCACATTCTAGTGGTGGAGGCAATGAATATGGAAAGATTCAGCTGCAAACAAGATGAGAAAAGGCCCATGACCCTTAGGATGCTATGGCAAAGCACAGGGTAATGTCTCTTCTCTACTGTCATTCCCACTGATGATATTATATAAGTTTCTGATGTGGAATACTTGACAGTGGCAAGGACATGGGTGGCAAGTACTCTCTTTTCTATGCCTTCAGTAGCTCTGGCTGTAATACTTGCAAGGAGCAGTTGCTAGGTTCATCTTTATAGGAGATGATTTCTAGGACCATGACTTCAGGCATTAGGATAGAAGCATTTTATTACCAAGGTTCTTGGGTTCAGAATCCTAAGCAGTTTCCATCAGGGTCTGAATGGAGATGGTGGTCAAGTTGATGGTGATAGTTTCACTTGCATAGTAAATGATGCTTTTTTCTATCCCAGGGAACATTGCTGCTTCAGCTAGACTGACTTGCCTGCTGTGAAAATGACAGCTGGTCATCCATTGGTGGCATCCTGCATAGAACAATAAAATACAAACATAAGAGTCAGGGAAACTCTAGAAAGATAACTACATTTGATCAGTTGAAAAGTACTGTATTTGGTGAAGTGCTTACTTTGAAGTTTTCTTTAAGAACCTTAATGGCTTTATGAGTCACATGGGGTGGTTAAATAAGACAAAGATAGGGCATGACTGTGATTTTGTTCTGATCACTTTCATGATCAAATATAAAATCTTCTGTTTGGCACTGAAAGCCACTGAAAACGTCTCCCACCCACCCTCCCCCCACCTAAGCTTTCTAAATCAAGTAAGTTTTCTTAGTCCTTACACTTTACTCATCCACATCACACCCTGCCCCACATGTACTCTTTAATCAAGTAACACTGGCTTTCTAAGTATTTCTTGAACAAGAAATTCCATTTCCCAGCTATGACCATTTTTACTTACTATCCTCCATGCATGGAATACCCTGACTCCTTATCTCCAACTGGCTTCCTTAACTTTTTTCTAGTCCAAGTAAAAGTCCATCTTCTACAGAAAACTTTTCTTTATTCCCCTTAATTCCAGTACATTTCCCCAGTTGATTATTTCAAATTATCCTGTGTATAGCTCATTTTTACATAGTTGATTGTATGTTTTCTCTCTTCCCAAAAAAGGGAATGCAATATGGAGGAAAGGAGAAGGAATAGAATGGCATTTATCCCACAGAACGAAAATGTTTGGGAAGAGGACTATACACACATAGAATAAAGGGTAAGGGGAATAGGCATCATATATGAACATCACTTCCATCTTAAGTGAACAATGACACATACATTTATATATGCACATACACATACACACAAAGTGTTTGGTGTAAAAATATAATAAACATAATTTGAAGCAACTAGGTAGCACAGTGTTGAGCCTTAGTCAGGAAAGATTGAGTTAAAATCTAGCCTCAGACACTTACTGGCTATAACCCTGGACAAGTCATTAATTCCTTTTTGCCTCAGTTTTCTCATCTGTAAAAGGGTTGTTGTGAGGATCAAATGAGATAATACTTGTAAGACTCAGCATAAAGCCAGGAACATAACAGGTGTTGAATATTTTTTTCATCTCGTTACTTTCTTCATCCCTCAACAGGTTTATATAGGAACAAGAAATGTGGAAAGGGAAGGTGGGATCCAAGCAAGGGGGAGAAAAGGGGTATAGTGGAGCAGAAGCATATCACTCTGAAAACACAGTGCTAGCACTGAACACACTTTTATTTGATCATTTTCTTCTTCTCTGCAGAGAATGATCAATATCTACCAGGGTTGGTCTTCAACAATTGAAGCTATGTTGTTGTGATTTTATGGTCATCTAAGGATTTAAAAGAAATCATTCACATAGAATTGGATTGTTAGACTTGGCATAGCCATACACATCACAAATACTTATGCTGCTGCTAAAAACATGAGTTTCTACATAGGTACAAAGGGAACTTTGCATCTACCTGACCCAAATGCTGTATTCTTCCTAGTTGTAGGATTCCAAAAGAAACCCAAATCCATATGCCTGAGTCATGATGAATGAGAAGTCATATATAAAGGACTTCTGATCATATCAAACCATGTTGTTATAACATGAAGAAACTCAAAATAGATACATAGAAATATTCTAGTTACCATGAAAAGATCAGGAGACATACCAAGGGAGAAGATATACCTGTTCAGTATAAAGAGGTGATATAATGCTCGGGTAGAAAAGATGACATCTATGTTTAAAAATAGTTGTGTTTGATCATGGTGAGTGCCTTTTGGAAATGGACATGACAAGTTCTTGAGAGTCATTGGACCATATGATTATATAGGATTATACGTTTGGCACCAATAAAAGGAAGCTTAGAAAGTCATCCAACCCCCTTATGTTACAAATGACAAAAAATGAGGCTGGGATGTGTTAAATTATTTGCCTAGAGATATATAGCTAGTAAGTGTCTAAGGTAGTATTTTAGCTCAGAGATTCGCTGTCCCCAAGTTCAGTGCTTTATCCACTGTAACACCCACCCCCCTCTATATATCTTTATAGAACTTGTCTTCATTCTTTCCCAGTTATTGTGTGTAAGATCAAACTTTGGAGTTGTCTGAAATATCATATGTGGTTAAGAACAAACGATATTAGGAATCACAAGGGAGGGAGAAAATATTTTGCCTCTACTGATAGATATGAAGCCTGAAAGTTCTACCAACTTCCCTTGTAACCACTATATGTTGTCCATAAGGAAAGCAGATAGTACCAGCTGAGTTACAGAAGATTATGGCAACCTGAACAAAATCACAATGCCTGTCACTACATCAATTCCTAAAGTGATCAATATGGACCAGTTACTCTAAGCTTAGAATGCGTGGTAAGGTTTTATCTATATTAGCAACGTCTTTTTCGCTATTCTTGTGGATGAAACTCATTAGGAGCAGGCCATTTTACATGGGAATGAATACAAAATTCCTTTACCATTTTTTCCATGGACAAATGAGCTTTCCTCATATTGTAAAAGTCTAATGGACAGAAAATTGTAAAAACTACTTCAAAAAAGAATTGATATGTAACACTACACTAATGAAATAATATAGACTAGGCAAATGAAACCAGTGGTGGAGGCCCTAGATTGGCTGGAAACTCATATAAGTGACAAGAAGTAGAAAACAAACCCAACAAAAATCAAGTAATGAGAACTTCTGGTTAGAGTTATTTAAATAAAGCAAACCAGTTCAGCTCCCATACAACTTCTCAACAAAAAAACATCAATAACACAATAGTATCATATTAAATACTGGTCATGAAATTGAAAGAAAAACTCCAGTAAGTATCCCCATCCAGTCCAGAATGCCATAAGAAGAAATCCAGACACCCATGTACAATAGGAAAGGGTGCCACTTAGAAAAGCCTTTGTAAGTACAGGCAAACAAAAAGTAAGCCATTAAATCTGATTCTAGAGATGGGCTAAGAATTCATGAAACCTTTAATGATCTGTATTTAAAGCTAGCAAGAGAGGAAAGGTTAGAGGAAGAAGTGTCAGGATGATTTGAAATTCATAGCTCCACATTACTATTGGACTTTAAAATGGTCCAATAGTAGCGGTAATCAATCCTGGATGGAATAGTTCAGATTGGGGCACTCTAAGCCCAAAGTGAATAGAAATGTATGAGATACAAAAGAGGGCCCTAAAGATACAGCACTATGAATTTCAAAGATTCAGGAAAGTCTAAAACTTACTAGCACTCATAATACTCTGAGAACAGATGAGAGACAGACAGAGACAAGAGAGAGAGAGAGAGAGAGAGAGAGAGAGAGAGAGAGAGAGAGAGAGAGATGGAGGAAATCTAAATAATTCAGGTAAAACTAGAAAAGACCAAAACCACAACCCCATCCAAAAGTATGGCAGGATGCAAAGTAAGAAATTGAGGCTAGAGCTATAAGTAAATACAGACACTAAAAACAGAAAGTCTACTATAAATTCAGAGAGATGCAAAAATCCAACCCAGAAGTAAGTTTAGGACAACTTCAATCACTGAAATGGGAAAAAAATATTAGCCATAAAGAGTACATGAATACCTAGAAGAAATAAAGCAAGACAAAAAGTGAAATAAGAACTCTAGTAGAGAATAAATAATTGGGCAGATAATGGTAAACTTTTCCCAAGTAATGAACTTCTTGAAAACTAGAGGGAGAAAAAAACAGAAATCAATGACTCCACAAGATAGCAAGAAGTATTAAAACAAAACCAAAAGACTTTTAAAAATAGAAGAAAATGGGGCAGCTAGGTGTTGCAGTGAAGAGAGCACCGGCCCTGGAGTCAGGAGGACCTGAGTTCTAATCCAGGCTCAGACACTTAACACAAAAAATAGCCGTGTAACCTTTGGCAAGTCACTTAGCCCCACTTGCCCCTCCAAAAAAAAAGAGCAAAAAAATAGAAGAAAATTATATTTTATCAAAAACAATTTATATGAAGAAAGGTTAAGAAGAGATTATTTAAAAATCATCATACACCCTGAAAACTAAGATCAACCTCATCCCCCCAAAAACCTTGGATACTCTATTTTAAGAAGTGATGAAGGAAAACTACCCAGATCTATTAGAATTAGTTGACAAAGTGAAGTTTCAATCACCTTCTGAAAGAAATCCTAAAGGAAAATTACAAAAAATGCCATCAATGAAATAAAAAATATTCGTATCAGAGAAAAAAATGCTACCAGCATCAAGAAAGAAAAGTATTCAAGTCCCAAGAAACCAGTCTTGATAACATAAGACCTGGCAGCTTCCACAAGAAATGAGATAAAACCTTGGAATATATTATTACAAAAAGGAAAACAATATAAGCTTATAACCAAAAATAACTTAGCCCTGAAAGCTAAGCATAATGCTATAGGGAGAAAAAAAAGGAATCTTTAATGAAGTAGATAACAAGTATTCCTAATGGAAAGATCAGAAAGTAAAATTGAAGAGCTTCTGCACAAACAAAAAATAGGATCTTAAAATCTGAAGGGAAAAGCCCCTGTTTGCTGCCTCAGGAACCAGGTGGTTAATAATAACTACCTGGTTCCTCCTTTGCCCCAGGTTGGCTGCATGATAGTTCTCACTACTTCTGACCTCTCCCCAAACCCCCAGATACAACCCATCCTCCACACACTCCCAGGGCATCTTGTTTCAAGGGGGAATCTGCCCTTCCCTACCCTCTTCCCTTCAGTGCATCATTCCCACGGTGCTTGCTCTAGGGTCCTCTTAATGCCTGGTGTGGGGGTCAGCGTTAACCTCAGGCCTTCCACAATGCCCAGGCTGGGGGGCACTGACAGCCTCCAATGCCATGGAAATCACTGGTGGCCCCCCAAACAGCCTGAGGCCCTGAGAGGGGTTTTCCCTGAGAAGAATTAAACTCAGAGCTGACAGCTTTCTCCTGCCAAGTCATTTCCCGAAAGATCAGCAGGGGGTACTTTAGAGGCCCCCTCCCCTTTCCCCACTCTGGGATGGGACTCTGTTTTTCCCCCATCTCATCCCCTCTTTCACTATTGCTTTTTATGTATAGCTTCCTAGACCTTCCACTTTTTCAAACTAGTTTTGTGTAGAGAATAAGGAGCATTGATTTTTATTTTGGAGTCCTGGGCCAAGTAAAGCCAGGAGGCAATTGACCTTTTAACTTTTACAGTGGCCACATTCTGGTTATTAATGTACCTAGAAGTATGTAAATTAGATTAAATTTCTCTTCCAGAAACACAAAAAAAAATGTGAAGGGAAATAGTTTACTGGGAAGATGTTTGAATGGTTTCTCTAATAAAAGACTGATAACGAAGCTCTATAAGGAACTTAATCAATGTAAGAAGAAGGATTATTCCCCATATATAAAGAGTAAGTAGATAAGAAGAGACAGTTTTCAAGAGAAGAAATTGAAGCAGACTAATGAGGGGAAGTGTTTATGATATAGTGTTGCTAAGTAGAGAAGACTTGGAAAGGAATAGTTTCAGAAACAGGCAGCAGTAGCATGGCTCTGAAGCTCGCAGAAAAATAAAGTAAGTATTTGAAATTAAAGAGGAGCCTTCAGTTTTGTCACTCTGAGCCAGCAGAGCTACCCAGATGATTTATAGTATCTAACCCTAGTAGCAATCTATCTTTTCTCAAATCCAAATACATGTCGGGAATTTGCAGAGATCAGAACACTGAGTCAATGATGATTTTATCGTGAATCAGACCACTTTGAAAGCAGAGAAAACTTGCATACAGGTTTCTTCTGGAATAACACAGCACTGAATACGTTAAGAAATAGTGACAGAATCAGTCCATTCCTTCCCTGTGAAGTTCACAGAGACTGGCTTTAGCATCAAGTTCAGTGTCAGGTGGTAAAAATGAACAAACAAAAAAGAAACATAAAAAAACTATTATAGTGACAAGAATACAGAAGACCCAAACCCAGAAGAAAACGACTTCAAACATCAAAGAAAAAGAAAGTGTGGGCACAGATTCAATTAGAATTCTTAGAAGAAATAAAATAAGAATTTCCTTTAATTTAAAATATTTTTTTTCAAGTTTAAAGAATCGAATATGAAGCATGAGATGTTATCCACCTACTGACTGCAAGGCAATAGATTCAAGTTGCAAAATGGTATTACTATTTCCATATTTGTCCAGTGGGGGGAGAGAGAAAGGGAGAGAGAGAGAGAGAGAGAGAGAGAGAGAGAGAGAGAGAGAGAGAGAGAGAGAGAAGGAGAGGGAGGAGGGAGGGAAGAAGGGAAGGAGGAAGGGAGGAAAAAAATTCCCTAGAAGTATATTTTTTTAAAACGAAGAAAATAGAAGGAAAATAATGGGCTAGATGAGATATTTACTAATTGTAACAGCATAGACTCAGGAAACAATTCCAGAGGTTAATGTTTTAAGTTGTTTAGTGTATGGAATCTAGTCTTAGTAGCAAGAAGACTCATAAGAAGATGGCTGGAAAGAAGAGAGAAGCATGGTCAGAACCCTCTGAAATTTTGGATCAGGTGAGGCCACTCATCAACCAAGATTGCAGGATGACAAACATAAAGTAGTCTTCCAGATCATGGTTTCTGGCTGCTGACCAATGATAAGATGACCCATAGATCTAAGAGCCCAGTGGAAAAAAAGATGGTCAGTGAGTAAAGTGAATCATGACTGGCCCCATCAGCATTAGTGGAGTAGGTGAAACACTCACTAATCATGACAGCAAGATCTGAGGGCTGTTCCAAAGATGAAAAGATTTTTCCACCTACATGGAATCTGGTGCTGGCTTTGAGAACATGATAACTGAATGGAATATGGAGCCTTCCTGGGATGTGAAGTATGGCTGGTGCCTACATGAAATAATGTGTGAAGCAAGGCACTCTCTAAATAGGACAGTAGAATTCCAAAGCAAGACATCTGGAGATAAAAGGCTCAAGTCCTAAACATTTGTCGTGGAAGTCATCAGAATTGAAGTTATGTACATGTCAATGTAATGACAGGATAGGCCAATGAAGGCTCAGTCCTCAAGGAACAGTCAAATTTTCCTTTCCAGGTGGGCAGGACAATATGCAACATCTCTACTTGACACCAATTCATTATAAAAAGCTTGGTGAGCTTTCTTTCTGATACAGATGTATGGCATGATTACAAAAAAAGATCCAAATAAGTACCACTGTATTGTTGCTGTATTAAGGAAAAATAATTTAAAAATTTAATGAGACACATACTCCATTTTATTGTAATATCAAACCTTAACTGGCTTGAAAGCTGCACATCCAACAGGATTGTTCAATTTCTTTTTTTTTAATTGAGTTATTTATATGTAATTTCTTCTTCTGTTAAATGGAATAGTTTATATATTTTAAGTTTTTATCCATCTTGTCTATATTATCATATTTGTTGGCATGTAATTGGGCAAAATTGTTACTTCTATTTTATATCTAATAATTGTGAATTTTTACTTTCAATTTTTGAAATAATCAATTTTTGTATTTTTTTTAAATCAGACTTGCTAACTATTGATCGATCTTATGCTACTTTTTCCACCCAAAGGTCACTTTCAAAGTGAAAAAGTTTTATTTTTTTTTAATTTAATTTTGATTTGGTATTTATTAGAAACGTGTTTATCTTTTGCTTCCCTAAATATATATCATTATTGTGATGCTTTTGTTATTCATATGCCCAGTTCATAGAGGTATTCTTACTTTGGTTCATGAAAGCAATTAGAACTACAAATTTCCCCCTGAAGCAGTGGTTATTAAATTTTTGTGTGATGCAAAGGACTAAGAATAATATTTAAATGTATAAATTAAAATGTATAGGAATATGAATGAGACCAATTATATAAAAAAGAGTATTATTAAATTGGTTAAAGATCCTTGTTAAGCACCCTTGCTTTAAGGACTATTTTAGTGTCATGTAAAACATTTTGATATGGCATGTCAAGATTATCACTTTTTTAATGAAATGGTCTATTGTTGCTATGATTTGTTTTTTACCTCACAAATATTTTTGGTTAAATAACTTATTTGCCAATGAATCTTTAACTCTTGGTTCAAAGAGCATGATTTTTACTGTATTGTGGGCAGAAAGGATCTTTTACCCTTTCTGAATTTTTTGATGAGCATTTTATTTTATTTTATTTGGAGGGCAATTGGGGTTAAGTAACTCGACTAAGGTCACACAGCTAGGTTTTTATTTGTGTGTGCGTTAAGTGTCTGAGGCCCCGAACTGAACTCAGGTCCTTCTAACTCCAGGGCTGACGCTCTACTCACTGTGCCACCTGTAAAAGTGTCAGTTACAGAAGAGAAACTCCTTTCTGTTCCTATTCATTAATGACCAGAAAGTTATAATTTGTAATTATTCTCAAGTTCTATTAAGGACCCTAAATTCATTATGCCTATTATTTTAAAATGATTTGTATTAGCCTGAAAGAAGTATGTTGAAGTTTACCACCATTGTAGTTTTATTGTATATTTCTTTCTACAATGAAATTAAGATTTCATTAAAATATTTAAGCACTATGTGGTTGGGTGTGCATATATATATATATATATATATATATATATATATATACTTACACACATATATGTTTGTAAATACTCACAGAGTTAAGTATTGACATGGATACATTATCTATAGTATCTTTAAATATGTCATTTCCTGTAATGGCAAGCAAAATTTGTACATAACTCCTTGTTTCAGTTATCCAAGAGCCTTTGAGCCTCACCTGTGATTATATCAAGTCTTTGAAAGAAAGAGAACCTGTGAAGCCCATAGTGGGAGGAACTCACCAAAGACTGGAACAGGAAGGATGTAAAAGGGAGGACAGAACAAGGAAGAACAGAGGATACAAAAGTTTGAGCACAACCTGGGGCTGAGCAGAACTGGAAGGAACGATGCTTGTGGTGTGGGCACTCTGTTCTGTCTGTGTTGATGTAACTTTGTCAGAGCTGTCTGCTGACAAATGACATTACTGCTGTTATAGAAACTCTGGGTCCTTACTGCTAGTTCAGAAGCCCTGAGAGAGGACTTTACTTCTGTCTGTTCACAAAAGTCCTGAAGGAGGGTTTTGCTGATGTTTTCAGAGGTGCTGGGACTTTACTGCTTATTTGTGTTTGGTTTCTCAGACAGAAGCCCTACCTGGATCTGTGTAAATTTCTCAGACAGAGGCTCTATCTGTTGGTCTGTGTTAATTTTTTTCCAAGAATATATTATTTTCCTCCCATTTTATTTTTTAGTTTACATCATTTATTTCCCCAAGATTTTGAGTTACAATTTTTCTCCCCATTTTGCCCTACCAACCACCCCAAAACAGTGATCCCACTGAATATCTCCTCCCCAAATCTGCTCTCTCCCATATCTTCCCGCATTCTCCCTTCAACTTTCCAGTAGGGCATGGTGAATCTATATGCCCCATTGTCTGTATATCTAATTTTTCCTGTCTCCAATAAAGATGAAAGAAGACTTTAGGTATGTACTTTATATTTGATGAGATTTGTCACTTACTGAATGATATCTTTTAAGACTCTGTAATAAGTTGTTATATTATATTGTTGTAAATGCTATACTTTGATTTATGGAATGATTTGCTTTAGTTTATTGCTGAATAAATAGAGAGTTAACTATACAATGCAATCAGAATCTGAAACAGCAGCAACTTTCATGAGAGTTGTTTGTGCTTGGTTTTACATTTCCCTGCTTGTTTCTTTTCTCCTGTCTGTATTTACTGCTATCCTTTTTAAAAAATATCTTTTCCACTTGATTCTTTTATTTTTTCCAATTACATGTAAAGATAGTTTTCAACATTACATTTTCTAAACTTTTGAGTTTCAAATTTTTCCCCTTCCTTCCCTTCTGTTCCCCCTCCCCAAGGTGGCAAGCAATCTGATGCAGGCTACAAATGGACAATCATATTAAGCATATTTCCACATTAATCATGTTGTGAAAGAAGAATCAGAAAAAAAGGGAAAACCATAAGAATGAAAGAAAAACAAAAAAGAGAAAATAGTATGCTTTAATCTGCATTCAGACTCCATTCGGTACTTTATCTGGATGTGGATAGCATATTCCACAATGTGTCTTTTGGAATTTTCTTAGAACATTGCACTGCTGAGAAGAGTTAAGTGTATCAAAGTTGATCACTGCACAATGTTGCTGTTACTGTGTAAAATGTTCTTCTCGTTCTGCTCACTTCCCTTAGCATCAGTTGATATATGTCTTTCCAGGCTTTTCTGAAATCTGACTGCTTAGCATTTCTTACAGCACAGTAGTACTTCATTACATTCATATACCACAAGTTTTCAGCAATTCCCCAATTGATGGGAATCCCTTCAATTTCCAATTCTTGGCCACTACAAAAAGCATTGCTATAAATATCTTTGCACATGTGGATCCTTCTCCCATTTTTATGATTTCTTTGGGATAAAGACCTTAGGGCATAGGTCCAAGTTGCCTTCCAGAATGATAGGATATGTTCACAACTCCACAAACAATGCATCAGTGTTCCAGTTTTTACATATCTTCTGCAACATTTATCATTTTCCTGTTTTGTGATGTTAGCCAATTGTATAGATGTGAGATGGTACCTCACAGTTGTTTTAATTCGCATTTCTCTAATCAGTGATTTAGAGCATTTTTATATGACTACAGATAGCTTTAATTTCTTCATCTGAAAACTGCCTGTTCATATCCTTTGACTATTTATTAATTGGGGAATGACCCAGTTCTCCATATATTTTAGAAATGAGGCCTTTATCAGAGACATATGCTGTAACAATTGCTTCCCAGTTTTCTGCTTCCCTTTTAATCTTGTTTACATTGGTTTTCTTTATGCAAAAACTTTTCAATTTAATGTAATCAAAACTATCCATTTTGCATTTCAAAATGTTGTCTATCTCTTATTTAGACATAAATTCTTCAACAAATCTGGAAGGTAAACTATTCCTTGCTCTTCTAATTTGTTTATAGTATCACCTTTTCTATCTAACTCATATATGTACTTTGACCTTATCTTAAGATACAATGTAAGCTGTCTGTTTTCCAGCAGTTTTCTCAATAATTTTTGTCAAATAATGAATTCTTATACCAAAAGTTTGAGTCTTTTGGGTTTATCAAATAGTAAATTGTGATAGGCATTGACTACAATTTCTTGTGTACATAAATTATTCCACTGACCCACCACTCTCTTTCTTAACAAGCACCAAGTAGTATTGATGACTGCTGCTTTCAGTCTTTCCTGCTGAAAAAGCCAGAACTTAATGGAAAATCTGATGTCCAATTACAAGACTCAAGAAAGACATAAAAAGGTAAACAAGAGAAACACAGACTCACACATGCATAAGTGCACACTCCCACACCCACAAACACACAAGCATTACTAGGGATGCAACAAGAGCAAAATGTTCACATCCCTATATGTGGAGCTGATAACTGTCAATATAGAAAATTTTATGATTATCATGACCTTTAAAAGGGTTATACTTAGATAGAGGGTGTGGGTGTGAATACACTAATCTGAAGACTTAAAAAAAACTATTAAGGGGATCAAAGGGACTATAATGGGAAAAAGGAAAGGATGAGATAGGAAAAGGTGAAATATGCCATGCAAAGAGGCATTAAAACACACCATAGTAGAGGGGAAAGAAAGAGGGAGAGGAACATCATAGAAACACTATGGTCACTGGTTCTGGTTCAAAGAGAGATCAACGTAATCAATGAAGTTTAAGATTCTAATGTCAAAGGGTCAAAAGGGATAACTTCAAGGAGGGAAAGGGAGAAGGAAGAAACAAAAACATGAACAGGGGAGGGAATAGGATGGAGGGGAAGAGACAGATAGTCATCATTACTGTGAATGTGAATGGGATGAACTCTCCCATAAAACAGAGGCAGATAGCAGAATGGATTAAAACCATAATCCTACAATATGCTGTCTACAAGAAACACATTTGAAACAAAGGGATACCCACAGGGTAAAGGTAAAAGGTTGGAGTAAAATTTATTATGCCTCAGCTAAAGTAAATAAAGCAGGGGTAGCAATACTTATCTCAGATAAAACAAAAGCAAAAATAGATCTAATTAAAAGAGATAAGGAAGGAAACTATATCCTACTAAAAGGCACCATCGAGAATGAAGCAATATCACTACTTAATATATATGCACCAAGTGGTATAACATCCAAATTCCTAGAGAAGTTAAAAGAATTAGAGGAAGAAATAAGATAGCAAAACGATACTAGTGGGGGAACTTAATCTCCCCCTCTCTGAATTCTATAAATCTAACCTCAAAATAAACAAGAAAGAAGTTAAGGAGGTGAATAGAATCTTAGACTAGATATGATGGATCTCCGGAGAAAACTGAATGGGCATAAAAAGGAATTTACTTTCTTTTCAGCAGCGCATGGTACATACTCAAAAAGAGACAATGTACTATGGCATAAAAACCTCACAATCCAGTTCAGAAAGGCAGAAATATTAAATGCATCATTCTCAGATCATGATGCAATAAAAATTATATGCAATAAAGAGCCAGGGAAAGATAGACTGAAAACTAATTGGAAATTAAACAATTTAATCCTAAAGAATGGATGGGTCAAAGAAGAAATTGTAGAAACAATCAATAATTTCATTCAAGAGAATGATAATAATGAGACAACATACCAAAATTTGTGGGATGCACTAAAGGCAGTTCTCAGGGGAAGTTTTATATCCCTGAGTGCATACTTAATTAAAGCAGAGAGAAGGGAGGTCAATGAATGGGACATGAAATTGAAAAAGCTAGAAAAAGAACAAATTGGAAATCCCCAATTTAGTACTAAATTGGAAATATTGAAAACCAAAGGTGAGATTAATAAAATTGAAATTAAGAAAACTACTGAATTAATAAATAAAACTAAGAACTGCTTTTATGAAAAAATCAACAAAATTGATAGACCCTTAGTCAATATGATAAAAAAAGAAAGAAGAAAACCAAATTATAAGTATCAAAATTAAAAAGGGTGAATCTACCTCCAATGAAGAGGAGATAAAAAAATAATGAGGCATTATTTTCCCAATTGTATGCACATATATATATGACAATCTTAGTGAAATGGATGAATATTTATGAAATCACAAGTTGCCCAGATTAACTGAAGACGAAGTGAATTACCTAAATAACCCCATCTCAGAAAAAGAAATCAAACAAGCCGTCAATGAACTCCCTAGGAAAAAATCTCCAGGGCCAGATGGGTTTACTAGTGAATTCTATCAAACATTTAAAGAACAATTGATTCCAGTACTCTACAAACTATTTGGGAAAATTAGTGAAGGAGGCATCCTACCAAACTCTTTCTATAACGCAAATATGGTACTGATTCCTAAGTCATGAAGAGATAAAACAGAGAAAGAAAATTATAGACCAATTTCCCTCATGAATTTAGTGACAAAAATTTTAAATAAAATATTAGCCAAAAGACTCCAACAACTTATCACAAAAATAATACACCCTGATCAGGTAGGATTCATTCCAGAAATGCAAAGATGGTTTAATATTAGGAAAACCATCAGTATAATTCAGCATATCAACAATAAAACTAGCAGAAACCACATCATCATCTCAATAGATGCAGAAAAGGCTTTTGCCAAAGTACAACATCCATTCCTATTAAAAACACTAGAAAGTATAGGAATAAATAGAGCCTTTCTTTTTTTTTTTCTTTTTTTTTTTTTTTTTTTAAGCAATTGGGGTTAAGTAACTTGCTCAAGGTTACACGGCTAGTCATTATTTATTCGTGGGTGCTCATTTTCTGAGGCCGGATCTGATCTCGGGTCATCCCAACTCCGAGGCCGGCGCTCTTACTCACTGCGCCACCTAGCCGCCCCTTTAAGGCAATTGGGGTTAAGTAACTTGCCCAAGGTTACACGGCTAGGTTTTTGTTTGTGCGGATTAAGTGTCGGAGGCCGGCTCCGAACTCAGGTCCTTCTGATTCCAGGGCCAGCGCTCTATTCACTGCGCCACCTAGCCGCCCCTTAGAGCCTTTCTTAAAATAGTTGATAGCATCTATTTAAATCACCAGCAAGTATTACATGCAATGGGGATAAACTAGAAGCCTTTCCAATAAGATCAGGAGTGAAACAAGGCTGTCCACTATCACCCCTCTTATTCAATCTGGTACTAGAAACACTAGCAGTAGCAATTAGAGAAGAAAAAGAAAACAAAGGAATCAAATTAGGCAAAGAAGTGACCAAGCAATCACTCTTTGCAGATGATATGATGATATACTTAGAGAATCAAGTAAAAAACTACTTGAGACAATAAATAAATTTGGCTAAGTTGCAGGATATAAAATTAACCCACATAAATCCTCAGCATTCCTGTACATCTCTAATGAAACTCAACAGCAAGAGGTAGAAAGAAAAACCCCATTTAAAGTCACTGTAGACATTATAAAATATTTGGGAATCTACTTGCCAAAACAAACCCAGAATCTATATGATGACAACTACAAAACACTTCTCAAACAAATAAAATCAGATCTAAATAGTTGGAAAAATATCAATTGCTCATGGCTGGGTCTAGCTAATATAATAAAAATGACAATTTTACCCAAACTAAACTATATATTTAGTGCCATACCAATCAATTTACCAAAAAACTACTTTCTAGGGTTAGACAAAATAATTAAATTTATTTGGAAAAACAAACGGTCTGGAATATCAAGGGAATTAATGAAAAGAAATCCTAGGGAAGGTGGACTAGCTATGCCAGATCTTAATCTGTATTATACAGCAGCAGTAATCAAAACTGCTTGGTACTGGCAGAGGTGTAGAGTAGTGGATCAATGGAATAGATTAGGCACAGGAGACCTAGCAGCTAATGAATATAGTAATCTATTGTTCGATAAACCCAAAGACCCCAGTTTTGGGGATAAGAATGAGCTATTTGACAAAAACTGCTGGGAAAACTGGAATACAGTATGGCAGAAAGTGGGCATAGATCACTATCTAACACAATATACCAAAATCAAGTCGAAATGGGTGCATGATCTAGGTGTAAAGGATGATACTGTAAGCAATTTGGGAAAGCAAGGAATAGTTTACCTGACAGATTTGTGGAGAGGAGAAGACTTTAGGACCAAACAAGAATTAGAGAGCATTATAAAATGCAAAATGGATAATTTTGATTACATTAAATTGAAAAGCTTCTGTACAAACAAAGCCAGTGTAACCAAGATCAAGAGGGAGGTGGGAAATTGGGAAAGAATTTTTACAACTTGTGTCTCTGATAAAGGACTCATTTCTAAAATGTATAGAGAATTGAGCCAAATCTATATGAATACAAGTCATTCCCCAATTGATAAATGGTCATAGGATATGACCAGGCAGTTTTCAGAGAAAGAAATTAAAGATATCTATAAGCATATGAAGAAATGCTCTAAATCAATATTGATTAGAGAAATGCAAATCAAAACAACTCTGAGATACCACATCTCTCCAGTCATATTGGCTAAGATGACAAAACAAGAAAGTGACAAATGCTGGAGAGGATGTGGACAAATTGGAACACTAATACATTGCTGGTGGAATTGTGAACTTACCCAACCATTCTGGAGAACATTCTGGAATTATGCCCAAAGGATTATAAATAATTTCATACCCTTTGACCCAACAATACCACTTCTAGGGTTATATCCCAAAGAGATCATAGAAGTGGGAGAAAGACCCATATGTACAAAAATATTTTTTGCAACCCTTTTTGTGGTTGCAAAGAATTGGAAACTAAAGGGGTGCCCATCAATTGGGGAATGAGTAAACAAGTTGTGGTATATGAATGTAATGGAATATTATTGTGCTATAAGAAACGAGGAGGTGACAGATTTCATAATTACCTGGAGAGACTTATACAAACTGGTGCTGAGTGTGAAGAGTACAATCACAGACATACCATATCTGTGATGACCAATTATGACAGACTGGACTCTTTTCAGCAATGCAGTGATGTAAGTCAATCTTGAAAGACTCAAGAAAGGGAGAAATGCACCATCCAGAGATATAACTTGAAAGAACTGTGCCTGAATCCTGATGGAAGCAAACTTAATGATCTTTTTCTCTTCACTGTTTGTTTTTATTTCTTCTTTACCATCTTTCATCCCACCTAGTACAATATGCCTTTGTAATTGGAATAATGTCTAATATGAATGTATTTGCAGATCCTATACTGGACTATAGTTGTCGTGGGGGGAGGGGGGAGGGAAGCAAAGGAAACTGGAAAATCAAGGAACTATGGAAATGAATCTTGTTAACTGAAACTAAACTAATAAATTAATTAAAAAACATATATACATACATTCCATATGTATTCATATGCCCATATACACTTCTTCAATTATTTTCATAATGAGTAAGGTTTCATAATTCACAGTTATTGTTTTTCCATGTAGGAATGTAAATAGTTCAACTTTGATCAGTTCCTTTTGATTTCTTTGCCCTGATTACCTTCTCAAGCTTCTCTTGCTTCTTGTGTCTGAATGTCAAATTTTCTATTCAACTCTGGTTTTTTCCTCAAGAATGCTTGAAAGTCCTCTATACTACTGAATGACCATATTTTCCCCTGAAAGAAAGATGATACTCAGTTTTGCTGAATATGTGATTCTTGGTTTTAATCCCAGCTCTTTTGACTTCTAGAATATCATATTCCATGCTCTTCAATCCCTCAGTGTAGAAGCTGCCAGGTCCTGTGCTATTCTGATTGTGTTTCCACGATATTGAAAATGTTTCTTCCTGGCTGCTTGTAGTATTTTTTCCTTGATCTGGGAATTCTGGAACCTGGCTATAATATTCCTAGGAGTTTTCTTTTGGGGATCTTTTTCAGGAGGTGATCTCTGGATCCTTTCAACCGCTACTTCCCCCTCTGGGTCTAAAGCATCATGGCAATTCTCCTTGAGAATTTCTTGAAGGATGATTTCTAGGTTCTTTCTTTGATCATGGCTTTCAGGTAGCACAATAATTTTTAGATTGTCTCTCCTGGATCTATTTTCCAGGTCGGTGGTTTTCCCATGAGATATTTCAAATTGCCTTCTATTCTTTCATTTGTTTGGATCTGATTAACAGCATCTTGATTTATCATTAAGTCACTAGCTTCCATTTGCTGCAGTCTAACTGTGAAGGAATGATTCTACTCAGTGAGCTTTTGAGATTCTTTTCCATCTGGCAAATTCAACTTTTCAAGGCATTCTTCTCCTTATTGCCCTTTTGAGCCTCCTTTGCCATTTGAGTTAGTCTATTTTTTATGTGTTACTTTCCTCAGTCATGTTGTTGACTCTCATTTCATACTTTTCCTTCATCCTTCTCATTTTTCTTCCCAATTTTTCCTCCACTTCTCTTATTTGGTTTTTAAAATCCTTCTTAAGGTCCTCTATGCCCTATAACCTGCTCATATTTTCATTTGGGGCTTCTGGTGCAGGATTTCTGACCTCACAGTCCTCCTCTTCCATGCTTCGATCCTCTTTGCCCCCAGAATAGGAGTCTAATGTTGCATTTTTCTGTTTATTTTGTTTCCTTTGCCTAGGCATGTTGCCTCTCACTTACTTGACTTTTGGGCTTGTTGCCACAGTAGGACTCTGCCACCAGCCAGGGGATCTTCCATTCCAAACTCTAGGGTTTTCTGAACATCCAGAGGTATTAGTTCGGTGCCTTCTCTGAAGCCTCCACACACTCTGGCAAGCTGGATACCCACCTCAAATACCCCCCCCCCCGACAGCAATCCAGATCCAGGGAGGTTAAAGCAAGAGCGATTACCCCCCAAGACTGAGTGCTGGATCTCGCTACAGTTCTCAGGCCAGGAGCTGAAGCTGCCACTGAAGCTGCAAAATGGCCTTTGTACCGTGTCTACTCAGCTGCTTCTCGCCCCCAGTGGAAGAACCGGACACATTCCCCAAATACTGGTCCCAAAGTCCATAGGGCACTACCCTCTCACTTTGTCCTGGGCATGTCTGTGTTGATAATTCTGGAATCACCACAGTTGCTGGTGTTCTAGGGTCCCTCCAGCCAGCTGCTGGTCTGGCCACCCTGGTGCTAAAACCACAGCTCAGGCTGGCCTGGGCTCAGCTCCCAGAGCGCTGTACTGCTCCCAGAGCACTGTGATGGCTGCTCCCTGCAGGGCTTCTGGGCTGTCCTCAGCGGGAGGTTAGCTTCTCTGTGTCATTTTGTGGGTGCTAGAGCTCCAGTTGTTCAGAGTCCACCTTTTACATGGTTTGGAAGTGATGTGGGGGAGAGCACCTTTGAAGTGCTGTTTCTACCTGTTCTTTCTTTTTTATCTACGTGCTTGCTTGCTTTTCTTCTACCTGCTTTCCTGCCTTCCAGGTTCTGCTCACTTCACTCTGTACCAAGTCATACAAATTCCCTTAAGTTTCTGAAACTTTACCTTTTATCATTTCTTAGCAGCATGTACCATTTCATTACATTCATACCCCATGTTTTGTCCCATAATTCCCCTATTGTGTTCTATTTGGAGTTGCCAAAGTTAAGTCAATTTAATTCAGCTAGAATATATTAAGTCACTTCTATGTACCAGGCATTGTGCTAAGAACTAGTGATACAATGAAGGCAAAAAACAGACCATGTTCTTAAGCAGTTTGCAGAATCCTTTCTGGAAACTTTCTTTGGTTTCCCTGAAGTTGACCATAAACCTCTGATTACCATTTAAAACATTTTAATTAAGGCCATACGTTGCTGAAATACTGTTAGAAAAATAAATGAAAAATGTCCCTGATCTTACAAATTCTATTCTTATTGGGAAAATAAGGAGAAAAATCTGAAGTAGAAATAGTACAAAACAACCTTATCAGGAAAAATTAAATAACTCCAGAGAGTTAACCCTAGGGTTATTCATGAAATCTGACTGGGTTGTAAATCTGCCATATGCATTTAATCAAAGCCAAATGATCTTGTTTGTATTTTACTAGTCTTCTTGGCATCTTCGTTTCCTATAGTAAACAGACCATCTGATTACTTAGGCAAGATGGAAGCATTTTTCAATCATGCTATTTTTAAATGTGAATGTCTGGGTTGAAAGAGAAAAACAAACTGGAAAATTGGCATTTCCTTCTACATACAGTGTTTAGTCCTTGCAATTCCTACTTAATATTCATTATTTTCAGTTACATTTGTGCTAGAGGAAAAAAATGTAATGTAATGTAATTTAAACTCATAGGCTTATCATCACTGACCTTTAAACTATTAAATGAGGGCTACTGTCCACATGGCTAATGTAATTATGGAATTTGATTTCCTATATGTAGCAGCCAATGAAACAGTTTTAATTGACATTGATATATATTTGTAATAACTTCTGTATAAATTAAAAATCAATACCAATTTAAACTCTCTGGACAATTTTTATTAAGCTGATGAAAAGTTATCCAGGCTTGAACATTTGCAGAAGCCTCCAAAATTTCTATCACAGCACATTTCTTGAACTCAGAAGAACAAACCTGTCAGTTGTCAGGGTCACTTCCAGATATAAAGTGACACCCAAATGGTTATTGTAAAGCACCATAACAAACCTCCTCCATCTTTCTTCTTCTTCTTCTTCTTCTTCTTCTTCTTCTTCTTCTTCTTCTTCTTCTTCTTCTTCTTCTTCTTCTTCTTCTTCTTCTTCTTCTTCTTCCTCTTCCTCTTCCTCTTCTTCTTCCCCCAACTCTGCCTTTGATTCAATATTTCTTTTCAAACCCTACATTCTGCTTTAAATTAGATACAGCTGTGGTTAATAGAGTAGGCATCATTGTGCTCTGACAGGAGAACTTGGATTAAAGGGGCTACACATTAGAATATTAGTTAAATTTCCTGCAATATTTTGTATTTTCCAGTGTCTAAACTCTTATTAAATCATGTAACCTCTCCTTCCCTACCAAGCAGGCATATATAAAAATTGTAGCCATATGAAACTGTTCAATATACAGAATGTCCTGTAAGAATGCTATTCTGACCTCTGTTTGGTATTTAATGATAGTTTTGAATGCTTTATAACAACGTTAAGGGAGATAGCATTGTAATAGCTGGTCTCAACATTTCAGAATATTGGACAAATTGAAAATAAGTTTCTCCAAATGAAACCATAAAGAAATCCTTCTTTCATCTTCTGTAAAGCTTTCCTTTATAAATTTCCTTCTAGAATGCACCATGCTTCTTCATTTTGCAAATGTAACAAATTATGAGTAGACCGTTGGGGTCATTATTTCTTTGTTCTCCAGACTGATCTCATCTTAGATTGCATGTCAGAAATTATGTCTTTGGAACCAAGACTCTAACTTTCTAAATGACTTTTTAAAACTATCCTCTAATGCCATCATACCATCTGGATTTGTGTACTCTTTATGAATTTAGACACATCTAAGATTAGCCTCATGGTCAAGGACAGTGGTAGTTTATAAAATATTTCTTTTCATCTAATTTAAAGCAGGCAGTGTTTTTCCAAATGTAAAATATGAAAATGATGAGAGCATGTTTGTGTTCAAAAGAAAACAATATACAAAACGGCATTGCATTAGAAAGTGTATTAACCTCAGATGTGAACAATTTATTCAAAACTAAGATGATGGGATCGGCTGGAAAAAAGTTCAGGATGTTTAAGTCACTCAGCAAAGCACAGAGTACACTATATGTATAAAAAAAAGGAAAATTGTTGAATTGTATGTATGCAAACATGCACAGCAAAGTAAAATGGAGTTGAGCAAGTAGAAATAGCAGAACCGGACTAGTTTGAGAATATTTATGTACGGCCACATGTTTTTATATATAAATAGTGGAAGAAGCTTCACACGCAACATTTCAAACATTGGCCTTTGCTCTTTCCTGTAGCATCCAGCAGGGATTACTTATGTATTTGATTACCATTCGATATTTTGCCTTCACTCTGTCTGTAATTTTTTTAAATGGTATAGTGCCTTACTATAAATAGGAGCAGCTTCACTAGTGACAAAACAAAACAGCACCAGGCTTTAAAAAAACTGAATTTTAAAGTAGTAAGAAAAAAAAAAAAAGCTCTATTCCCTTATTTCAAGCCAGAAACACTAAATTATAATTCCCTTGTAAATCCCTAACAATTTCCTCAGAGAGTAAATCTCATAACATCAGTTCTCTTGGTGAGCATGCCTGCCAGAAATTGGCTGCCAAGAGTTTAGAGAATTGTGTGTGTGTGTGTGTGTGTGTGTGTGTCCCGCAGAACAAATGGCTGCCAACTCTTATCATTTGAGAAGTACTGGAATGTTTTCAGTAGGCAGAGGGCTTTTCCACATGGGGGGTGGGGGTAGGAGGGAGACATCTATTCAGGCCATAATTATGTTCTCACAAAGAAATAGCATTTGGTAAGAGGGGGTGGATCAAGGGTTTTCACTAAGCAATGGCTCATGAATAAATCTCTTTCATAAAAAAAAAAAGGACTAAAATGTAATTCAGGAATTTTTTTTTTTCAAATAACTAATGAGCACACAGATTTAAAGGTAAAAATTGTACTATGACTTTCCAAACTAGAAACAAATTGTCAGTAGCATGTCATTTCCCCAGAAATATTGGTAAAATACATTTTGATTAAAGTGTATCTTCTATTAGATAATCTTTCCTACAGATATTTTAACAGAAGTGAAATACTCATCTGAAAGACTTTTTCTGTAATAGATGTTTTTCCTCAGCAAATCAATGCAAAGGCTAATTGGGGTGGAAGGTGAATATCTCTAGTGGTTATAAGTACATTTGCATTGCTATCAATCTTTTCCAAGACTAGTGTTAATAGAGGATGAACAAGACTTCAGGATGGTACTGATACAATAAAGTCCGTTTAATATGTAGTAAATACTGCCATCAAGTGGTAAAACAGTTCAAGACAGTAAGATTGTCAACTAAATTCTCAATCAAAAAAATGTGAAAATCTTGCATCAACTTTTTTCATATGACAGAAAATTTCTTGTAAAGAAAAGAGAATTTCTTCTCCACTTTGCCAGAACTTGAAAAACTGACACATAATATTTTGAATTAAATCTGGGCAACCTCTAAAATATTTCATTTTGCCATTAAAAAAAATCTGAAAGTGTCTTTTCAAAGCTCAGTTTAGTTATACATTTACACACATATATATATATATATATATATATATATATATATATATATATATATATGCAGTTTTTAAATTTTGCTTTGGATGTATGATTTTATTAGTACAAAGAGAGGGGTGTATTAGATGTATTAATATTAGAGATGAGGGGCCCTCCAAAGCAATTCAGCAACTTATCTGCAACTTAGTCATGAAGAGTTTCCTGGAGCATTGACAGGTGATTTGTCCAGGGTTACACATCTTGCCTGTTAGAGGTTGGATAAGAACCAGATAATCCTAACTCCCCGACTGACCTGTTATTCATGAGGTGCAATGTTTTTCAGTAGGCCCATGGTCTGAAAGACCAAGATATGAATTCCTCAGACATTAACAAAAACAAAAACAATAACAAAAGACTGAAAGCAAATACTATTTAATTTTCTTTAGTATTTTCTGAATCAAATTATCATTAAAATGATCATAAGTCTATATTTCATAATTATTTACTGTTAAATCTCATTATACTGAAAAATAATTGCATCATTAATTTATTTAAAGTATTACTCTTTAGACAATTTTAATTTTTTTTCCATAAAATATTTCTCAGAACTAAACACCAAACTAAAAATATTTTATTTTACACATGAGAAAATAGTAACAAAGAATGTTAGGTTTGTATTGAAAATATGCTTGATTTATATTGAAAAACTCTGGGACACTTGGAGTGACAAGTTGCTAACCCCCAGCTAGGAGCTTGGCCTATTATTCTAGTGATAGATACTTACCCAAGAGCCAACACAATGATTTACAGCAATGAGGTAAGAGGAGAGAAGTGAATCTAAGTCATTGCTGAGAGAAAGGGTTCAAAGTCACTGCTACACACACACACACACACACACACACACACACACACACACACACACACACTGCCCTCCAGTTTATATAAGGGCAGGGTTATATAAGAACTATGAACATTTAAATGCTTAGAATATTCTTGAAAAAAACTGTCCTTTCACTTTCTGAAGGTGAAATATGCTTTCTATCTGTAAGTAGCAAGGTGATTTAAAATAATGCATATATATTTGTATAAATTCAATTATAAAGCAATCCTTAAAGAAATTAAAAACAAAAACTTAGCTGGAGGAATATTCAGTTCTTATGGGGGAGTCAAAATAATTTAAAATGACCATATTACCAAAGTTAGTTGATAGTTGTAATGCTATAGCAATCAATCAAACAATAAGAGATACTTTACATAACAATATAATAATGATAAAATTTATTTGGAGTAACAAAAGATCTAGAATATCAAGGGAAATAATGAAAAAAAAAAAGAATCAGTGAAGAGAAGATATTACCTCCATATCTCAGATTCTAATAAAGTAGCAGTCATCAAAACTCTTTGCAGTAAATGTGAAACCATAAATTAATTAGGAAGCACTCCTTATTTGATTAAAAATAATGTGAAAACTGGAGAGTAGTCCAGCAAATAAAATAAATTTTTAACCATAATATGCCACAATAAATTCCCCTTTGACCTGAAAATTATGGATCATAATCTTAAAAAAATCAAAAGAGAGATAAATCTCACATCTTTGAAATATGCAAATAAGAAATTGTTCTTAACCAGAGAAGTAACTACAAAAGACTAAACAGATAACTACAAAAGAATAAACAGATAACTTTGATTTCATGAAACTGAAAAGCTTCTGCAGAACCAAAACTAATGCATAATAGGGAAAGCCACTGAAAAAAGAGAAAAAAAATTATTTGTATCAAATTTCTTTCATAAAGGTTTTGCATCCCAGATACATAGGCAAATAACATATCTATATGATAGTGTGTTTGTGTTTATACAAAAGCCATTTCTTAATACATAACTGGTCAAAGGATATATTAATGGACACTTTTCAAAATAATTATGAGCTATTAAAAACATGAGAAAATGTCCCACATAACAAATAATTACAGAAATATAAATCAAAATATCCTTGAGGTTTCACATTACAACTTAGCAAATTGGCAATGATAACCAAAAAAATGGGAATAGTCAATTTTGAAGGTGTTGTGGAAAGGCAGGCATACCAGCAAACTAATGAATTATTGATATCAGTAAATCTATTTCAGAAAGCAATTTGGAATTAAGTAAATGAGGTGATTAAAAAGTCTATACTTTTGACTCAGTTTCATAGACACCAATATATTTACAATATCACTTTTGTATAATATCAAATAATTAGAAACAAAGTAGATACCCATTGCTTAAGCAATGTCTGAACAAGTTTTGACATATGGTTGTAATGGAACATTAATAAATAAAGGGAAGCATGAAAAGGCTTATATGATCTGATGCAGAGTAAACAGAACCAAGAAAATAATTTACACAATAACTACAACATTTTAAATTTTTAAAAAAATCAAAAGTGAATGTTACAAAATCACAAACTGGAAACATGGCCCCAGAGAAGAGAAATGAGAAAACAGGTTCATTCCTTTTCCAAGAAAAAAAGTCCATGAATGTGATATGGGATTTTGCATATATTTTCAGACATTTTCTAGATATTGATCAGTTTTGCTTTTTTCTTCTTATTCTTTCTTCTTTAAAAGCTATTATTTGGGGAGCCAATGTGGCAGAAGAAAGTAAATGTCTGAGCTGAAATCTCCCAACATTACCTCCAAAACACTCTAAAATAACTTCTTAGATAAAATTTTGGGGTTGCAGGGTCAAGAAAAGATCAAGGCAAGACTTTTTTTACAGACTAAAGCAACTTAGGAAGTCTGCAAAAGATCTTTGTGACACAAGGATAGGAACTGGTCCAGAGTGCATGGGACAGCAGCACCACTGGTAGAGCTTGGAGGTAGTTGTGACAGTGGCAGCAGTAGGTTCAGAGGTTCTCAGCTCAGAGACAGCAAGTAAATCAGACAACCAGTCAGATATGATAGAAGATTCTTTGCTAATAATTCTTTGCAGATCTGGGGCCGGTGGCAACATTATTACCTGTATGTATTTCTGGCATAAAGTTTCAAGGTAGAGACAAGCACAAGGGAGAAAGGGCTTTAGTCACAGATACAAGGTCGGTAAGAGTGCTAGCATTTGCATCTGCTAGGCAACAGGGAACATGGTCAGATTTCCAGGCCCAAGAGGAATGCTAGCCCTTGTCACTGCCGGGGAAGTGGGGAACTGGTCCCAGTTACAGAGGAAACTAAGGAAAAGGAGCTGTTTCAGGGTAAAGACCAGAGTGGAGATCAGGAGAGAAGTAACCCCACCTCTCCACAAATTACATCACCTTGGAAACACCAAAAATGTGCAGGACCCCCCCCCCGAAATAGCTCTCAAAATAGCATCACAAAAAGCCTGAAACTTAAAATAGTGCCTTCCTACCCTAAAGTGAACAGAACCCAATTTTAACATAAAGATTAAAGTCAAGAAATAGACTGGTAAAATAAGCAAACAATACACAAAGAACCTCACCCTAAAAAGCTACTATGGTGTCAGTAAGACCAAGACACAAACTCAGAGTAAGGTATCAATGTGAGAAAAGTTACAACCAAAGCCTTGAAGAAAAATGTTGACTTGGATACAAGCCTAATGAGATTCAATGGAAGAATTTTAAAAATCAATAACAGAAGTAGAGGAAAAATGAGGGCAAGGAATGAGAATTATGCAAGAAAATTATTAAAAGAGAATTCATAGCTTTGTAAAAGTGGCAAAAATGCTAAAGAAAATAACACTTCAGAAATACAAAATTGGTCCGATAGTAAAAGAGGCACAAATATTTACTGAAGAAAAAAAACTTCTTAAAAGGCAGAATAGGCAAAATTGAAAATTGGGTACAAAAGTACACTAAAGAAGAGAACTCCAAAAATCGGAATTGGCCAAATTGAAAAAGTACAATAGCTCAAGGAGGAAAATAATTCCCTAAAAATTAGAATTGGGCAAGTGGAATCTAAAGACTCTATGAGACATCAAGAAACAATAAAACAAATTAATGAAAAAATAGGAAAAATGTGAAGTATTTCATTGGAAAATCTGACCTAGAAACTAGAACAAGTAGAGTTGATTTAAGAATTTTTGGGCTGCCTGAAGTTCATGATAAAAAAAAGTACCTAGACATTATATTTCAAGGAGTTATAAAGGAAAATGCCCCTGATATCTGAGTCTTATGATAAGATAATAAATTGAAAGAATCCATTGATTATCTCCTGAAAGAGATCCCAAAGAGAAACCTCCCAGGAATATTATAGCCAAATTGCAGAATTTCCTTGTCAAGGAGAAAATATTGCAAGCTGACAGAAAGAAATAATTCAAATATCATGGAGTCACAGTCAGAATCATACAAGAGTTAGTAGTTTCCACACTAAAGGAGCAGAGGACTTTAAATATGATATTCAGGATTGCAAAGGAGCTAGGATTACAACCAAGAATTATCTACCTATCAAAAATGACTATAATTTTTCATATAAAAACTTAACATTTAATGAAAATGTGGATTTTTCAAGCATCCCTGATGAAAAGACCACAGCTGAATACTCAAGAGAAAGACAAAAAGGTAAACAAGAAAAAAAAAATTATGAGCAATTGAATAAACTGTTTTCATTATTAAATGGGAAGATGATACAGGTAATTCCTGAGAGCAATTTCATTGTTAGAAAAGTTAGACTCTGGATAGACTGAAGGTATTGATGTGACTTAATTATGTTGGGATGATTAAAAAAAATTAAGAAAGAGGGATAAACTTGGAAAAGGAGAAGCAATGGGTAGAATGGGAATTTTTTTCATGTAAAACAGGAACAAAAGGAAGAGCTTCTTACAGAGGATGGAAAAGTGGGCTGAAGGCAATACATAAACCTCACTCTCCCCAGAATTGATTCAAAGAGGGAAGGAAAAAAGATACAGATACACACACACATATACACAGTTGACTACAGGAAAAAAAAAAAACTTACTCTAAAGGGAAAAAGAAAGTGAAGTACATAACAGAAAGAGGGGCTGATAAAAAGGAGGGTAGATTAAGGGAAACAGTGATGAGAAGAAAAAAATAAACTTTTAATGACTGGCACGAAAGAAAAATAAGCAGAACAAAATGGGATAGAGTGAAATACATAGTAATCATAACTGTGAATGTGAATGGAATGAGCTCACACATATAATGTAAGCAGATAGCAGAATAGATTATAACTAGAATCCAGCAATACGTTCTTTACAAGAGATATACTTGAAAGAGAAATATACACACATAAAGTTAAAATAAAGAAGTGGACAAGAATCTAATATGCTTTGGGTAAAGTGAAAAAGGCAGGGGTAGCTATCATGATCTCAGAGAAAGCAAAAGCAAAATAGAACTAATTAAAAGAGATAATGAGGGAAACTACATGTTGCTAAAATATTCCATAGACAATAAATTGATATCAAAATTTTCACAGCAAATGTCTCTGGTAAAGGCCTCATTTCTTAAATATATAGGAACAAAGTCAAATTAATAAAAAAATAAGAGCAATCCTAGGAATAGTTTACACGTCACATCTATGGAGAAGTGGAGAATTCAAGCCCAAAAAAGAGATAGAGAAAATTATGAAATGCAAAATGAATAATTTGATTATATTAAACTAAAAAGATTTTGCACAAAGCCATTGCAACCAAGAGTAGAAGACTAGCAGGATGCTGGGAAACAATTTTTATGACAAATGTTGTAAAGGCCTCATGTCTAAAATATAAAGAGAACTGAATCAAATTTGTAAGGATACAAGTCATTTCCCAATTGATAAATAGTCAAAGGATATGAATAGGCAGTTTTCAGATGAAGAAATTGAAACTATCTATAGTCATATAAAAATTCTCCAAATCACTATTGATTAGAAAATACAAATTAAAACAATGTGAAGTACGACCTGGCACCTATCAAATTTGCTAATGTGACACAAAAGGAAGGTGATAGCTTTGGAGAAGATGTGGAAAAATAGGAACACTAATCCATTGTTGGTGGAGCTGTGAACTGATCCAACCATTCTGGAGAGCAATTTGGAACTGTGCCTTAAATGCTATAAAATTTGTATATGCCCTTTGACCCAAAATACCATTTCTAGGTCTATATCCCAAAGAGATCATAAAAATGGAAAAAGAACCCACATGTACAAAAATATTTATAGCAGGACTTTTTGTGGTGTCCAAGAATTGGAAATTGAGAGGATGTCCATAAACTAGGCATTGGTTAAATAATTCATGGTATATGAATGTAATGGAATAATATTGTGCTGTAAGAAATGATAAGCAGGCAGATTTCAGAAAAAAATCTGGAAAGACTTGCATGAACTGATGCCAAAGGAAGTAAACAGAACCAGAATAACATTTTATACAATAACAGCAACATTGTGCAGTGATGCACTTTGATAGACTTGGGTCTTCGCAGCAATACAATGATCTAAGACAGTTTCAAAAGACACATGTTGAAAAAACGCTATCCAAATCCAGAGAAAGAACTATGGAGTCTGAATTCAGATTGAAGCATACTATTTTTCTCTTCTTTTGTCTTTCTTTTGGTTTTTCCCTTTTGTTCTTGTTCATCTTTTACAACATGGCTAATGTGGAAATATGTTTAATGTGATTATAGCCTATATCATGTATAGCCTATATCAGATTGCTTGCCATTTGGGGGAGGAGAGAAGGGTGAAAGGGAGAGAAGGAGGGAGAAAAAAATTGGAACTCAAAAATCTTATAAAAGAGAATTTTGAAAACTAACTTTACATGTAATTGGCAAAAATAAAATACTATTAAGTGGGGGGGGGCTTTTTTAAAATGTTCATTAAAATATAAAGTAATGCTCAAATTTATAAAAAAAAAATAAGAGAAGGGGCTGGTGGCTCAGTGAATAGAGCTGGTGGCTCAGTGAATAGAGCACCAGCTCTGGAGTCAGGAGAACCTGAGTTTAAATCTGGTGTCACACTTAACACACTAGCTGTGTGACCTTGGGCAAGTCACTTAATCCCAACTGCCTTGCCTTCTCCTGTCCAAAAATAAGTGTTTAAAAACAAGAGAAAATGATAGTCAAAGGATATGAAAAGGCAGTATTCATAAAAAAATATAGTTAAGTTCTTTATGGTCATTTGGAAAAAAATTCTCCAATTCACTAATGATTAGAGAAATGCAAATTAAGAGAATCTAAACCTCACACCTATCAGAAATGACAAATGCTGGAGGAGATGAGAGAAAATACATACACTATGGAACTCTGGATAGAGTTGACTATTATTCCAACCATTCTGGAGAACAGTTTGGAACTATGCCCACAGGGCTACAGAACTTTGACCCTACAATACCACTACTTGGTCTGTACCCTCAAAGAGATAAAAGAAAAAAGGAAAAGGACCAACATACACAAAAATATTTATAGTAGTTTTTTGTGGTGGCAAAGATTGGAAATTTAAGAGATGCTCATCAATTGATGAATGGCTGGATAAGATATGGTATATGATTGTTATGGAGTACTATTGTGCTATAAGAAATGATTAGGCGGATAGCTTCAGGGAAAAAAAGAATATGAGAAAATCTATATGAAAGTGAGCAGAACGAAGAGAAATCTGTATATAGTAACAACAATGTTGTAATGATGATCAACCATGAATGTGTTAATTGTTCTGATCAATGCAATAATTCAAGGCAATTCCAAAAAAAAAAAATATCGGAAGAAAATACTATCACCAGAGAGAGAACTGATAAACCCTGAGTGAAAATTGAAGTATAAACTTCTCTCTTTATTTTTCTTTCTTTTTTGTGACAAGAATAATATGGAAAGGTTTTGCATTATTTCACAGGTATAATTAATATCATATTACATGTCTTCTCAGTGAGTGTGAGAAGAATGTGTGAGAGGGACTGAATTTTGAAACTCAATTATTTTTAATAAACAATATTGTAAAAGCATTTATTTGTTATATGGCTTGACTTTCTGGTTAGGAGGTGGCAAGGAACACAGAGATATTTTGTCTACATCTGAGAAAGAAGAAAGAAATTGTCTTTGATACCTACAAATTGAGGAAGAGTTCATGACTGAACAAGTGATAGAAAGAATATAGAAAGGGTTGATTATGTAGTGCAGTGAATAGAGCAGACCTGAGTTGAAATCCAACCTCAGACACTTAACACTTAACCAGCTGTGTGACCTTGAACAAGTCACTTAACCCTAATTGCTCTCCAAAATGTGAGAGAGAGAGAGAGAGAGAGAGAGAGAGAGAGAGAGAGAGAGAGAGAGAGAGAGAGAGAGAGAATATAGAAAACAGACAATACTGATTACACAAAATTTTAAGTTTTTCAGAAATCTCATGTGAAACTAGAAGGCAAACAGGTAACTGGAAAAATTCTTTGCAGCAAATTTCTCTGATAAAAGTTTCGTTCTAGATACATTGGGAACTTATTCAAATTTATAAGACTAAGCTATCCCCAATAGATAAATAGTCAAACATGAACACTTTTGAAAGGAAAAAAATAAAAACTGTCAACAATTTAGTGAAAAAAGTGCATTATATCACTAATGATTAGAGAAATGAAAATCAAAACAAATTTGAGGTTTCCACTTCACACCTATCAGAATAGCCAAAATAATAGAAGAAAATGACAAATATTGCACAATCTATGGGAAGAGAAGTATACTAGCAGACTGTTTGTGAGCATTGAATTTGTCCAGACATCCATGAAAGCAAATTGTCACTATGCTCTGATTATAAATCCAGGCATCTTTCCATTGCATCAATCTGGTATATGGACAAAATTATTTGTTTTTAGTAATTCCAGTTCTTCAACTAACTAGATTGTGAACTTTTGCAAATGAATTACACTATCTTGGCATTATCTGTAAAATTAGAGTAAAGTGAAAGACATTATTTAAGGTCCCTTTCAGTTCTAACAAGCTATAAATTTAAGAATATATTGTGTCTCAATAACATCAATGAAATTGGTCAAATGTTCTACCTCCTGTCTGTCTTCTCAAATTGCTCTAGTTTGTTTGTGCTTTTAATTTTGTGTATACTAGTTTATCACTCAGGCTAATGACTTTTGGAATGTGTCTGGCTCATCTTTTTGGGGGGTGTTCTCGTCATATATGACTTTAATGATGTCTTTAATGTTAATATATCAGAAATATATAACCTCAGACTCTTACTAGCTGCACAATCCTGGGCAAGTCACATAACCTCAGTTTCCTTATTTGCAAAATAAGAATATTAACAGCACTTCTCAAGTTGTTGTGAAGATAATTAAATGACATGAAAGCACTTGGAAAATCTTAAAATGCTATGTAAATCCTAGCTATTAATATTACTTTGCTGCTCAAGTCATAATGTGATCCAAAACTGCAGCCTACACACACACACACACACACACACACACACACACACACACACACACACACACACCATGCATCTTTTCACCACTCTTGACAGATGGCCTTCAATTGGACCCAGTAAGGAATTGGGGGAAGAGAGCATACTTGATTGCATTTGAGAAATTGTGTGACATTTCTTTCAATGATCCCACAATACCTGTTGCCACAAAAGTCTGTCTTTTTAATATCTAGTATTCCCCCAATTATATTGTATGGTTGTAAATTCTGGAACATGATCTCAGAAGAATCAAAATTGCCAATGTTCCACTGCTTGCCTAAGATATATGTACTGATATGCTAAATAGATGGCTGTCCATCCAAACCTCATTGCAAATCTGCACAACCTGTGTTTTTCACTTCAATGCAGTCATCTCATAAAATTGAGGGGAGAGAGGAAAGGAGGGTGTTATCATGGCCATAATCAAGTCCCCTCTATTTTATGATATTGAGCAGTTTATGTGGCAGATAACAGAGATAATAAGGTATCATGCATATTATAAATGGTTTGCCCTTTCTGGCTTTTGAGGGGATTATTTTATACATTGTGAATGATGTGAAATCTTGAGTTTATATGCTTGGTTATTAATTCACAGATGGTAAGCAATGTGAAACTAGGAGTAACCTAGTAACACAGCTTGTAAAGGAAGTATATAGAAGTGTTTATACTTGCAGGAAATTTTTATTGCACTGTTTGAACCTAGCCCTGTGTAGCTAAGAGACCAGACCTGTTGTTTAGAGACCAGATTTTTCTTTTACTTTTTTTTAGGGGGGAAGGAAGGGCAATTGGGTTTAAGTGACTTGCCCAAGGTCAAACAGCAAGTGTCTGAGGCTGGATTTGAATTCAGGTCCCCCTGACTACAGGGCCTGTTCTTTATTCACTGAGCCACCTAGCTGCCCAAGACCAGATTTTTTTAATGCTTGACCCCCGACACCTTTTAGCAATCTGAAGACTGAGGCAAGGAATGTGAGGAGTTTCCTTCTGCAATATATATTAATCAATTCACAAAGCTCTTTCCATATTGGTTCCTTGTTTCTTTGAAGCAATCCTACCCCTTTTTTATCTCTTCCTTCTGCTAGATGACTTAATAAACTTCTTTCTAAATTATTTCCGTTGTGTTTATTCTCTGTTATAATGATTAATCAAAAATTACAGTGTCAAAAGAAGGAACTCAGATACTTGACCTGAGGAACACAACCTGTCTAGATGAAATAAATCAGCACACCAAGAACCCAGTAAGTAACATTGGGGTTCAGGTAGAATATGGTCCTTATCCTCTTGTTTGAACTCTATATACTATAGGGGACAGTGTGATACCCTGACTTGGGGAACTAGTCAGGGTAGGGTTAAACTAGCCTAACCACCCCTATTGACAAATTAGTAGTCCTTCTCAAGCCAATCACCCAATAGTCCTGTGGTTAACATAGTTGTCTGTTATATTTGGCCATTGATCCTCTCGAACATCTCTCTGTCTCTGTTTCTCTCTGTCTCTCTCTCTCTGTCTCTCTCTCTCTGTTTCTCTGTCTCTCTGTCTCTCTCTGTCTCTCTGTCTCTCTCTCTCTCTGTCTCTCTCTCTCTCTACCTCTCTCCTTTCCTTTCTTCTCTATATTTCCTTCCACCCTCCTTTGACCATTACTAATAAACCAGATACTGTGTCTATGACTGCATATCGGTGGCAGCTGCCCAGATATACTAAAGGTTATGGCACTGTGATCCAAAACTCAAATACAAAGGCCACTAATTGAACCATATGACCTTCCAAGAGGGAAACTTTTTTCAGATATCTGTGTTGAGTATTAATTATCTTGCTATAATATCATTTAGTTGATTGAGCGTTCATGATGAAACAGTGGGTTGAAATCAGGTCTCACCCATGCACTTCAAACAATCCCAGGTTAATGAAGGAAGGGTGAAATGTGTTTTAGTTAAATAAATTGTTGATTAGGGTTGGACATTCAGGGGCCAAACACATATCTCAACAATAAGGAATCTCTTTTTCTCCATGTTTATCTTCCCTGTCAGTTTCTCAGAAATCCTTTTGTCTTGTGTAGTGCTTAATGTTGTTTGTAGATTCTGCAAATTTGGAGATTTTGAAGGTGAAATAAATTGCTGTAAAAAACAGCAAAAAAGGAGCTTAGTATTCTGGAGAAAATTAATGAAGTTTCATACTTGAAACAGTTCTCCCAGATCTCTGTAATCTGATTTATAAACTCTTCTTTAGAAATTATGCTTATCTATGATTTCTAAATTCTTCTTCCAAAGAAACAGGGGCTTGCTCCTACTTCTGACTTTCAGAGGGAGATATAGTTTTAGTCTAAAAACTGAAGATACTTTTTTAATCATTCATCTGTGGCCCGGTTGAGGTTACAGACATAAAGACATACAAGCAAATATTTCCATCCTTTCCAATAAATGTTTTTCCTGGTTTGTAGAAGTTTATGGCACCAGAAACTAATTGGAAACTAAATTTGTAACCGAAATGTAATATTTTTGTTGTAAATTTCCAAATGATGGTTTGAAGATTTTCACAAATGCTAAAATATTTTTAAGGAGATGAGAATATGCGACTGCCACCACAAATTGTTGGAACAGAGCAGTGAGTTCTATAATTTTGAGACATAAAGCTAATTATCCTTGAGAAAATTGAGGTCTTGAATGATACCATTTGTGATTGTAAATCCAGATTTGGTTGAGTTTGTCCTCAAACTAAATTATAATCTGTTCCTGTTTAAAGTGAGATTTGTTTAATTAGAACAATTGCAAAATTTTACCCTCTGTAGGTATTTGGCATAAAGGCAATATGCTTAGAAACTACAAGGAATAAGACTTCTTAGTGGTTTTGGAATCCAGTTAGTATAGAATGCCAAAGTGATAAATGGATGAAGCTATTTTCTATATAAGGTGGATTGGAACATCATTAAAAAATATACATTATTTGAATGGCAATAAGTTTTGGGTTGTGTTTTGAAAATATAAAATATTTTATAGTATTATTATACTTCACATTTTTCTTGTATTATTATTTTTGAAAAATCATTTTATAAGAAATGCTGCTAATTTGAAAAATGAT
The DNA here is from genome assembly GCA_011680675.1 of Gymnobelideus leadbeateri. Taxonomy (NCBI): domain Eukaryota; kingdom Metazoa; phylum Chordata; class Mammalia; order Diprotodontia; family Petauridae; genus Gymnobelideus; species Gymnobelideus leadbeateri. Next base: position 221,314 of record WOXC01012033.1, read on the forward strand.
TCCCAGAGGATAATGCAGTTGTATCATTGGCTGTAAATTATACATTGACTTAGAATTTGTAATAGTACCACAGACTTTGTAAATATATATGAAGTTCTTTGGGGACTTGCCAGATTTTCAGTCCTCTTGATCTTGGTAATATTATAAAATCTTGTAGATGCAGTGAAAAAAAAATGCTGAAAGAATGTTGTGAAGTTCAAAAACAATGAAGTAGATTAATGAGACACTAGGACCTCTCACAGCTAAAGAGTCTTACAAATTCATATTTTAAAGCATGGTTTTGTTGTTGTTGTTTATCTCATTGATTGGCTGATATTTATGAAAACTGTTAAAGTACACCTGGAATAGTATGTGTAAAAGTTACATTTTGAGACAACTTAGTCTTGACAGGTTACAGATTTAAGGATTATATTGCTGCCTAACTCAAAAAGTATTTATTAAACATCCAACATGTGCTACTACATATTTGGAGTCTTTAAAAAGAGATACATGGCCCTTGTGTAGCAAGGAGTTTATTGCCCTGGGGTTTAAGTGAAGTTTATAGGAGTGTCACAGGAAAAAGAAAAAGCAATACCTTAAGACATAGATATATGTCAGTCTCAAGGCTTACAATAGAAAGTGTTTTTTTTCTGAATTTTGAATGAATTATTACATATTTACTATGTGACTTTGTTTTATTGTTTCTTGATATCTCATGGAGACATTAGCTTCCCCTTGTCTAACCCTAATTTTTAAGGGAGTTGAATAAGCTTTTGTACCTTTTTATTCCATTTGACAGATTCTGCTTTTTAATGAGTTATTTTTTTCACTGAATTTTAATGCCTCTTTTAGTCAACTTTCTTTTTAAGGTGTTATTTTCTTTAGTATTTTTGTGCCTCTTTTACCAAGCTATTAATTCTCTTTTCATAATTTTCTTGCATTACTCTCATTTCTTTTCCCATTTTTTCCTCTACCACTTTTATCTCATTTTTAAGTCTTCCAGGATTTTCTGTAGGGCTTGGGTACAATTAGCATATTTTCTTTGAGGCTTTGTTTTTGTCTATTTTCACATCAGTGTCTTTTTCTGAATTAGTTGTTTCTTGGTCTTCCCTATCACTGTGGTACTTTTTTATTGTCAAGTTCTTTTTTATTGTTTACTCACGTTTTAGCCCATTTCTTGATTTTCAACTTTATGTTAAAGTTTGGCTCTGTTCACTGGGGATGTGGGGTGGGGTTGGAGAGGCACTGCCCCAAGCTCATGCTCTTTATTGCTGCTATTTTTAGAGCTAGTTTTTGGAGTCTTAAGATTTCAGTGATTCCAAGATGCTGTGATCCAAGAATAGATGTGGTCAATGCTTTTCTCATCTGAATTCTGATCTTTACCCAGGAAGGGCCCCTGTTCTCCTGAAGCCACAAGTGCTAGTGTTTGACCCGGGAATTGTTACCATGTCCCTTGCTCTCCTGCTGTGACAAGTGCTAGTGTTCCTGTCAGCCTTGGAACTTCACCTAGGGCTCCTTTTTCCTTGGTGACTGACCACAAGCTCTTTTCTCCACTTGGAACTATAACCAAGAGTTACAAAATGGGTCATATGGCTGACAACCAGTGCCAGCTGCACCCAGTGCCAGTAAAGTTGTCTGACCTCCATACTATATCTAGGCTGAGAGATCCTGAAGCTGCTACCACCATTGCCATAGCTGCCTCCAAGGCCTGTAGCTGGTGCTGCCACACTGGCCTCCACTCTGGTGTCACAGTCCTCTCCTATTGGCTTTCTAAGTTGCTTTAGGCTGGAAAAATGTCTTACATTGGCCTTCTGTTGGCTCTGCTGCTCTAAAATTTGATTTGAGCAATTATTTAAACGTTTGAGAGAGTTCAGCTGGATTTTTGCCTCTCCCTTGCCATTTTTGGCTCTGCACCACTCCCCCCCAAGGAATTGTAATAAGCTCTTAAAAAGATAAGTAGTGAAGGAGATACAACCCCGACTCATATTATTTTAATGAATTTCCTTTGAAACCTTAAACAAACTCTGTTTCTGTAACTATTTAATTGTCAATTAACTATCATGGCAGAAAAAAAAAAACCTAAAACTGAAATGATTTAGAAAAAAGTTTAAGTCATGCAGCAAAAAAAAAAAAAAAGACATAGCCCAGGTCCCACCCCCGCCTTTCATGTCTGTAAGTTTTATTATATAGGATTCAAAAAAGGAATAAGGAAACAACATGCTGATTGCCCAGAATACATCATTTTTCCAGATAACATATGTAGGTGGTTGAGATGTGTAGCAGAAGAAACTTCTTCACATCATTTACACCAGTCTTCAGATCCCTGAAATATTTTGAGGATCAGCATAACCTGGAGTCCTGTGTTAAACACTAAACAAATATAGTCTCTAAGCCACTAGTCTGATATCTCAGTCATACAGGTCTACATTAAAACAATGCAATAAAATTTTTCCTCATCTTCATTGTTCTCTTAATAGTTATGAAGTCACTTCTTCAATGTGATGAAAAAGCCTCTGATGGCCTTTAAAAATCCAACCAATTCTGCAAACACAAAACTGACCCTAAAAAGGCAGTCAAGAAAACAATAATTTCTAACAATAGAGAAGAAATCATTTCTCATAATTGATAAGAGAGTCAGTTATGTAGAAAGTATCTAGCTCTTGAGAGTGAATAATACTTTTGCATTTCCATTGAACCTCTTCCTGAGACAAGCAAGTTGAGAGTATATCTTTTTCTCTTCCCTTTCCCTCGAAGACAAAAGGAACTACATCAGTGGTGCCTAGAAGCTCACCTAGAGCACACCATAAGAACTCACCCATATTATTTTTTCCCCTTCAAGATAGAGATAAACTACTTTCTTTATTGTTACATGGGTCCAGACACTATTTAAGTTATTTACGTCTAAGTCCAAAACATCAGGTTTGCTTAAGGACCTAGAAAACCCTGAGTAATCAGTCTCAACTATTTAATTCCTTTGGGGATCCCCACATATTTATGAGGCTTTTTCATTTTTTTCTTTTAAAGCTAACCCACTTGTCTTATTGAGGATAGGGTTTGCACTTCCATTTACAATGCCCTAAGTGTTACAAATACCTACTGGGGAAATGTGCAGTTTTTTTTTTTTCCATTTGGAAAGATCTATTTGTTTCAGAAAGCATCTGAGAACTTCAGGCTGCCCTTTGTATTGAATAATATCAGGGGATTTCTATCAGGGAAAGTTTGGTTCCTCTAAAGATTAGGCATGTGATTTCCAGTCTACCCTAGGTCCCTAGTCCCTGTTATGTGAGCTCAAGACACATTAGAAGTTCATTTTGGGACCAGACATTTTTCTGAAAGAGGAAACTAACAAGTTTTCTCTTCTTTTTGCCATTTTTAGTTTGATTTTTTCTTCCCTTTTCTAAATGTCATTGGGCAGGGACAGACCTTTAAACAAAGCTAGAGACTTGATAACCTATTGTAATTTTGTGAAATGATGGAATTTTTACTAAACCATGTATTTGGGGATGAGTGTAATCTCCAGGTCAATGTTATGTGGTAGGACTGGACTTTCAAAAAGAACTGTTAATTTTCAGATTTTCCAAAAATTGTGCCACTTGGAATTTTCTGAATCTGTTTAGGACAAGATGCTAGAAATTGGTACTAGAAATGACAGTGTTAGAGTTCACCAAATCACTAGACAAATATCCAGAATCTGAAGTATGCACAGATGTGACAAAAATACACAGTTGATTTGGTGGAAATAATAAGTGTTTAAATATGGGGATAGTATGGAGGGAAGAATTTAACTCCTCAATACCCCTGCCCTGCTCAATTGTTGTAATTAGGGAAGGTAAGGGGCAGATAACAGAAGTAACAGAATGTCAAAATGTTAACTGAAAGTATAATAGCAATGTAATTTGATCCCTTTGTATTGTGAAACTAACAGGTACTTAGCACCTAATTTGAAACTAATTAGATCAAGTCTCTCTTAAGAAACAAAAGGAATGAACCTCTGTTGCTGACATAACAGTGTTATGGCAATGGAATTTGAAGATCTTCCATGCCCTTTGAACTTGGTGACTTAGTAGGAAGGGTGGGGCAAGAAGGAGCCAGACTCAAGAAGGAGCCAGGCTGGAGCCAGCATGATGACTGGAAGAGGCAGTGGCAGTACAAAAGAAACTCCTTTTTTTAGTGGGGGTGGGGTGTTACTGTGGGGAGCAAGGAGTGTGAAGGTTGAACAGTTATTGTGAGTGAGGAGAGGAGGATCTTTGCCTGAGGTAGCCTGTTCTGTGCTGAAGGCTTCAGAATGAGGGTATTTACTGTACTACATGTGTCAACTCCATGGCTACTATGATGGCTTTCACTTCCTGTTTTTGGGACTCAGTTTTCTGGTGTTTGAATAAATGTTCTAGCTATGTCCTCCATGTAGAGATCCTGTTGCATTTTGTGATTAATAACCACATCAGCATATTTATAGTTACTATAGGTATTGTGAATACTGCATTGTTGATACGAACAGGAAGTTGCTGATGTAACAGGAAGGGGTAGATCAGGAAAGAACTAATAGGTACATAAGGAGAAGTCCCAGCTGCAATTTCAGATCTTCTTGGAGCCAGGTTCTGGAGGTTGAGGAAGAGAGGCCCAAACTGGAGAGAATGATTTTTCTTTTGGGAACCTGGATGAAGTGATTTTGATTCTGGGAACCAACTAAAACTTTGCTGAGGACTTCTGAGGACCAGCCACAGCTGCTGAGGAGCTGCTGAAGAGCCAGAGGAAGCATGACTGTGGTGTTGGTACATTTTCTATTTGTGACTTAAGCGTTGACTTCCCAGGAACAGAGATTGTGAAGAATTTAAGGTGGACTGTACACTGTGAGCTTCAGTGTGGAACAGGAACTTCGTGGAGAGCTGGACAAGGGCCTGGGAGCTGTCTGCCTGTGAACCCAGGTGACAGTTTGGTGAATCTAGGTAGGAGGTGGGACCATGGAAGGGGATCCAGGGAAGCTAAAAGCCTGCCTTGAGTCAAGATGAAAAGACCTCTCTGTGAATACTGAGTAGTACCTGATGAAAATGTCTGAGTACTGACTGGCTCTGATGCTTTGGGACTCACTTTGGGAAGAATTGTGTGATTTGGCCAGATGAGAACTCAAAATCTTGTGGAAATGAATGCTAAAAACTAAAAATAAAGAAATTAATTAAAAATTTAAAAATATGTGGAAAAGAAGAAAAAGTTGAGGGAATAAACATAAGAAAGAGAAAATAAATAAATGCATTGGGGTTTTTGTAGATGACATCATAAAACACTAGAAATTCAATGAAAAATTAATTTGAATCAGTCAATAAAAAACAATTTATAACAATTATCTCATTTAGCATTTACATAACACTTTAACATTTGTAAAGTTTATGTGTGAGTGTATGTATGCATGTATGTATGGATGGATGGATGTAGGTATAAAATATCATTTGATACACAAAATAACCTTGTAAGGTTGATGCTATACTTACTTCAATTTTACCAATAAGGAAATTGAGACTGAAAGGCAAGGCAACTGAGGCTAAGTGACTTGCCCAAGGTCACACAGTTAGCAAGTGTGTCAAGTGTCTGAGGCTGGATTCGAACTCAGTTCCTCCCCTGACTCCAGGATCTATTTACTGTGCCATCTGCCCCCATAAGCTCTCGAAAAAGTACCCAGAACCCTATGCAAGGTAACTACAGGATATATCAAATATCTGGAAATCCATCTCCTGGAACATACACTGGAACTAGAATACAGTTACAAATCACTTCTTTAGAAAAATACATAACAAAGAGGCAGTTAGGTGATGTAGTAGAAAGAACACTGGCTCTGAAGTCAGAAGGACATGAGTTCAAATCTGGCCTCTGAAAAGACACTTGACACTTACTAGCAGTGTGACACTGGGCAAGTCATTTAACCCCAAATGCCTCACCAAAAAAAAAAAAAATACTATTTTATAGTCAATGTCATGTCAATAAAAATGTCAAAGGGTTACTTTATAGAACTAGAAAAATAATTGAATTCATCTGGAGGAATAACATCCCAGTGAAAATTAATTTTAAAAAGCAATTAAGGGGCAGCTAGGTGGCACAGTGAGTAGGAGCACTGGCACTGGAGTTGGGAGGACCCAGGATCAGTTCTGGCCTCAGAAAATGAGCATCCACACATAAATAATGACTAGCTGTATAACCTTGAGAAAGTTACTTAACTCCAATTGCTTTAAAAGAAAAAGCAATTAAAAGGATTCTACCACTGAAGTACCAGATCTCAAACAATAACAACAACAACAACAAAAAAGAAAAAAAAACAGTACCATAAAATCATGGAATTTGAGAATGGATTTCAGCAGAAGTCAAATTCAACTGAAACAGTAAAGAGATTTCTACCATTTAATAACAAGAATTCAATAAGTGCTTGGAGACCTCTCTTGAAGGGAAACCCACCACATCTTGAGGTAGCATTTATCATTTCTGTTATTAAAAAAATTATTTGAGAAACTGGAGCAAGATGATAGAATAAAGACAGGGATTCACCTGAGCTTTCCAAAATTATCTTCCAAACAACTTTAAAATAATGCTTCAAAATGAATTCTTGAGTGGAACAACCAAAAAAAAAAGGACATGAGAAACAATCTTGTTCAAGACAATGGCACCTCCTGAAAGAGATCCCAAAATGAAAACTCTCAGGAATCATAGTCAAATTCCAGAGCTCCTAGGCCAAGGAGAAAATAGTACAAGCAGCCAGAAAGAAACAACTCAAATATCGTGGAACTACAGTCAGGATGACATTGGATTTAGCAGCTTCTATATTAAAGGATTAGAGGGCTCAGAATATGATATTCCAGAGGGCAAAGGAGCTAGGATTGCAACCAAGAATCACCTACCCAGTGAAACCCTGCATGCTTCAGAGGAAAAAACGGGCATTTAAGGAAAAAGAGAACTTTTAAGCATTCTTGATGAAAAGACCAGCACTAAATAGAAAATTTTATTTTCAAATAGGAGGCTTGAAAGATTCATGAAAAGATAAATTAAGAAAGAGCAATCACGGGGGGCGGAGTAGAAACAGCACTTCCAAGGTGTTCTGCCCCACACCACTTCCAAACAATGTAAAAGGGGAATCTGAACAGCTTCTGGAGCCCCAGCACCCACAGAACAACACAGAGAAGCTAATCTCCTGCTAAGGACAGCCCAGCAGTCCTGCAGGGAGTGGCCAGCTCAGCACTCTGAGAGCAGGCAGCTCGGAGCGCTGGGAACTAACAGCACAGCGCTCTGGGAGCCAACCACAGGCCCACATGAGCCACAGTTTTAGCCCCAGGGCAATCCAGCCAGCAGCTGGCTGGAGGGACCCGAGAACACCAGCAGCTGTGGCGTTTCCAGATTTATCAGCACAGATATGCCTAGGACAAAGTGAGAGGTTAGTTCCCTATGGACTTTGGGACCAGTATTTGGGGAACACGTCGGCTTCTTCCCCCGGGGCAAAAAGCTGCTGAGGAAACGCAGCAGAGAGGCCATTTTGCAGCATCAGTGGCAGCTCCAGCTCCTGGTCTGCGAATTGTAGAGAGATCCAGCAATCAGTCTGGGGGTTAATCGCTCTTGCTTTAACCTGCTTGGATCTGGATTGTGGTCTTGGGGGAAGGTCTAGGGTGGGTATCTAATTTTCCAGAGTGGGTGGAGGCTTTACAGAGGCCACCCAAGCTCTGGAGTTTGTGAAGACCCCAAGTTTGGGACAGAAGCTCTCCTGTCTGTTGGCAGAGTCCTACTGTGCCAACAAGCCCAAAAATCAAGTAATTGAGTGGCAATATGCCTAGGAAAAGGAAACAAAGTAAACAGAAAAATGCAACTTTAGACTCCTATTTTAGGGGCAAAGAGGATCAAAGAGGAGGACTTTGAGGTCAGAACTCCTGCACCAAAAGCCCCAAATTGATCATTATTAGGGCAGTTAGAAGGAATCTATATAGATACAGCTGCCCCCTACAAGTTATTTATAAGAGACAAACCTGAAAGAGACACACAGAGAGTAATATCCAAATCTATTATGCTTCAGATGAAGTAAAAAAAAAAAAAAAGGCAGATATTGCAATCATGATTTCAGATGCAGTAGAAGCAAAAAGAGATTTAATTAAAAGTAATGAGCCAGAAAACTACATTTGATAAAAGGTGTCATAGACAATGAAGCAATATCAATACTAAACATATATGAACCAAATGGTATAGCATCTAAATTCTTAAAGGAAAAGTTAAATGAGTTACAGGAGGAAACCGACTGTAAAATTATCCTCAGGAGTAACTCAAATTTCCCCAACTAAGAACTAGAAAAAATTAATCAAAACATAAACAAGAAAGAATTAAGGAAATGAACAGAATTTGAGAAAAGTTAGATATGATAGATCTTTGAAGAAAACTGAATGGGATTAGAAATGATTATACCTGTTCCTCAGGGATATATGGAAAATACACAACAATTGAAAATGCATAACTATTATAAGTTATAAAAACCTTGCAACCAAAAGCAGAAAAGCAGAAATGCTAAACACATCCTTTTCAGAGCATAATACAATAAATATAACATTTAAGAAAAGCTACAGAAATACAAATGAAAGATTAATTCAATTAAAAATAATCTAATTTTTAAAAGTGAATGGATCCAAGAACAAATCATAGAAACAATCAATAATTCCATTAATACTACCACAATGAAATCAATAATTCTACAATACTATAACATAGTAAAATCTGTGTGATGCTGCCAAAGCAGTACTTAGAGGAAATTTATATCTTTATATCTTTAAATGTTTACATCAATAAAATAGGGAAAGAGCAGATCAATTAATTGGGTATGTAACTAAAAAAAACTAGAAAAAGAACAAATTAAAAATCCCCAATTAAATGCCAAATCCCAAAAACTAAAGAAGAGATTCATAAAATTGAATATAAGAAAACCATTTAACTAATAAATAAAACTAAGACATTATTTCACAAAAAAAATAAAAATAAGTAAACCCTTAGTTAATAGGATTAATAAAAAAGAAAGAAACCAAATTACCAAGTCAAAAATTAAAAGGTTGATTTCACCACCTATGAAGATGAAATTAAAGCAATTGCTATTTTCCCCAATTATATGCCAGTAAATCTGAAAATCTAAGGGAAATAAATGGATATTTACAAAAATATGAATTGACAAATTAACAGAAGAGGAAATAGAATACTTCAATATTCTCTTAAAAATAAATTTAACAATCCATCAATGAGCCCCCTAAGCAAAAAAAAAAAAAAAAAAAAAACCTACCAGCAACAGAACAATTCACAAGAAAATTCTACCAAAAGTGTAAAGAACAACAAATTCCAAAACTATATAAACTATTTAGAAAAATAGGCAAAGAAAGAGTTCTGTGAAATTCCTCTTAGAACACAGATATTGTGCTGATATCTAAAGAGGGAAAAGCAAAAACAGAGAAAATGAACATTGATGCAAAAATACAAAAATACTAGCAAAGGAATTATGCAATCTTTCCCAAAGATTATATATTATGTCCATATGGGATTTATGCCAGGAATGCAGAGCTGATTTCATATTAGCAAACTATTCATATAATTGATTATATCAATGAAAAACAGGAACAACAAAAACCATGATTATCTCAATAGATGTAGATAAAGCTTTTGGCAAAATATAACATTCGCTTTTATAAAAAAAAGAAACACACACACACATACACACACACACTAGAAAGCATGGAATTATTGGAGCTTTCCTTAAAATGGTAAGTAATATCTGCCTAAAATAATTAGCCAGTATGACCTGTAGTAGAAATAAGCTAGTAGTCTTTATAATAAGGTCAGGGGTGAAAAAAGGATGTCCAATATCACTATTATTCAATATTGTACTAGAAATGCTAGCTATAACATTAATACAAGAAAAAGAAATAAAAATAATTAGACAATGAGGAAAGAAGCTCTGACTCTTTGCAAATGATATGATGGTATTCTTAGATATTTTAGAGAACCAAATAAAAAATTTGTTGAAACAATAACAATTTTAACAAATTGCAGGATGTAAAATATAACCAAATAAATTATCAATGAAATCCAACAGCGAGATAGAAAAAGAAATTCCATTTAAAATAACTGCAGACAATATAAAATACTAGGAGTCAACCTACCAAGACAAACCCAAGAACTGTATGAGAAAAATTACAAAACACTTTTTAGACAAATAAAGTCAGAGCTTAACAACTGGAAAATATTAATCTAAATTAATCTACTTAACCAGTGCCACACCAATTAAACTATCAAAATATTTTATAGAGTTAGGGGGAAAATTATCTTTAAGAACAAAAACTTAAGAATATCAAAGGGAATCATTGAAAAAAAATCTGAAGGAAGGTGGCCTAGACCTACCAAATCTCAAAGTGTATTCCAAAGTGGTAATCATCAAAACAATCTAATACTTGGAAATAGTATCGTGGATCAGTGGAATATATTAGGGACACAATAACAAAAATCTAGTGTTTGATAAATGCAAAAAATACACTTTGGGGCCAAGGACTCACTATTTCACAAAAACTAATGGAAAAATGGAAAGCAGCTGGGCATAAACTAGGTACAGACAAACATCTCATACTGAGATGAGGTCAAAATGGGTACATGATATAGACAGAAGGGGCAATAAAATCAATTTTGGTGAGCATAGAGTAACTTACCTGCCAGATAGATAAATAAGGAGAAATTTATGGCCAAACATGATAGAGAATATTACAGGACATAAAATAGGTATTTTTTCCCAAATGCTTTATTAACTTCTGGTTTACATTATTCATTTCAGCCAGATTTTGAGTTAAAATTTTTCCCCATTTTCCCCTGTCCACCACCCCAGAATAGCAGTCCCACAGGATATCCCCTCATCCAATCTGCTCTCTCCCATCTCTTCTCCCATACCCCCTTTGACTTTTCCAACAGGGCAAGGTGAATCCTCATGCCCCAGTGCCTGCACATCTTATCCCCCAATTATATGCAAAATAGTATTAATCATAGTATTTATATATTTTTTAATTTGATTTTAAAAGGAAGATAAGCAACTCAGTATATACTGTACATGTGTAGCTATGCAAAACATTGCCATAGTAGATATATTGTAAAATACTGACTATATTTCCCTCCCTCCTATCCCACCTCCCAACTGGTCCACTCCCCACTTTGGTCCTGTCCCTTTTCAAAAGTGGATGCTTCCAAATCCCCCCCACCAGCCTGGCCTCCCTTCCATTATTACCCCTATCACCCCCTTTTCCCCTACTCTCTTGTGGGGTAAGAAATGCTATTTAGTATGTATGTCATTCTCTCCCTGATCCAAATTCAATGAGAATAAGATTTTCCCTTTTTGCCTTCCTGTTCTTCCCCTCCCTTGTAACCATTTTCCTTGCTTCTTCTATATGAGAGAGGTCACCCCATTCTGTATCTCCACATCTCTTCTCATTATATTTTTCTCTCACCTCTTAATTTCACTGTTAAGTATCACCCCTTCCTATTAAATTCAACCTGTATCCTCTATCTATGTATACCTGAAAACATATATGTACACATTCACATATGTATTCATAAGCCCATATATGCTTCTTCGACTTTCATACTGAGAAATGTTTCATCAGTTACAGTTATCATTTTTCCATGTAGGAATGTAAATAGGTCAACTTTGATAAGTTCCTTTTGATTTCTTTTCCCTGATTACCTTCTCAAGCATCTCTTGCTACTTGTGTCTGGATGTCAAAATTTCTATTCAACTCTGGCTTTTTCCTCAAGAATGCTTGAAAGTCCTCTAGTCCACTGAATGACCATATTTTCTCCTGAAAGAAGATACTTAGTTTTGCTGGGTAGGTGATTCTTGGTTTTAATCCCAGCTCATTTGCCTTCCAGAATATCATATCCCATGCCATTCAATCCCTCAGTGTAGAAGCTGCCAGATCCTGTGCTAACCTGATTGTGTTTCCACAATATTGAAATTGTTTCTTCCTGGCTGCTTGTAATATTTTCTCCTTGGCTATAATATTCCTAGGAGTTTTCTTTTGGGGATCTTTTTCAGGAGGTGATCAGTGGATTCTTTCAACCTATATTTTGTCCTCTGATTCTAAAACATCAGGGCAATTTTCCTTGAGAATTTCTTGAAGGATGATTTCTAGGTTCATTCTTTGATGATGGCTCTCAGGTAGTCCAATAATTTGTAAATTATCTCTCCTGGATCTATTTTCCAGGTCAGTGTTTTTTCCCATGAGATATTTCCCATTGCCTTCTATTCTTTCATTTGTCTGGATCTGCTTAATAGCATATCTATTTCTCATAAAGTCACTAATTTCCATTTGCTCCAATCTAATTATCAAGGAATGATTCTCCTTAGTGAGCTTTTGAGATTCTTTTTCCATCTGGCAAATTTGTCTTTTTAAGGCATTCTTCTCCTCATTGCCTTTTTGAGCCTCTTTAGTCATTTGAGTTAGTCTATTTTTTAAGGTGTTATTTTCCTCAGTCAGGCAGTTGACTCTCATTTCATACTTTTCTTGAATCTTTCTCATTTCTCTCCCCAAATTTTCCCCCACTTCTCTTATCTGCTTCTTTTTAAAGTCCTTCTTAAGGTCCTCTATGGCCTGCAACCCACTCATATTTTCCCCTGGGGCTTTTGGAGCAGGACTTCTGATCTCACAGTCCTCTTCCTGCTCCATGCTTTCACCCTCCATGCCCCCAAAGTAGGAGTCTAGGGTTGCATTTTTCTGTTTAATTTGTTTCCTTTGCCTTGCCATGTTGCCACTTAATTACTTGACTTTTGGGCTTGTTGCCACACTATGGCTTTGCTGCCAGATAGGGGAATTTTCATCCCGAACGTGTGTGGGGTGGGGCAACTTCCGTTTCTGGCAAACTGTAAACCCACCCACGACCTCCATCCCAGACCACAATTCAGATCCAGTGAAGTTAAAGCAAGAGTGAATACCCCCCAAGACTGATAGTTGGATCTCCCTACAGTTTGCAGGCCAGGAGCTGGAGCTGCCTCTGAAAACTACAAAATGGTGTGTCTCCTCAGTGGCTTCTAGCTCCCAGGGGAGGAAGCCGACACGTTCCCCAAATACTGGTCCCAAAGTCCATAGGGCATTAACCTCTCACTTTGTCTTAGGCATGTCTATGTTGATAATTCTGGAATTGCCACAGCTGCTGGTGTTCTGGGGCCCCTCCAGCCGGCTGTTGGCCCTGCCATACTGGGGCTAAAACCGAGACTCAGGCGGACCAGACCTGTGCTCCGCTCCCTGGGCTCTGTGCACTGCACGCTGCGGGCTCCCACACTGCTGCGCTGGTCCTTTCTGCAGGGCTGCTGGGCTGTCCTCAGAGGGAGGTTAGCTTCTCTGTGTTGTTCTGTGGGTGCTGGGCCTCCAGAAGTTGTTCAGAGTTGCCTTTTACATAGTTTGGAGGAAATCTGGGGGCAGAGTGGCTTGGACGAGCTGTTTCTACTCCACCATCTTGGCTCCACCCCTCTTATCTGCTTTTTTTAAAATTTTTTATGACTTTTTTTCTTTCTTTTTTTTAATTTATTTTTTTTATTTTTAAGCAATTGGGGTTAAGTAACTTGCTCAAGGTTACACGGCTAGTCATTATTTGTGTGTGGGTGCTCATTTTCTGAGGCCGGATTCGATCTCGGGTCATCCCAACTGCGAGGCTGGTGCTCTTACTCACTGCACCACCTAGCCACCCCAAATAACACTTTTTTTTTGCTTTTTTGGAGGGCAATTGGGGTTAAGTAACCTGCCCAAGGTCACACAGCTAGGTTTTTGTTTGTGTGTGTGTTAAGTGTCTGAGGCTGGATCCGAACTCAGGTCCTTCTGACTCCAGGGCCGGCGCTCTACTCACTGCTACACCTAGCCGCCCCTCTTATCTGCTTCTTAAGGTCCTCTATGGCCTGTAACCAGCTCGTATTTTTATTTGGGGCTTTTGGTGCAGGATTTCTGACCTCACAGTTCTCCTCCTGTTCCATGCTTTGATCCTCTTTGCCCCCAAAATAGGAGTCTAATGTTGCATTTTTCTGTTTATTTTGTTTCCTTTGCCTAGGCATGTTGCCACTCAATTACTTGACTTAGGACTCTGCCACCAGCCAGGGGAGCTTCCATCCCAAACGTTGGGGTTTTCTCAACTGCCTGAGGTATTAGTTGGGTGACCCCTCTGAAGCCTCCACACACAGTGGCAAGCTGGTCACACACCCCAAGACCTCCACCCCAGATCGCAATCCAGATCTGAGAAGGGTAAAACAAGAGTGACTACCCCCCAGACTGATTTCTTGATGCCCCTACAGTTCGCAGGCCAGGAGCTGAAGCTGCAATGTGGCAATGTGGCGCAAGCTGTGCTGCCTCCTCAGTGACTTCTCGCCCCCAAGGGAAAGAGGCCAAGCGCTCTCCCAACCAATCCCAAAGTGCATAGGGCTCTGAACTCTCACTTTATCCTAGGCATCTATGTGTTGATCATTCTGGAAACACCACAGCTGCTGGTATTCTGGAGTCTCTCCAGCTGGCTGCTGGTCTGGCCTCCCTGGGGCTAAAACCTCTGACTCATAGGGACCTGGTCTCAGCTCCCAGAGTGCCATGGTGGCTGCTCCCCACCGGGCTGCAGGCTTGTCCTCAGCAGGAGGTTAGCTGCTCTGTGTCATTTTGTGGGTTCTGGAGCTCCAGAGGTCATTCAGAGTCCCCTTTTACATAATTTTGAAGTGGTATGGTCAAGAGCACCATGGAAGTGTTGTTTCTACTCTGCCATCTTGGCTCCACCCCTAAAATATGTACTTTTGATTATATTAAGTTAATAAGATTTTGTACCAATGAAACCAATCCTGACAGGATTAGAAGGAAAGCAGAAAACTAGGGGAAAACATTTACAAGAAGTTTGTCTGATAAAGATATCATCTCTCTCTCTCTCTCTCTCTCTCTCTCTCTCTCTCTCTCTCACACACACACACACACACACACACACACACACACACACACACACACACAAACATGCACATACAAGTACACACACGTCAAATTTTAAGAATACAAATCATTCCTCAAATGATACTTTTTGAAGTATACAAACATCTTTCAGATGAAAAAATCAAAGCTATCTATAGACATATGAAAAAAAAATTCTCCAAATCACTATTGATTAGAGAAATGTAAATTAAAACAAACCTGAAGTACCACTGAACTCCTATAATATGGGCTAATATGACAGAAAAGGTAAATGACACATATTGGAGGAGATATGGGAATATTGAGACATGCATTGTCAGAGGAGTTGTAAATTGATTCAACCATTCTGGAAAGCAATGTGGAAGGTTAGCTCCCTCTGATTATGATGAAAAATACTATCCACCTTTATAGAAAGAATGGATAGAGTCTGAATAAAGATCAAATAATAAATTTTCAAATTTTATTTTCTATTTTCTTTATTTTTTCTTTTTTGTCTCTTTCTTTCACAACATGTCAAATGGAAATATATTTTTCATGACCACACATGTATAACCTATATCAAATTATTTCCCTTCCCAATAAGAAAGGAGGGAAAGAAAGAGGGGGGTTATTTGGAACTCAAATTTTTGAAAAATGAATGTTAAAACTGTTTTTGTATGAAGTTGGAAAAAAATAAAATATTCTAAAATGTACTTTATTTGTTTAAATAAGCCAAATTCTATTCTCACAGCCTCCCATTGTAAATACATTTGTGAACATAAGAAAAACATTTCTTAAAATCAAGCAAGTCAGTCAAATAAAACTCCATATTAGTCATGTCCAGAAAAAAGAAAATGTTGTCTCATTTTTCATTCTGAGTTCTTCACCTCTCTTTCAGCAGGTAGGCAGCATGTTTCATCATTATCATCATTATTCATCATCATCCAGAAACTCTGGAATCATGCTTGATTAGTACACTGATAAGTTCATCACAGTATCTTTTCATCACAGCTATATACCATAACTTGTTCAAACATCCCAAAATTTATTGGCTTCTCTTTAGATTTTCATTATTTCTCATCTCAGAAAGAGCTGTTCTCTGTATATCCTTAGTTTTTATTCTGCTTACAATGAACTCTCCCTTAATTTGCCCTCCCTCTATTTTCCACACCCCCTTCTTCTTTTTCCCTCCAATTTCATTGTTCAAATATATTTCTGTACACAATCGTGAGGTTCAAGTGTCAGCTGCTACCCCCTTCCTTGCTTGCATACCTTTCTCCTTGCATATCCTGATTATGTGAGATAATTATCCCTTCTTTTTCATTTCCCATCTCTTCAGTGTATATTCTTCTTCCCCTCTCTTCCCCTTTTCTTAAGATCATCAAGACATAAGACAACCACTCCCAGACTTTGTCTAATTATATTCCCTCTATGACCACTGATGAAGATAGGGTTCAGAGGGAGCTCATATGCCATGTTGCCACATTTGAAAGTAAACAGATTTTCCTTGTTTAGTCCTATATCTTTATTCAACCATTGTAGAATTCTGTTGTTGTTGTTGTTGCTCATTCTACCAATCTACTTCCTGATTTCTAACTTGAAGATAGGGCAAGGAGGTAAAGTTTGGGCTAGTCCTGTTGTAGCTTTCTTGGGATACTGAGCACGGTGTTATTTCAGAATCTCAAGGACATGCTTGAGATCTGCAAACTTTCAGTGTTCCCAAACCCCCCTTGGTATTAGTTCTGCCAGTTTTTAACTTGCGTTTGGGTCAGACCAAGAGGTGACTGCTGCTGGGCTCAGCCCCTATTCAGCAGTTAGTAACGTCTGTTAAATCAGTGGCAGAATTGTAGGCTCTTTCAGTATGGGATTCATGCTTTGGTTATTCCTTTGCAGTCTAGAGATGAGATCCTGCTCTGCTCTTGGGATCTGAACCACACAGCTGCTGCTTGCTTCTGAACTTTCTTGGTATATGTCCAGGGCTTCCTTACTTGGAGCTATACCCAGTACCTGGGACCTCTTCCTGGATATTGGATCTGTTACCAAGTCCTGGATGGTGGATGACAAAGCTACCACTTCACCTATCCCTGTAGTAGTTCCCCATTGTGGGTCTGATAATGCCCCAGAATGGCATTTGGGACTTTATTTTGCCCAAGCATGTAGTCCTTTCCTGGGCCCTGGAGTGCTCCATGAGATTTATACTCTGGCCTTATTCTATACCCAACGTCTGAAAACCTCTTTGTTTATCTCCCTATGTTGAGCTATGCTGACAAATGACTCACTAAGACTTTTACTTTTATTTTCCCCTGAGATTTTGATCTAGAAAATGCATTTTCTTTTTTTTCTTTTTTTTTAAAGCACTTTGAGTTAAGTAACTTGCCCAAGGTTACACAGCTAGTTATTTTTGTGTGGGTGTTAAGTATCTCAGGCCAGAAGCAATCACAGGTCCTCCCAATTCTGGGGCCAGTGCTCTTACTAACTGCGCCACCTAGCTGCCCCAAAATGCATTTTCTAGATCTGTTTGGAGAAGTTTTATAGAGGGGAACTGTCCACACTACCACACTACTTCCTATCACATGCAATTTTGGCTCCACCTCCTTGCTGGTCCCCAAATCATTTTTGGACACATTCTAAATGTTAGAGGTTTTTCCTGACATCAACTTCTTTGAAACTTTTTATACTTTGAGGCCAAAAAAAGAACACATCTAATCCCACTTTCACATGACATGCCTTTGAATAACTGAAAAGAGCTATTATATTCTTTTTCTTGAGTTTTGTCTTCTCCAGTATTAATATAACCTGTTCCTTTAATTGATATTTACATGATACAGACAGAATTCATACATCATTTGCTACTGTACTTGGTTTTGACCCCAGGAACATCATGCCTTTCCAAGGATAACTTATCACCTCAAATCTCATTGGCATGGATATTGATACTCTTTGATACACAATGCCTTCTCAGAAATCTCAATTCCTTCTTTCCTCTTATCAGAGAGGTTAAGAATGGAGAAAAAATCATTCCAAAGCCTTCCTTTCCAATTAATTTCATTTTTTATCAACTGCTATACTTGGTTTTGACTCCTTTAACATCATGCATGCTACTATATACCCTCTGTTACCCCCATTCCCCTGCTTTTCAACTTCCTTTTGTGTACTGTCTTCTCCTATTAGAATGCAAGTTCCTTGAGAGCAGAGAGTTTTTCTTATTTGTCTTATTTACTCTAAAAAGAGCAGTCTTTTTCTTATGTGTATCACAACCATTTATCACAGTGTCTGGCATATAGTAGGTACTTAAGTTTATTGACTATTGACTGGTTGCCCTTCTCTGGACAATATTCAGTTTATTAATGTTCTTCTCACACCCTGCTACCTAGAATTGAAATAATACTTCAGATGAGGTGTGAAGAATGTGGAATACAATCATAGTATCACATTCCCATTCCTGGAAGCTATGCTTTTCTTATTTTATCTCAACTTTTTATTGACTTTTTTGGCTACTACATAATGATCTGGCAGGCTACTAAAATTGCCAGATCTTTTACAAAAATACAATAATTATTAAAATTATCTGGCACTGGTTATAAAATAACAAACACTGGTCTTTGGAGCAGATTAAATACACAAAGCCCAGAAGCAATCAACATATTAGGATAGTGTTTGAAAAAATAAAGAGTCTACTTGGAAAATTCATGGGAAACCTAGTAATTGATCTAGAAGAAATCAATTTTACACCAGTATCTCATACCATATGCTACAATAAGTTATAAATGGGCATATAATCTTGATATAAAAAGGTTTTATCTGTAATAAATTATAGAATAAGGGATGGAAATGTCTTTTGTAATTATGGACAAGGGAAAAATTCTTGACCAAACAAGGTATGGAGAGGACCAAAAAATATAAAATGGGTATTTTTATTACATAAGATTGAAAAGGTTTCTTTTTCTTTACAGAAACAAAACGAATGCAATTACAATTAGAAGGAAGATAGTTGAATGGGAACTTTTTATTTATTTATTTTTTGCTGCTAATTTCTAAAGGTCTGATGTCCAAGACACATAGGTAATTAATACAAACATATAAGAACAATGACCATTCCCCCCAACAGATATGAAAAGTATATGAAGAAGCAATCCTCCCCAAAATAAAGATAAAGGCAAGCCAACAACAACCACGTTTTTAAAAATTATCCAAAATATTAGTAACAAGAGAAATGAAAATCAAAATAATTCTGAGGTTCCATCTCACAACAATTAGATTGACAAAGAATGCAATACAAAATGGGTAAATGTAAATTTCTGAAGATATTATAAGAGGATAGGCATGCCAATTATTTGCTGATGGTTATGTAAAAATGATCTAATCTTTGTTTTTTCTTATAAATTTAAAGAGGTCAAGAGACCTGGAGTTCCCATCAGCATCAGTAGCAATGTTCCCAGAGGAATGATAACTAATGTCAGGATCTACAAGGGGTAGAAAGAGATACCTAGAAGACAATAGGCATATTGAGATGACAAAGCTTGGAATTCCATCAAAGCACTGACATTTAAAGCCCCATATGGTTATACTCAAGCAAAAATTCATATGGATTCAACAAAAGAAGAAAACTTCCAGTAATGAGTACCTGTGAGCTTATACTTTAGTCCTGCAAGCTCTCTAAGGTTTAGTACACTTTTCCCAGAGACTTTGTATATGAAGAGAGAGTGTGCCCCTGGTCTAGAGGATGTTTCTATAACAGCAAATCTCTGTATATTGGCTTTGTAAATACCCTTTCTAAAAACCGAAAGAAAAGCCACCTGCATAAAAGAAAATTCCTCATTTTGATTTGATCCCAGAGAGCAGGTGAGTGAAAGAAGTGAAAACTTCTCAGACTATACTTTAAAATCTAGTAAGGCTTTTCATGTGAAGCAGGTCCAAGTTCCCCTTCACTGGAAATCACATGATTTACAAGGACACAAAATTCAGAGCAGTAAGGAGTCACCCCCTCCTCAGTGACAACTCAGCATAAGATACACCAAATAAGGACATAAGTGCTTTCTCAAATGTACATTGGGTGAGCTACTGTTTCCTTGTTCCAGTACTTTGGGTCGATTGCCGTGCTAAGATTATGCACCTGACTTCTAGAAAATGGAAGAAAAGTGTCAAAAGGGGAGTGGGGGAGAATTCTGTGTTAGGGTTTTATAACTTCACCATTTCCTTTTGTAAATTGCTTCTCCTCCCTGACCATTTGTCAGGAGGGTGGCCCTTTCTCAAGATTGTAATAAACCATTCTTTTCTGCTTCCTAATTTGAGAAGCCTCTGAGTATTATATGGGTAAGGATCTCTGTTGCACACAGCAGCGAAAACAGACTTCTCCTGAGGTGGTGGTGATGGTGGTGGAAGAGGAGAAAAACGAGAAGGAGGAAGAGGAGGAAGAGGAAGAAGAGGAGAAAGAAAAGGAGGAAGGAGGAGGAGGAGGAAGGAAAATGATGACAATGACCTGGTGTCAACAAAAATATTTGTCAAGAAAAAAATAGAATTAAAAACAAGTTATTAATGACTCGTTAACCACTACAAATTAACTCTCAAGAATAATTTAAGGTCTCATTAATCATTAATTATATCTAACGATATATATTCCAAGTACAACACACTACTGCAATGTGATTTGTTTTCTAAAAATTGTTAAAGGATACAAAAGGCTACTTTCCCAACATTTTTGCATAAATAGCATTTTGTTGCTTTATAGTAACCACTTTGTCTCATGTATGTAAAGTAGTGTGTACTTAATATTTAAAATTCCATGTTCTTTTATCTTCAATTTATCACACCTTACTGTTTTATCATACATGTAATACACTGAGAACATATTTCCTTCAACAGTTCTTATATAAGATGTCTGAAGCTAAGTAATATCTTCAAGTCAATCTCTATGATAAGGATATAAAGTATCCCTACATAAAAACCAATTAAACAATGGATTTTTATAGAAATGAATTCTATATTAAATATCCCCCGAAACATTATTAAAATCTCACATTGCTTTAATATAGACTACCACTAGAGGGCAACATTATCATAGGTGATAGATGTCGATCCATCTAAAAGTCTTTACTATGTAAAAGTTTTCTATATAGCTATTATCTATCTATGTAGTAATACAATTATAGAAACATCACTAAGACTGAGGGCATAGATAAAATGCTAAAGTTTTATGTGTCAGGAAAATCTAATAGCCATGTAGTTCAAATACTTTTGTAGCTTTTGTGAGAACACGTTAATTTCAATATGACTGGAAATTACTAGAAAAGGTCTGGTGCACCTATATTCTCCTTTTAGATTCAGAGGGAAGCTGAATTTGAGAACTGAATCTGTAGTCTCTCATCAAGAAAAACTATGAAACAGGAGTGATTAATAATAATAGCTAATAATTTGAAACTATGCCTAAAGGGCTGTAAAGTTGTGCACATCCTTTGATCCAGCAATACCATTACTAGGCTTATATCACTCCCAGTAAAAATGGAAATAAATCTATTTGAAATAAACAGAATATTTTTTTTAAATTTGAAGTTTTACTTAGTGGTACAAAAAGCCCATTTGCTTTCACTAAAATGATAATATTTTAGTGAGAACAAAGTGATAAAAGATATTTTTTTTAATACTTGTGTATATCCTCAGGGACAGGATGAACTTTGTAAATAATTGCTTGTAGCTATTCAGTTAGTTTTATTAATTCAGTTAAATAATAAATCACCAGTTATCAACTCCAGGATTACAGCATGCCCTCTGCTGCAAAGAGGTGATATTAGCAGGGAGAAGGGATTTTCTTTATGATAACCAAGACACATAAAAGAATCTGTTTAGCTCTAAGAAAAACTTTTCTGTAAAAAAATCATATGTTTTGAAAGTCTATTATTTTAGTGAATTTTCTAAAAGTTAGTGAAGTAATTACAGTAGGAAAAATGGAGTCCCAAAGCTGTGCTGGTAGTCACAAAAGATTAAAATTCCTAAAACAGACTAATTCATTATTTACTTTATGGAATCTTTTATGAATTCCACAATTTTCTTAATTAAGTTTGTGGGTATGTCTGAACAGATAAACATCAAAGTATTTTATACTGGATATATGTAACAGAACATAAAACTATTTGAATCATTTGTATCTATTCTTGTGCAGTTTTATTGGAGATATGTGTGTATATATGCTGGTGATGTCTTTGCATTTATTTTACATTCTGAAACTTTACCAAAGTTATTAATTATTTCAATTACTTTTTACATTGATTCTCTAGGGTTCTCTAAGTGAACCATTATGTCATCTGCCAAGAGCGATGTTTTCTTTCCTCATTTCCTATGTTTATTTATTCTTTTCACTGTCTTATTGCTCATTAGAATTTCCAATAAAACAATAAATACTAGTGATAACGTACATCCTTGCTTCATTACTGATCTTATTGGAAAGGCTTCTAGCTTGTTCTCATTACAGATAATGTTTGCTTTTGGTTGTAGGTAGATTCTACTTATCATTTCAAAAAAAGTTTCATTTATTCCTTTGCTTTCTAGTCTTTTAACGAGGAATGGGTATTGTATTTTGTCAGAAGCTTATATATCTGTATCTATATAAATTTATTTGCTAGTACATCCTTTAATATATTCATATCAATATTCATTGGTTAAATTAATCTATAGTTTTCCTTCTTTGTTTTTACTGATCCTGGTTAAAGTATCAGAACCATATTTGTATCATAGAAGCAACTACTTAAGACGCTCTAATAATTTCTCTTAAAAAAAAAGTTCATATGCTACCAAAACTAATTATTCAGTTGAATTTGCTGACAAATCTATCTAGTGTTGTTGTTTTTTTAACTTGGGAAGCTCATTTATAGCTTGTTTGACTTTTGGGGGGATTTTGACTTTTATAATTATTTCTTTTTAACATTCTTTTCATTTAAATGTAAATATATATATATTATTTTCCCCGTAACATGTAAAAACAATTTTTTTAAGTTTTGACTTCTAAATTCTATCTCTCCTTCTTCCCCCACCAAGATGGTAAGAAATCTGACATAGGTTATGCATGTGCAGTCATGTAAAACATTTCCATATTACTCATCTTGTACAAGAAAACAAGAAAAAAAAGAAAGAAGGAAGGAAAGAAAGTAAAGGAAAGAAAAGGGGTTTTGAGGAGGAGGAAAGAGAGAAGTGTTAGAGGAAAAATGGGAAAAATAAAGAGAGCTATGGAAGAAATATTGGAAAGAGAATTAATAATTTGGTATAAGAGATAAAAAAAGTTTTTGCCATAGCAACAAATGCCTTAAAAATTAGAAGGGATCAAGGTGAAATGAATGTCCGTGAGACTACAAGAAATATGAAAACAAAGTCAAAAGACTGAAAAAATGGGGAAAATATAAATTGTTTCATACAAAACCCACTAACCTTGAAAATATATTGAAGGAAAAAAATTTAAAATCATTGCATTGAAGAGCTTAGATATCATATTTAAAGAAATCTTAGAGTTTAAATTATCATATTTAAAGAAATCCTAAAATTCCCCAGGATTAAAGAAATCTTAAAATTCCTCTTAGAATCAGGGGGCAAAACAATAGAAAAAAATCTCTTGAAAGAAACTCCAAAGTGAAGAATCCCAGAAACATTAAAAGTCAGGTCAATTTAAAAAAAATACTTCAAAAAGCTGTAAAGAAAGCATACAAATAACTTAGGAGTCAATATGAAAAATGATTTAGCTGCTATCGCTACAGTGAAACAGAGTTTAGAATATGATATTCCAGAAAGCAAAGAATCTAAGCTTATAATCAAATATAACTTACTTAGAAAAACTGAGTATAATTCTATGGGAGGAAAAAAAAGATCTTTGAGGAAATAAAAGACTTCCAAGCATTTCTGAAGAAAAAGAGCAGAGCTGTGTCAAAAATCTGAAGTGCCAATACAGGAGTTAAAAAATATAAATTAAACATAAACAATCTGAAGGGTCTAACCAAAGACAAACTACATGCATTATTATAGGATAAATGGTACTTATGTTTCCCCTTATTATTATTAGAAAAAGTCTAATTAGATTGAAAGAATGTTATGTCTTGATGATCTTAAAGACGAAAAGGCAAAGAGATGAGGGGAGGAATACATTAGGTTTTGTTATTTGCTACCAAAAAGATAAATCAGTGAATTGTTACAATCCTAAAAATGTGTTTCTTTAGAAAAAAAATAAAGTAAATGTGATGGTCTTTCTTTTTATGTTTTGTTTATTTTTTTTTTATTTGTGGGATAAAATAAGCATTTCCATAACATAGAACAATAAAAAGATGATTGTACATGAAACTGCAAATCTGCCAAACACAACTTGCTATTCCTTTCAAATACAGTACAAAATTATCATATGATGTTTTTCCTCCTCCATGCCCCAGAGATGACTACCATTATACATAAATAGGTGTGTGTGTGTGTATGTGTATACACACGCGCATGTGTGCAGGTGTGTGTATAAAAGCATTCTATACATACTTCTATTGATCAATTCTTTCTCTGCATACAGAAGGCATCTTTCTTCATATGTCCTTTATAATTAATGTGGGTGTTTATAATAGACAAAATAACTTTTTTACTCAAGGTCATTTTTAAAACAATATTGTTATTACTATATAGAATGCTCTCTTATTATGTCCAAATTCTTTAGGCATAATTCCATATTGCTTTCCAAAGTGGTTGGATCATTTAAAAATCTATAAATAATGAATTAGTGCTCCAATTTTTCTATGTCCTCTCCAACATCTGTTATTTTCCCCTTCTATCATTTTAGCCAATCTGGTAGGTGTAAAATTGTATCTCAAAGTTGTAATCTGCATTTATCTAATCAATAATGACAGAGCATTTTTTTAATATGACTAAAACTTGTATTGACTTCTTCACTGGAAAACAGCCTGTTCATATCCTTTGACAATTTATCAACTGGAGAACGACTCATAGTCTTATAGATCGGGCAAAGTTGTAATTACTATTTGTGAATTTCCCTCCATCTCATTTTTCGTAACTATTTTTTTCCTCTCAGTCTCTCTTCTTACCCTATCCCTGTTACCTGATCTTCCCCCTCACTCTCTTATTCCTTATTTTACCCACTCCTTCAAAATCCCCTCCTTTATACTTCCCTCTGGTAATCTTATTCTATACACCCCTTTAAAAGTTATTTTACCCTATCCCCCAGTTTTATCACTGCTCTAGAAGTTCAGTAGACTTCTAAATCTCTTCAGATGTACACTTTGTATCTTCTTCAACCCAAATGAGACTAAGGTTTTAACATTACCAGGCCTCCACCCTAACCTGTTTCCTCTGCATTAGTTCTTCCTTTTATGCCCCATTTTATGAGATAATTGTTCCTTTTTGCCTTTTCCTACCCGATTTTGTTTTTTAGAACCACCTCATCATATATAACTTAGTCACAACTTTTCTTACTAATAACCTTAGTAACCTTAGTAATGATAACAGTTTTAAGTTTCATGCATCATAAATAAAGAATTTAAACGTTATCAGTGCCTTATAATGTCTTTAATTGTTGCCTTATATTTCTTTTGGATCTTTTATATCAAATTTTCCATTGAGTTGTTGTCTTTGTTACGAACACCTAAAAAACTTTCATTTCATCAAATGTCCATTTTTTTCCATTCTAGATTATAGTCAACTTTGTTGGATAAGTTATTCTTGGGTGCAACCCCAGCTCCTTTGCTCTTCGAAATATAATTTTCTAAGACTTACGGTTTGTTTGTTTTTTTTTTTTTTGGTATAGAAACTGCTACGTCTTCTGAAATCCTGAATGTTTTCCCACAGTATTTAAATTATTTTTTGTTTTTCTATCTGATGGTCTTTATATATACAACGTTAGCTTTATTTTATTGGATATTAAATGAAACAGGAATTCAGTCAATAAGAATCAAAATTTTAATTAATGTATTCTGAATAGGGTTAGTTTTATAATAAAGGAAACAATAATTCATTCTAAGAAATAGAAAATACCTGTACTGAGCCACCATACTGTTAGGTGAACTCACAAATGATGGGGACTGGTCTGGTAGAAATTCCAAGGTGTCATGGGGTCTGCAAACTTCCAACTATTTAACATATAAGTCATGCATGGAAGAAGAAAACTCAAATATGTTGAACATTTTAAGGTCATGAATATGGAAAATGTGTATATAGAAGGAACCACATATACCTGAGTATGTTCAAGAAAGGGGAAGCTAGGTGGTGGAGTAGATAGACTGCCAAGCCTAAAGTCTTATCTTCATGAATTCATATTTGGTCTCCAACACTTACCATGTGACCCTGGGCAAGTCACTTAACCCTATTTACTTCAATTCCTCATGTTTAAAATGAGCTAGAAAAGAAAATGGTGAATAACTCCAGTATTTTTGTTAAGAAAACCCCAATAGGGTCATGAAGAATAGGACATGACAGAAATGACTGAACAACAAAACATTCAAGAAAATATGTTCATA
Source organism: Gymnobelideus leadbeateri (assembly GCA_011680675.1). Taxonomy (NCBI): domain Eukaryota; kingdom Metazoa; phylum Chordata; class Mammalia; order Diprotodontia; family Petauridae; genus Gymnobelideus; species Gymnobelideus leadbeateri. The sequence continues at coordinate 247,718 of WOXC01012033.1, forward strand.
TAATTTTATTAATGTGAAATTATGTTCACATAAATTTTACAATTATATAACAACAAAGACAAAATAGGATAACAAAATTTAGGAATTGAAAGCAATTTCAGAAACTATCTCATTAAACCTCTTTCCTTTGCAAATAAAGAAAGTGACATCTAGAAAGGTAAAGAGATTTTTCTAAGGTAACATAGATTGTGGGAGACCTAGAATTAGTAAACAGTCACATAAAAGTAGTTCAGGTACTTCAAGAAACATTGGCAAAAACAAATCCTACTTTATTATCATATAGACATTTTCCTTAATCTTTTCCTGATTAGAAGCTATTTTGATTAATCCAAAAAGATGGGGACTATTTTTGGCAATGTAATTCACTTGAAAGAAAAAGATCATCATCTACCTTCTAACTAAAGAGTCTCCAGACACAGCTTAGAGCCTGGAAAGATAAGGCTTGAAGACTGACTGATTGCTGCTCACCTTTACTATACAAAAATGATTTTTGTAAAGGGTGCCAGTTAAGCAAAACTACTTCTAGAGCTTCAAACACTTAAGCAAATAAGTTAAACAGCAGGCCTAAAAAAAGGATTGTTCTTAGCTAAACATAAGGTATCAAGAAGATCAATTTCATATTGTTTTCCAATAAAATAGTAGAGATTTGAGTAAACCATACATCTCTCTCAACATGCCAAGAAATATAAACATAAATAACATACACATATATAAATGCATATGTATATACATATTGTAAATATAATCTCAGTAGGACATCACTAGCAACGTTTGGGGTGGGGGTGAATGAAATGACTGGAAAAGGCTTCCGGAATTAAGTGGAATTTGAGCTGGGTCTTAAAGGAAGGTAGGAAAATCAAGAGGTGGAAATGATGAGGAAAAGCATTCCATACATGAAAGAGAACTGGTGAAAATGCATGAAGTTAAGAGATGGAATATCTTTCATTGACAAATTAGAAGAGCAAGGAATAGTTTACCTGTCAGATCTATTGAGAAGGGAAGAATTTATGATCAAACAAGAGACAGATGCCATTACGAAATACAAAATGAATAATTTAAACTTTAAAATATTTCACACAAAGTCAATGCAACCAAGACTAGAAGGAAAGCAAAACATTAGGAAGCAATTTTTACAGCAAGTGTCTCTGATAAAGACTTCATTTCTCAAACACAAAGAGAATGAAGTAAAATTTATAAGGATAGAGGTCATTCCACAATTAGTAAATTGCCAGAGGATATGAACAAGCAGTTTTCAAATGAAAAGCTCTAATAAAGCTATCTATACGCATATGTAAAAATACTCTAAACCACTGTTGATTAGAGAAACGCACATTTAAAATCTCTGAGTTACCACCTCATGCCTTTCAGGTGGGCTAACATGAAAGAAAATGAAAATGATGAATGTTGGAGAAGATTGTGGGAAAATTGAGACATTAATGCATTGTTAGTGGAGTTCTGAAACCATCCAACCATTCATACTTTTTATCATTTATCAATTGGGGAATGATCCTTATTTTTATAAATTTTTTGTCAAATTTCAGAATCCTTAATATCAACCTATATTCTATTGTTGCCATTACTATAGATCCATGTGAACATCAACATAAAGTTCAAGATGAAATAACTTGATACTATAAATTATAGAAAAATAAGGAGCTATTATAGTAAACATTAAGGAAGCTTGAGGAAATGTATTCTCCCTATATTTATATGTGATGTGGTTGATGTTTCTTGCGGCCTTTTCTTTTCCTCACCTTTCTAGGCTTGGTGAATCTATTCCCTCTTTAGTGTATATTTTTAATGGGAATGATCTAGGTCAAAATGATAACAAAAGATACACAAAAGAATCAAAGAATAGTATCCTTAAATATAATGTGAAAACCACATTAATAAAAATATATGCTTGCATGGTTTTTGAAGATAAGCTGTACAAATATACTTTAAAAAGAACAATGTACCTGGAGTCAAAATGTCTGAGTTTGAATCCTATCTCTACTTTTGAATGGATCTGCGACCTTGAGCAAGCCACAAAATCTCTCTGAACTCCAACTTTCTTAAATATAAAATTCCAGAAATATCATATGCACAATCTGCAGGGTCATTGTAAGGAACTTGTAAAAGAAGACATTTTGTAAGTCATAAAGCATTACGTAAATGTAGATTGTTTCTTCTACTATTAAATATCTAGAATATCTTATTGACTAGCTTATTTGCTAATATTTGTAATCCTGAAAACTAAACATGTTTGTTAAAATTAATACATTCTAACTGATTCACACTCTAACATATAGTGAAAAGAACTATGAATTTAAAATCAAAGGATTTAGACTTAAGTTCAAGCTCCATTACTGGGTGTATCAGGTATAGATACTGGAAAACTGATTCAAAATGATTTCATGAAAATGGGGGACAGACAATGCTAAGAAAAATTTCCACATTTCTGACTATGGTGGCCCTTTGCCCCTGGGGTTTTATGGGGCAGCCCTCTATGGGCACTCAGCAATTAGAGACATCTGTGAATATATTTCTTGACTTTCAAAACAGTGTCATGAAAATGGTAATGGACTGTGATTTGTAGAATTTCCATGGACAGGGGCAATATGGGCCCAACTTGGGACTTCTGTGGGTGTTTATAGAGCCTATTTCTGAAAATTTATCCACGTCAGGGGCCTAACTCTTCACTTCAGAGCATGTGCAGATACTCTGTGATTGCTTCCTGGCCAGAAAATGAATGCAGCCTTTGGGATGCTCATTTTGCCACCAGTGCATTCTGGTGCACTGCACTCTACTAAACTCCCTAAAGCCAAGTCAGCGTTTCCAGTGTAGGCTCAGCCCTCAGCAGGCCCCAACCATCTCCTGCTTGGAAAGGTCCTGGCACCCCAGGCAGTTCCTAGCATTTCAGCAGAGGTTGGGGAGTAGTCAGCTTCTGCCTTTAGTGAGGCTACCCTTCTCTGTTCTAGTTGAAGAAATGTATTAGTTGAATAATGATAGGGAAATTATTTTACCTCTGTTTGCCCCAGTTTCCTGATCTGTAAAGAGAAAAATAATAATGGTACCCACCTCCCAGGATTATTGTGAGGATCAAAGTAATATAAAGACTGTAAAGTGCTTAACACAGTGACTAACATATGCAAATCACTACACTATTTTTAATTGAATGTAATTGTTCCATACCTGATAACACTAAAGTGGTTTTAAAGTGTTAAAGATAATAAGATCAATGATTTTTATATGTGATAATTAGAAAATTCAATTAACTGAATTGATGTCATTTGAAGTTTATTTTTGTGTTATTCTTGTAAGTTGTCTTATATTGTGAAATTTGAGAGAGCATTTTAAAAGAAATGCTATTCAACACAACAACTTTTGACGCACTTCCTCTTCCCTCTTCCGGTGACGGACCTGACAGAAATTAAAAATGGTTCAGCGTCTGACATACCGTCGCAGGCTGTCCTACAATACAGCTTCCAACAAAACTCGGCTGTCACGAACCCCAGGTAACAGAATTGTTTACCTTTATACCAAGAAAGTTGGAAAAGCACCAAAATCAGCCTGTGGTGTGTGCCCAGGAAGACTTCGAGGTGAGACCTAAAGTTCTTATGAGGCTATCAAAGACAAAAAGGCATGTCAGCAGGGCTTATGATGGCTCCATGTGTGCTAAATGTGCCCGTGATCGGATCAAGCATGCTTTCCTGATTGAGGAGCAGAAAATCGTTGTGAAGGTGTTGAAGGCACAAGCACAGAGTCAAAAAAGTAAATAAAAAATATATGTTTTTTGAATAATAAAGAAAATTAAAATGTGAAAAAAAACAACACCTTTTTCATCTGGATGCTATTACTCAATAAATGGACTTTTAAAAGAATGTGATAAAATAGATATTTGAAAACTGCTAAATATTTAATGAAGTATGTTTTGGTATAAAACAGCTGATAATAATAATAGTTATTATGATAGAAAATTTTATTTGAAAATTCTTGGCTTGTAAGAAAATATACAGGGTAGTTTAAAGATGAAGCTTCAATATATCAATGATGAGTGAACTATCAGGCATTTGCTATATGTCTGAAGCCCCAGAATATGGGTAGTTTCCATATATAAGTAAAGGATCAATGAAATGTTAACTGTTAGGGAAACATGAGGAAAGATATAGAAAGTTTAAGTTGTGGTTAGTGAAATTTTGCTATTTAAGGTAAAATTCTTAGGACTGTAATTTATTATTTTTCTGAGTCTTTTATGAAACAAGCATACTAATGATACCTAAAACCAGGAAGAGTAAACATAGAGAAAGAAAATTAGAGACCAATTTCATTAATAACTGTGGCTGCAAAAATCCTAAATAAAATACTTGCTAAAAGATTACAACAATATAAGATTATATATTATAAACAAATGGGATATATACCAGGAAGGCAGGGATAATTTAACATAAGGAAAACTATTAACATAATTAATCATATCGATAATAAAAGAAAAAATCATAAGATTGTATCAATAGATGAAAAAACTTTTGATAAAATACAACACACATTTCAATTTAAAACACTTGAAAATATAGGTATGAATTGGTTTTCACTTAAACTGACAAAAAACATTTATCTAAAACCATCAGCAATTATTATTTTTAATGGGGATAAGCTAGAAAAAGGCTTCCTCATAAGATCGGGTGTGAAACAAGGATGCACTGTCACCAGTATTAATCAAGATTGTATTGGAAATCCCTAGCAATCTCAATAAAGAAGAAAAAGAAATAGAAGTAATCAAAATACGGAGTGAGGTAATAAAACCATTCTTCTTGCTGACAATATGATCCATCAGTATTCCTATATATTGCAAAAAACCCTGCAAGAATAGATAGTAAGAGATGCCCCATTTAAAATTATCCTAGACAGTATAAAATACCTGGAAGTACATTTACCAAAACAGACCCAGGAACTATATCAAATTTAAATAATTGGAGAAATATAAATTACCCATGGGTAGGCAGGGCAAATATAATAAAAATGAAGAATAAAATGTCAAGAGTATCAAAGGAACTAATTTAAAAATTGTAAAGGAAAGAGGTTTGGCAATATCAGATCTTAAACTATATTATAAGGTGGTAATTATCAGAACTTCTAGTGCTGGCTAAAAAATAGAAATGTAGCTCATGCATTTTTTTTCTAAAAAATATTCTTATGTCAGAATTTAGTTAAGGATAGAAACAACAAATGGTTTATAAACTAAAATTCTCTGAAATTTCAAAATTGGAGAACCAAATTTAAATGGTTGTACCAACCTCTAGATTTGGAACCAGAGAAGCAGAGCCTAGCGCTGTCCTGAGATTAAAGCCAAATGTCCAAAAAAAAATCATTTATGGATCAGTTAAGTATATGAGACATCTGGGACTCAAAATATGCTGATTAAATGGATACTAAGAATGGGTTACTAGAATACAAGGAGACTTGATGTTAGTTAACATTGGTGATAATTGTTGTATTGCTTTACATGGTTTTGTTTCAATTTTCTTGGCTACCTTGGTGATATGATCTCCCTTCTCAAAACTAGTCCATTGTGAACACTCTAAGTAGTTTGATCTGTTCCTAACATAATGTAAGCATGCAATTATGGAAATTGTGAAGATAAAAACTTTATTCAACATTGTTTGAACTTAGCCCTGCATGCCTAGGAAACTGGCCCATTTCTATATGCTGTTTAGAGCTCCTTAACCCAGGACCTACATTATGCTGACCAGAAATTCACATTCAAAGATTGATACAAGGAGTTTTTTCACAATTGTCAACCCATATCTCTTCTAAGGGTCACTACCAACTCCTGACTACTCCTGCAGCTGTCAAACTTGTGGGTATGAACCCACAGACCATCTCAAGCAAGTCTCTGCTCCCGAGTGGACATTAGAACCCTCTAGGGACCAAGGTTTGTCTAACTCAGAAGCAGCCAAAATCCAGATAATTGTCCCAAGATTCTAGAAAAAGGCTGAGTATGAGGCGGCTAGGTGGCAAAGTGAGTAGAGCGTCGGCCCTGGAGTCAGAAGGACCTGAGTTAGGTTCCGGCCTCAAACACTTAATGCACACACAAACAAAAAAAACCTAGCCGTGTGACCTTGGGCAAGTTACTTAACCCCAATTGCCCTCCAAAAAGAAAAAAAAAAAAGGCTGAGTATACTGTCCTTGTTTTTTTCCTTCTTCCCTTTTGCTATTTGCCATACCCCCAAAGCCTTGATTTGAGTGTGTGTTGTCATTTTCTCTCCCTACATTCTTGCCCCTCCACTTTTATGCCTACAAGCAAAGAATGACAACAATGATACCTGGGATACACCTCCCCAATAAGTCCCCCCAAGGAAGTAATCCCCTGGGCAACATCATATCCTGCCCCAACTGACCTCTCATGGCATTCCTGCCTCTCCTTTATTGGTCATGAGGGGAGAGGTTCTTCCAGACTCCCTCCCTTTGGTCAAAAGGGGTAAATATCAAGATATTCAGAGGCACCCTGTTTTCCAGAGCAAAGACCCAGTGAGCAAACTGCTCTGAGCTTGGCATAACAATAGTCCTTTGCACTCATGCTCTGGATGATCTGACCCTCCGGCAAAATCATATAATTTTTGCATTCCTTGATCTCTATTTCCTATGAGATCCCAAGGTAGCTGATACTGTAGCTAACGTGCTGCAGCAGAAAGTGATCAATCAGCTCTCCTGACATGCCAAAGCAAACTGAATCAGGTGCTTCACTCTTGTTCCCACCACACTAACTCTGGTTCTCTACCCCACTGAATAATCACAAGGCTCAACAACTTTAGACAATAAATTTGGACACTGTTCCCACAGGACCCAAGAATGCCTGTATTGTCCCAAGAAATGCCAACCGTGGAAACTGCTTACTCAAGACCAATAAATGATTTATGTTGGGTACCACCTTTTAGTGGTTTTCATGTATAAAAGCCCAAGCCCAGTCACAAGATATAAGCCTTCCTCAGAGGACTTCCACTTGCAAGTGTTTCCCTCACTTTGAAATTAAACTTCTGTCTGATTCCTGACTCATCTGTCTCTAGCCTGCTTTGTTCAGCTCTGACCACCCACAGGTTAGAGAACAGTTCCAGTCCAGTTGACAGTAAATAAAAGTCCCCTTGGTTGGTTGAGTGTTCCTTTTTTTCTTTCCTATGAGAATAGCTCTCTGAACTCTGGAAGGCTGGTGGGGAGGTATCCCCAATCACCTGGCTAGTCTGTAAGTGCACAGCCTCCTGTTTCTAGGATAAAGTGCACTTTTTCTTATGTCTTTTTTCCTTTGGTACAGGACCTCTGAGAGTTCAAAAGTTTAGAAAAGTCACCTGGGCTGAGCCCAAGAAAGAGTAAGCCCTTGGGTGGGTAGGTGGGGCAATCTGTATGACATGTGCCCATAAGGCAAGTTAAGTGGCACAGTAAATAGAGTGCTTCACCTTTCTTTTCCTTTCCTAGAAAGACTTGGATTCAAATCCTTATACTCTTATCAATATATGATCCTGAACAAGTAATTTAACCTGTCTGCCTCAGTTTCCTAATATGGAAAATAGATATAACAATAATACCTGTCAGAGAATTTTGTGAGAGTAAAATGAGAAATTTATAAAATGCTTTGCAAGTCTTAAAGTGGTATATAAATACTAGGTTGTAGGAGGAGGAGGAGGAGGAGCAACAGCATCAACAACATCAGGAGCAGCAGTAGAAGTAGTATGGATTGATGCAGAAGTGAATATTCTATATTCTGCAGTCAGGAGAGTAACTTGTCCATTGGCTATACCACACTCAAAGCAAACTCAGTAGTGGTAGAAATTTGTGTAGCAATGACTTTGAGTTTAAGTCACTCTCTCAGGGGAATGGGATGATAGAGATGTGCCCCTGTTGGAGAGAAATTTATTGGTGTTTTGGTTCCTCCTACATGTTTTCAGTGAATATTCATTCATAAAAGCTAATCAATCCCCAAAGAGAACGAAGAAAGTAGAAAGGAACTCACATAGCTGGATCACAGGGTACATTGAGGGGAGTGATGCATATTAAAAGCCTGGAAAGGTAGGGGAATGATATGTTTTGAATATCTTAAAATGCTAAAAAAAAGGAATTTATATTTGTTCATAGAGTTAACAGGGAATTTATTGAGTAGGAAAATTTATTGAGTAGGAAAATGGCATGGTGAGAGCTATGTTTTAGGAAAAGCATTGTGGCAGCTATGTGGAAGATGAAAGTGAGTAGGGAAAGGATTAAAGTAAGGATTATTATAGATTATTGAAATACTCTAGGGAAGAGATGATAAGGATATGAACTCAGTGTAAATGGAGGGAAAGAGAAATATTGTAGAACTAGAAGTAAGTTTTAGCACAGGAATGGATACAAGCGAAGAATGAATTTGAAGAGTAGTAAATGATACTAAGGTGGTAAACCTCGGTAATTGAAAGAGTAGTAATGCCCTTGAAAGTTATAGGGCAGTGTAGAAGGAGAGGAGTTTGAAGGAAAAGATGCCAAGTTCTATTTTTGAGTTGTATAATTTGAGATGCCCAAAGAGCATACTATTTAAAATAACCAAAAAAGGGGTGGCTAGGTGGCGCAGTGTGTAGAGCGTCGGTCCCGAAGTCAGAAGGACCTGAGTTCGGATCTGGCCTCAGACACTTAACGCACACAAACAAAAACCTAGCCGTGTGACCTTGGGCAAATTACTTAACCCCAATTGCCCTCCAAAAAGCAAAAAACAAACAAACAAACAAACAAACAAATAAAAAACAAAAAATAGTTGTTGAAATGGATCTGGAACTCAGAAAAGAGACAAGGGTGAGATAAAAAGCTGGGAGTAATTTGCATAAGGATGACAATTAAACCCATCATATTTCAAGAAATCATAAAGGAAAACTGCTCTGATATCCTAGAACCAAAGGGCAAAATAGAAATTGAAAGAATCAACCAATCACCACCTGAAAGAGGTACCAGAATGAAAATTCTCAAGAACATCATAGCCAAATTCCAGAGCTCCCAGGTAAAAGGGAAAATACTGCAAGCAGCCTGAAGTAACAATTCAAATATTGTGGAGCCAGAGTAAGAATTACACAGGATTTTTCAGTTTCCATAGTAAAGAACTAGAGAGCTTGGAATAACACATTGCAGAGGGCAAAAGAGTAAGGACTACACTCAAGAATCACTTACCCAGCAAAACTGAGTATAATCCTTCAGGGGGGAAAGTGGGCATTTAATGAAATAGAGGACTTTCAATAATTCATAATCAAAAGACCAGAGCTGAACAACAACAACAACAAAACATAAGACAGTTAGTAAGGTGTAACTGTTTATATTCCTTCATGGCAAGATAATATTTGTAATGTTTTATTTATATAAGGTTGACTAGGAGTATACATACATACAGGGTATGGGTATTAGATGACTATGATGGGATACCCCCAAAAATTAGGGTGTGAGACAGAAGACTGCACTAGGAGAAGAGGGAGAAGGAGAGAGAATGGTGTATATTATTTCATAAAGAAGAGTCATGTGCAGTGAATAGAGCACCAGCCCTGGAGTCAGGAGGACCTGAGTTCAAATCCAGCCTCAGACACTTAACACTTAATAGCCATGTAACCTTGGGCAAGTCACTTAACCCCAATTGCCCTGCCTTCCCCCTAAAATAAAGCAAAAATAAATTAAAAGAGTCATGAAAAAGTTACTAGAGTTGACAGGAAGATGGGGGGGGTAGGCAAAGCTTGAACCTTACTCTTATTAGAACTTTCTCAAAGTGGGAATAAGATGCATACTCAGATGCAGAAATGTATATTGCCTTATAGGAAAGTAAAAAGGGTTGTAAAAACAGAATAGGTGAGGGGACTGATAGAAGGGAGTGTGGATGTTGAGGATGTGATAATCAGAAGTAGAACACTTATGAGGAGTGACAGAGTGAAAGATAATTGAAAGAGAAGGATAAAAAAGGAGAAAATAAAATGAAGAAAAATACAGTTAATATAACTATAAATTTAAATTGGATGGACTCACCTGTAAAATGGAATTGGATAGGAGAATGGATTAAAAACCAGAATCCTATAATATGTTGTTTACAAGAAACACATTTGAAGCACAGGGACCGACACACATAAAGGTAAGGGGCTGGAGTTGAATCTATCATGCTTCAGCAAAAGTAAAAAGGAAGAGCAAAAACTTGATTAAAAGAGGTAAGAAAGGAAATAACATCTGCAGAAAGGTACCACAGAAAATTGAATAATATCAGTATAAAATGTATATGCTCCAAATAGTGTAGCATCTAAATTTTTGGAGGAGAAGTCGAATGAATTAGAGGAAGAAACAGACAATAAAACAATATTAGCAGAGGACTTCAACTTTTCCCTCGCAGGACTAGATAAATCTAACCACAAAAAGAGGACTTTCAAGAATTCTTAATCAAAAGACCAGAGCTAAATTAAAAAAAAATAGTTCATAAAATACAATACTCAAGAGAAACAAAAAAGAGAAAACATAAGAGAGCCATAAGAAAGAAATTAAGTAGGTGATTAAAATTCTGGGAAAGTTATATATCAGAGATCACTGGGGAAAAATAAATGGAAATAAGTAGGAATATACTGTTCTCTCAGCAGTACATGGCACCTACACAATATTGACACTGTAGTAGGATATAAAAACTTCACAATCATACAGAAAAACAGAAATATTAAAATGCATTATTTTCAGAAAACAATGCAATAAAATTACATTCAATAAAATGCTGTGGAAAGATAGATTAAAAATTAATTGGAGGGGTGGCTAGGTGGCACAGTGAATAGAGCACAAGCCCTGGAATCAGGAGGACCTGAGTTCAAATCTGGCCTAAAATGCTTGACACACTTACTAGCTGTGTGACTTTGGGAAAGTTACTTAACCCCAACTGCCCTCCAAAAAGAAAAAAAAAGAAAGAAAGAAAGAAAGAAAAGAAAAAAGAAAATTGGAAATCAAATAACCTAATCCTAAAAAAGGGGGTGGGGAGGGTCAAAGAAAATAATCATAGAAACAATTAGTAATTTCATTAAAGAGAATGACAACAATAAGACAACATACAAAAGTTATGGGATGCAGTCAAAGCTGTACTTAGGGGAAAATTTGTATGTCTAAACTTTACATCATTAAAATAAAAAAGTGCAAATCAATGAATAGCACATATAACTAAAAGCAAACAAGAAAAAAAAGTTAAATCTCCAATTAAACACCAGATTTGAAAGCCTGAAAATCAAATGATAATAACAAAATTAAAAGTTAGAAAACTATTGAATTAATAAATAAAACAAGAAGGCAGTTTTATGTGTCTGTGTGTGTATATGTGTGTATATATGTATACATAGACAGAAGGCACAGGATGAGTTGAATATGAAGGGATTATATCTAAAAAATAAAACTAAGAGGTGAGAGAGGAATATATTGGGAAAAGGAGAAAGGGAGAGATAGAGAATAAATTACCTAACATAAAAGACACAAGAAAAAATTGTCACAATAGAGGGGAAGAGCAAAAAGGAGAAAGGGAATGAGTCAACTTTATTCTCATTGGATTTGGCTTAAAGAAGGAATAACAAAAACACTCAATTGGGTATTTCACCCTATAGAAAAGTAGAGGATGAGGGATAAAAGGGGGGATGATAGAAGGGAGGGCAGGTTGGTGGAGGAGGGAGTTAGAAACAAACACTTTTGGAAAAGGAGAGTGTCAAAGGAGAAAATAGAATAAGTGGGGGGCAGGATAAGATGGAGGGATTTATAGTTAGTCTTTCACAATATAACTACCATAGAAATGTATTGTGTAACTACACAGGTACAACCTATATTGAATTGCTTGTCTCCCCAGTGGTGGTGGGTGAGGAGGAAAGAAGGGAAAGAATCTGGAAATCAAAGTTTTAAAAACAAATGTTAAAATTATTTTTTACATGCAACCAGGGAATGAGATATACAGGCAATAGGGTATAGAAATTCATCTTACCAGGGGTCGAGTCAAGATGGCAGAGTAGAAACAGCACTTCTGAGGAGCTCCAGCCCAATCCACTTCAAAATTATGTAAAAGGGGAACTATAAATGACCTCTGGAGCTGCCAGACCCACAAAATGACACAGAGAAGCTAACCTCCCTCTAGCCCAAAGACAGCCAGACCAGCAGCCAGATGGAGGGACCCCAGAACACCAGCAGCTGTGGAGTTTCCAGATTTATCAACACATAGATGCCTACGACAAAGTGAGAGGTCAGTGCCCTATGGACTTTGGGACTGTCTGGGACAATTTGTCAGCTTCTTTCCCTAGGGGTGAGAAGCTACTAAGGAGCCGGCACACCTTGCTCCACTTTGCCCTGTTGCAGCTTCAGCTCTTGCCCTGTAAACTGTAGGGGGATCCAACGATCAGTCTTGGGGATAAGTGCTCTTGTGTTACCCTTCTTGGACCTGGGTTGCAGTCTGGGGTGGAGGTCTTGGGGGTGTGTGACCAGCTTGCCAGAGTGTATGGAGGCTTCACAAAGGCCAACCAACTAATACTTCCAGAAGTTGAGAAAACCCCAATGTTTGGGACAGAAGTTCCCCTGGGCTGGTGGCACAGTCCTACTGTGGCAACAAGCACAAAAGTTAAGTAATTGAGTGGCAACCTGCCTAATCAAAGGAAACAAAATAAACATAAAAATGCAACAATAGACTCCTATTTTTGGGGTAAAGAGGATCAAAGCATGGAACAGGGGGAGGACTGGGAGGTCAGAAATCTTCCACAAAAAGCCCCAAATGAAAATACAAGCTGGCTACAGGCCATAGAGGACCAGAAGAAGCAGATAATAGAAGTGGGGGGAAAATTGGGAAGAGAAATGAGAAAGGTGCAAGAAAAGTATGAAATGAGAGTCAACAGCCTGACTGAGGAAAATAACACCTTAAAAATAGACTAACTCAAATGGCAAAAGATGCTCAAAAAGGCAATGAAGAGAAGAATGCCTTAAAAAGGCAAATTTGCGAGATGGAAAAAGAATCTCAAAAGCTCACTGAGGAGAATCACTCCTTCAGAATTAGACTGGAGCAAATGGAAGCTAGTGACTTTATGAGAAATCAAGATGCTATTAAGCATATCCAAACAAATGAAAGAATAGAAGGCAATGTGAAATATCTCATGGAGAAAACCACTGACCTGGAAAATAGATCCAGGAGAGACAATCTAAAAATTATTGGACTACCTGAAAACCATGATCAAAGAAAGAATCTAGAAATCATCCTTCAAGAAATTCTCAAGGAAAATTGCCCAGATGTTTTAGAACCAGGGGGTAAAATAGAGGTTGAAAGAATCCACAGATCACCTCCTGGAAAAGATCCCAAAAAGAAAACTCCCAGGAATATTATAGCCACATTCCAGAATCCCCGGATCAAGGAGAAAATACTACAAGCAGCCAGGAAGAAACAATTTCAATATTGTGGAAACACAATCAGAATAGCACAGGACCTGGCAGCTTCTACACTGAGGGATTGAAGGGCATGGAATATGATATTCTGCAGTGCAATAGAGCTGGGATTAAAACCAAGAATTACCTACCCAGCAAAACTGAGTATTTTGTTTCAGGGGAAAATATGGTCATTCAGTAGAATAGAGGACTTACAAGCATTCTTGAGGAAAAAACCAGAGTTGAATGGAAAATTTGACATTCAGAGACAAGAAGCAAGAGATGCTTGAGAAGGTAAACCCAGGAAAGAAATCAAAAGGAACTTATCAAAGTTGAACTATTTACATTCCTACATGGAAAAACAATAACGGTGACTGATGAAACCTTCCTCATTATGAAAATAATTGAAGAAGGGTATGTGGGTATATGAATACATATGTTAATGTATGTATATATGTTTACAGGTATACATGTATAGAGGGCACAGGTTGAATTTGGTGGGAAGGGATGATACTTAAGGGGTGAAGTTAAGAGGTGAGAGAGGAAAGTGGCAAGAGGAGGTGGGGAAAGACAGGGTAGGGTAAACTATCTCATGTAGAAGAGGCAAGGGGAAGTAGTTGCAAGGGAGGGGAAAAACAGGAAAGCAAACATAGATAGAGGGCACAGGTCGAATTTAATAGGAAGGGATGATACTCAAAAGGTGAGGTTAAGAGGTGAGAGAGTAATGTGGTGAGGGGGAATGGGGAGAGACAATGGGGTGAACTATCTTGTGTAGAGGAGGCAGGGGAAGGTGGTTGCAGGGGATGGGAGGAACAGGAAGGCAAAAAGGCAAAACATTATTCTCATTTAAGTTGGACCAGGGAGAGAATGACATGCATACTAAATAGGGTGTCCCACCCTACAGGAGCATAAACCAACATGGTGGGGAGGGGGAGGGGGGAAAGGTCGTAGAGGGGAGTGTGGGCTGGGCGGTGGGTAGTTGGAAGCACCCACTTTTGAAATGGGACAGGATCAAGGTGGGGAGTGGACCAGGTGGTAGGTGGGATGAGTGGGAGGGAAATATAGTCAGTCTTTTACAATATATCTACTATGGTAATGTTTTGCATAGCTACACATGTACAGTATATACTTAGTTGCTTATCTTCCTTTTAAAATCAATTTTTAAAAAAAATATATAAATACTATGATTAATACTATTTTGCATAGAATTGGGACATAAGATATGCAGCCAATTGGGTGCGGGGATTTACCTCGCCCTACTGGAAAAGTCTAAGGGGGTATGGGAGAAGAGATGGGAGAGAGCAGATTGGTTGAGGGGATATCCTATATGACTGTCATTCTGGGGTGGTGGGTAGGGGAAAATGGGGAAAAATTGTAACTCAAAATCTGATGGAAATGAATGGTGTAAACCAGAAGTTAATAAATCATTTGGGAAAAAAAAGAAGAAATTCATCTTGCCTTACAAGAAAGTAAGGGACAGGGAGAGGACATAAAAGAGAACAGATTGCGTGGAGTATTCAGTATGCTTTCTATCTTGGGGTGGTAGTAGGGGAGAGATGAGGAGGAAATTTGTAACTCAGAATCTTGTGGAAATGAATGTTGAAAACTAAAAAATAAATAAATTTATAAAAAAAAATACTGAGCTTTTCTTACAGTCAATTTGCAGCCATCCATCTTACCATACAACCTTGGGCAAGTCACTAATCTCTCAGAGTCTCAATTTCCTCATCTGGAAAACATACTTTTATAAACAAACTTAAAGGATTATTCTGAGGAAAGTGCTTTGTAAATATCAAAATCTAGATTAGAATTATCATTATTGCTACTATTGGCATTAACATTAATTTTATAATTAGGAAGAAATCCACTCATGCTCCAGCAGTGTGAGCCTATTCCACAGGAAGGCAACAACTAGATACTTAGATTACTTATTTCAACACTTCAAGGATCAGTGATTTCATTGGTATGAATATTACCTTCAAGAACAAATCAAAATCTCTTCACAACTTAGTAAACTGTTTTCACGTAATTGCTATGAATGGAGCTGGAGGGAGCATCACCTGAGCCACAGTCTTCTATTTGAAGACTATCTCCAAAGTTTTTCTAAAGTGTTCCACAACACAACAGAATACGGGGCATTGCTGGACCCAGAGAAAAGTTTCCAGCTTGTTAGGACCTTCCAGAATTTGTGCTCGCTGGTACAGCCTTGTAGCGGCAAGCACCCCAGAATCCCCAAGGTGACTGCCAACACAGGTTCTTAGATCTGCTTTTCAAAAGGAAAGCAACTCAAAATGGGTTAACAAGCTTACTTTAATCAAACAAACATACATTACCTAGTTCAGGGGAAAAAGGTCAGCACCCAAACTTCAGAGTTACAGAACTTACAGATCAAACAGACAGGCTTCCAAACTGTCCTACCATTATATCAATACCAAAATCACAGTTACCAGAGAGGGAAGCATCAACATCTGGGTTTTCAAAGCCAAGGGGCTCTCAACAACGGCTTCCCAGAGTCTCATCTGGTCAAATCACACAACACTTCTCAAAGTGAGCCCCAAAGCAAAGCCTCTCCTCAGGGTTTATATAGCCTTCTCCTGGCTCAAAGATTGTAACAACCTCCTTGACCCACTGCCCAATCACAAAAGTATCAAGGTTGGGCTTCCCTGAAAAACAAGCCTCCCACCACAGGCTCCAGGTGCACTTAAGCTAGGGGCAGGGAAGATCTTTAAATTTGCATTTCCATTACAAGCCTTTAATAGCCCAGAGTTGCCATCAAAGCCTGATGAGGTATCATGATATTTAATAGGAATGCAAGACAATAATATGATTTCAAATTTTCCCCTAAGGAAAATTATTATTAATGTGGAATAACTGTACAGTAACAATACAATTGTTTCCCATTGTATAGATGGGACATAATTTAAACCATATTATAAATGAATCTGAAATATAATGAGGCACTTTGTAAGATTTTAACAAAATCCTCGTAAAGGTCAGTAATAAAATAACAAACATTATCATACTCTTTTAAAACTAATTTCCTCCTCGCTTTCTATAACTACAGAAAGAAAAATATAAGCATTTACTGTGAAACCAATAAAACCAACAGATGTTAATTTAAATCATTTAATAATCAAACTGATATAAATATCAACTTACCAGCTTAATAGCCACATATTTGTTTGTGTATAAACATTTTCCTTAAAACAAAACAAAACAAGAATGTCAGATTTTGCCAATGATTCATTTTCAAAGATATAAAACTAAAAACTTCTTAAGAAATAAACCACATTATGTGTTAAAATGCACAACTGAACTAACTGCTAAGCAAAGAACTTAAAAATGAAGGTTTGTGATATTTTATAAAGATTCTGTTGGATTCAAGTTATAAAGTTATTTCCCCAAGCAAATAAGGAATGTCACCTCGCTCTCAATACAAAGGGAAGTCTCTTTTTTCTTTATAAAATATTTAATATTAGCTTTAGAAAACATAGTCAAACAACAACAAATTCATGAATATAGTGTTTGTTTCCAAAGAAGAATGTGTTGAGACTGCAAGAACACATTTTTTTTTATTTACTAATATAGTGCACATATCACTGTGGGTCAAATTATACTTAATGTAGTAATGTGAATAATTAAATTATATTAATTTTCAAATATCTACAAACTAAAAATTTAACAGGTGGTATATCTGGAGAAAAACTGTGAAATATAAATTTATTTTAAAATGTTACATCAGTGGAAAATCTGATGAGTATTTTGAAATCTTTCTATAACTTTTGTTCTCTATAAAAGATCATTGAGCTATGAATAAGTCTCTCATGGAACCTATTCCAAGGTGTTTGTTTACTGTAGGCATTCATGTGTCATCTAGTCTAATGTGGCCTTAAACGATACTCCCCTCTATAGTATCATTGACATGTGCCTAGAGTTTAAGCAGCATCTCAAGCACCTAGCATAGTTCGAGCAAATTGCTGAATTAAATTTAATCCAGTGCTCTCCTTTAAAAATCCCCAGTAAAGGAGACCCTACTAAACCCAGACACAGCTCACTTTACTTGGAGACAACTGTAATTATTAGGATTTTTTTCCTTAGATCAAGACAAAATCTGCCTCTCTACAACTTACATTCATTACTATTGATTTTGTCCTCCAGAGTCATGAACAAGTCTTTCACGTGATATGGTCTCTTTCACAAGATAGACCCTATATATCTTTCCTTTTCTAGGCTAAATTTCACCAATTCTTTCAATATACCTTGGTCACCCAACTATGGACATGCTATAGCTTCACGAATATCTTTCCTAAAATATGGAAATGAGAACTTAACAAAATTCTTGAAATACAATCTGAACTTGGCAACGTACAATAGGACCATCTCCTCTTGTGCTATGGATGTTATGCCACTGTTAACATAATCAAATATTACCTTAGATTTTTTTCCACTACCATATTATAAAGTTTGGTTATGTTGAACTTGCAATCCACTAAAATATCTACTTTTTTATATTTGAAATGTTGTCTACCTATACCTCTTACATCCTGTACTTGTGCAGCTGATTTTGTAAATTGACACATAAGATCTATAATTTAGTCAGGATAATGTAATCTCATTAGATTGTGTCTTTTGATCTAGCCTGTGGGAAAAGGACCAATACAAATCAGCTACCCATATAAGCTGGTACCATATAATGGTCCCCTGGATTATTCACCCAACACAGAGTAAACATCTGTTGCATGTGAGGCATTTTGCTAGGCACTAGGGATGTAAAGGGGAAAAAAATTCCTGCTCCCCCAAAAAGCTTACATTCTATTATACTTCATATGTAAGTTTTAGTGTACTTAAAGAATTAGGCAAACCTATACAATTAGGAAACAACAAAATGAAAATGCCAAAAGTACATATTTTGAATAATTAACACTCTTTGTTTTAAAGGAGAGGTCACACAAGTGACATTTTGGACAAAGGCACTACCTTTTCTACACATCCAGCAAAATTCAAAATTTAAAATTGCATAGTATTTCTGAATTGGTAAGGATGTGAAAACCCATTTAGTTCAACTCCTTCATTTTAAGGATGAAGAAACCCAGGCCCGGGGGGATGAAGCCTTTTGACCAAAATCACATAACCATCAAGTCACTATCTAGAAACCAGGTTTTCTCCTTTCCCATAGAGAGTATGAGAAATATTATTTTACAGAATGAAAATAAATTCAGCAAACTTTGAGGTTAAATATTTATGACATATAGATGATTTGGATAAAGATTTCCTTGATTACAAATATACTGGCAAGATATATTACAAAGTAACTAGTAAGATAAAGAGAACATGTGTAATAAAGTAGAAGGGAGCCAAGAAATATATATATGGTGCCCAATCTGGTCAGATGATCATTGTTTTTGATGATGTCTACCAGGTGGACAGTTGTCTGGGGGATCCTGATTTGTGCCACTTCGAACTCTGCCTCTGGTAAGACATTTTGGAAACCAAAAGGCTGAGAGGTTCCTGGGCCAGCTCTTTACTCCAGAAAGGAGTTTCAGGCTACAGGTTATAGACAAATTGCTGAAGCACTTGTGAAACCGTGAATTACTTTGTGAACTACCGTATCACTAGCTTACTCCAAATAACATAATTCACAAAGCCATACACTGAACCTCACATTTGTCTACAGCTACATTTATGTTTCTTTCAGAATCTGCCATGCACATTTCCAGGGACTTCGGCAGTTTCTTGGCCCAGCCCAATAGTGAGGATATACTATTTTTTCATAACAAAATTGAAAGTTCCTCCAATTCCCTCTCCCCGAAACAACAAAACACTGACTGTTCCTCAAAAATGTATGACAGGGAAAGAGAGGCAATCTTGTCAAATGATGAGAGCAAGTGTGTGGTACTGCTATGCACAATATCAAAAGAACAGAGAAGTTTCAGTCTATTGGGTGGGTCCTGTACACATACTGGTAAAGAGAGCATCTATACTAACAAGAACACAGAAGTATACTTCAAATAATAACTTGCCTATCTCCAGTGAAAATCATCAGAATATTTACTAAGCCTGCTAGTTTAAAGGTATCCATTTAAGCATTTCATTATTTAAGTGACAGTTGTCATTCTAATACCCTAAAAATATCCATGATAAACCTATCTAATGAGAAATAGTACACCTCAATGACTTAGAATAAGAATTATGGAATTAAAATGAATATTATATATGAGCTATGAAGATGGTATACTAAACTTGGAACAAATAACAAGAATTCATTATGGGAGACAAAAACAAACTTCCATTCATTGATTTAAGGTAATTTTTAAATAGTAACTTGAAGTATGATTTGGCTCAAATAAAGTGTATATAAGTCAACCTTATATAGAAATAATTCTAGCAAAAGTGATATAGAAAGAGTCACATTTATCATCACCTATTTGGGATTTATATAATATTCCCTTTTGTATAATCTCTTCTCTAATACACTATTGTTTGCACACCCACATAAAATACAAAATATATATGTTATGTTATCAAGCAAAATACAAATTATGTATCCCTGTACAAAGCAATAATATACATCCAGTTTAACAAAGATTTTGGTACTCCATCAAAATAGTTACACTAAATTTAGTCTTTATGCTTTTACAGAAAATTCATTGTTACAGGTAATGAAATCTGTCTTAATCCATTCTATTTTTAATGCATTTTACTCTATGCATTAGGACTAAAACTGAAATGCCAGAAAAGGTCTGCTGAACAGTATAAAGAACCAGCTCTATGAAAGTACAGGACATACTTCTATGTTTAATCTGTACTATTATTATTTTCCCATTACTTTCTTAAATCTAGGCAATCAATAAGACAGAGTCCTTTGCCAATTTCTAAAGTATAAATGAAATAGTCAGTGGGGTACAAGCTCATTCTGGCACACAGATGTTTCTATATTCTCATCTAATTATTTTTGCTAAAAGCTTTTGTCTTGTTGCACTTAAATACTCTAAAGTGTCTGTGATCTTTATAGATTTAGATATTTTCTCAAAAAAAATGATAACCACAAACCCATACAATCTATTCAATTTTTGTCCACATCTCCCCATAAGTTTATCATAAACGGTTTTCCCAATGTACTAAAGGCTTTCCTTACTTGATTTTTAGCCTTTGATAAATAAAAACACGTTTAATTAAAAGGTTTGAAAGTACCTTGCATTTACCATGGAACAAAACACCAAAAATACAAAGGGAATCCTATAGTTTACAATGTAGAAAACAAAAGAAGTCAAAGCAACTAGATGAACATTTTGTGTTTAACTGTGTACTCAGTCAGGTCACATGAGTCACAGCATCACATTATCCAAATGTCTCAGATCCTTGATGCTCCTGGCTCATCTCCCTTTTTCTCTGTAAATCAACCCATGTATTATTCATAATACACATTTTAAAGCACCTGATATATCCCTGATATATTAGAGATATTGGTTAACACAAAAGTAGAAATAACAGTGTGCTTATGGAATATCCAATTTGAAAAGTCCAAAAGGCAAAAAGAGACTATACTTGGATATATAGGGTGCTGGGAATCATCTGCACTTAAATAATAATAAATATATAGCAGATGATGGAACACTGGGAGAAAGTAGAGAGAGAGAGAGAGAGAGAATAGAAGAATAACCAGGAAAAAGCCTACTAGATCATTCACAGTTAGGAGATATTATGTGAGTAATAAACCAGAAAAGAAGACTTATAAGGAGCAATCAGATGGTTAGGTAAAGAACAAGGAGAGAGTAGTGTTAGAAATCCCAGAGAAAAAAGTGTAACCCTGAGGAGAATGCTGTCAACAGAGTAAAATATATCAGATGTCACCTAAGATGAGAAAGGAGAAAAAGCAATGTTTTTTTTTCAATTAAGAAATTGTTGCTAATTATTAAAACAGCAGTTTTAATTGAGTGACATAGTAAGAATCCAGGTTGCAAAAAGCTGAGATTTGAAAGCAGAACCAGAGGAAGTGGGGGAAGGTAACTTTTTATAAGAACTGAGCTATCAAAAATAAAAAATGATATAAAATAATTTCAGGAGGTAGGCACTATAACTATTCCCATTTTACAGATAAGGAAACAGAAGCAGAGAAATGTTAAATGACTTGCTGGGGTTGAATTCAGGGCTTTCTAACTCCAGGACAAGCACTTCATTTACCATGTCACCAAGCTGATCCATTTAATCTTCACTGAAATGTCCCAGTGACTAACAAATCTTATGGAAGCTCTTTATAAATGACAATCTCTTTACTATTTCTGAAATGAACATTTAACACTAACTAAATAGTATATAACTTACTGCTTTACAATTATGTTTATGAATATTTATAGGCTTCTTTTATGAAGATGAGACAAGCTATATGATTTTTAAAATTCTTTTCCTGTCATGCAATCCTATGAAGCATTCAAAATACATTTGAACATATTTCCCACAATAAAGTTATCAAACTATTTAAAATTTATTCTTACTTTTCATTATCAAATGTGATAATTGGGTGAAAAATCAATTCAGATAGCAAAATATTCATTTACATACTCATTTTTCTCCCATTAAGATAATTCTATTTTAGGGGCATAGAGTCAAGATGGCAGAGTAGAAACAGCACTTTTGTGGAGCTCTGGGCCACATCACTTCCAAATTCATGTACAAGGGGAGTCTGAACAAACTCTGGAGCTCCAGAACACAGAAAATGACACAGAGAAGCTAACCTCCCACTGAGGACAGCCCTGCAGCCTGGCAGGAAGCAGCCAGCACAGCATTCTGAGAGCCAAGCCCAGGCCCCTGTGAGTCAGAGGTTTTAGTGCCAGGGCAGCCCAAAAAACAGCCAGCTAGAAGGACTCCAGAACACCAACAGCTGTGGTGTTTCCATAATTACAAACACATAGATACCTAGGACAAAGTGAGAGGTCAGTGCCCTATGGACTTTAGACTGGTTGGGAGAGCACTTCGGCCTCCTTCCCTAGGGGCAAGAAGCCACTGATTAGCTGCAACACAGTGCCATGTTATAGCTTCACTTCCTGGCCTGTGGACTGTAGGGCCACCTGTGACCAGTATTGGTGGGTAATTGCTCTTGCTTTAACCTTCTTGGATCTGGATTGAAATCTAGGGTGGAGGTCTTAGGGTATGTGATCAGCTTGACAGAATGTGTGGAGGCTTCAGAGAGGGTACCTAACTAATACCTCCTGCAGCTGAGAAAATCCCAGCATTTGGGATGGAAGCTCCCCTGGCTGGTGGCAAAGTCTTACTGTGGCAACAAGCCCAAAAGTAAAGTAATTGAATGGCAACATGCCTAGGCAAAGGAAACAAAATAAACAGAAAAATTCAACATTAGACTCCTATTTTGGGGAAAGAGGATCAAAGCATGGAACAGGAGGAGGACTGGGAGGTCAGAACTTTTGCACCAAAGTTGGTATCCCAAAGAAATCATAAAAAAGAAAAAGGACCTACATGTACAAAAATATTTATAGCAGACTTTTTTGTGGTGACAGTGAATTGGAAATTGAGGGGATACCCAGCAATTGTGGAATGTCTGAACAAGTTGTAGTATATGAATGAAATGGAATAATATTGTTCCATAGGAAATGATGAACAGGTGGTACCTGGAAAGACTTACATGAACTGATGCTGAGGGAAGTGAGAAGGACCAGGAGAACTTTGCACAGAGCAGCAGCAACATTGTATGATGACCAACTTTGATAGACTTAGGTCTTCTCAGCAACACAAATGATCTAAGACAATTACAAAAGACTCATGATGGAAAATGCTAACCACATCAGAGAAGGACCTATGAAGTCTGAATGCAGGTTGAAGCATATTATTTTCAATTTATTTTGTTCTGTTTTTCTCTCTCTCATGTTTTTCCCCTTTTTTCCTGATTCTTTTTTCACAACATGACTAATGTTTAAATATGTTTAATATGATTGTACATGGATAACCTATATCAGATTGCTTGCTGTCTTAGGAGAGAGGAGGAGAAGGAAGGAGAGAGAAAAATGTGGAACTCAAAATTTTACCAAAATAAATGTTGAAAACTTCCTTTACATGTAATTGGAAAAAAATAAAATACTATTAATAAAAAAATAAGAATGATTTATTAAGCACTTTCTTAATATGCTGTGCTAAATGCTGGAGATACAAAGAAAGGAAAAGAAAAACCCACAGTCCTTGCACTCAAGGAGCTCCCATTCTAATGGGAGACAAAATATTCAAACAATTCTAAAAATACAAGATGTATACTGTGTAAATGAGAGGTAATCTAAGATGGAAGGCACTGGTAGGAAGGTGTTAAAAGGAATAGAGAGCCATAGAATGGCCTCCTGAAGAAGGTGTGATTAGAGAAGATTTGAAGTAACCCAGGAATGCTCCCCTCACAGCAAATATTGGCATTTAATAGATCATATCACTCTAAGGAGAAGAAAAAGACAGTATCTGAGAGTGACTAAAATGATAAATGGCACAAAGTGCTGGACCAATCAAAGACTCATCCACTCCAAGGTAAATATTCGCATTGAGAAAAGAAGCAGTCTCAAGGCACAATGACTATCAAAAGACTCCAACAGATTAGAGTATCTCCCTATAAATTTATAGTTTGTTGCTGACTTGGAAGGAAAGCTGAACCAATACAAAGTTTGCCACAGTCGAGCAGGAAAAGAGTGGGTAGATTTCAGAAATTTGTTGTACAACACCACATTTACTCATCTTGGCCAGAATACTTGCAGAAAAATACCAGGTTTGGTTTGATGAAAATGATTGGAAAATTCAGAAGCTACTAAATAAAAAACAAGAATTCTGCAGGGTTTACCTGCAGAATAATTTATTCATCTCTAAGAGGACAGCATTTAACTCCATCAAAAGTACAATGCAAGCAAAGCTTAGAGAGATGAATGATTCTTTGCTCAGTGAGAAGGCAGAAGATATTCAATTTTACACAGACAGCAAAAACCCAAAGCATTTCTATAATATCCTTAAGGCTATTTATAGACCAAACACCTATGGTTCATCTTAACTACTCAATGCTGATAGAGCCATACTCATAAGTTATAAGAATATGTTCCTGGAGAGATGGGCTAAATACTTCCATAGTGTTCTCAACAGACTATCACCAACCAATTGGTGAAGCTACTAACCTTATACTTCAGGGTGAAGTCAATCACTCTCTAGTTGAACTTCCAATTGACAAAGAGGCTTTAATTGCCATTAAGTTCCTCTCATGTAGCAAAGTTTCTGGTACTGATTCCATTCCAGCAGAGATCTACAAAGTAGGGAGTCCACTGATCATACAAAAGCTTTCTGATATCTTCTAGCTTATAAAACAAGAGGAAGTTATAACCCAGGAGATCAAGGATGCTTCCATTTACCATCTCTATAAAGTAAAAAGAAATAGGTTGTCCTGTGACAATCACAGGGAAGATCTTTCCCAGTCATTTCCTACAAGATTCTTGCCAGAGTCCTTAATAGACTGATCTTCACATAGAAGATGGCCATCTAGCTAAGAGCTAGTGTGGTTTCATAAAAGGGTGAGGAACACTCAATATTGTGTTTGCTACCCAACAACTAGAAAAGAAATGCCAACAGCAAAAGAAAACTTTGTATACAGTATAACTCACAATGTTCTCACACTTTGCCAGTCACCAATGGAGAATGGTTATGTGTTTGCTCCCATGCTCTTTAGCATGGTGCTTTCAGCAAGGTGTCAGATGCCTTCAATGAGGATGAAAATGGCGTTGAAGTCAAATACTACACTGAGAGTAAATTATTTAACTTGGAAAGGTTGCAAACCAAGATGATAGGGCAGGAAAACTCGGTGTACTACTCTGTCTGCAGATGACTGTTTACTCGATGAAGCCTTTAAGGCTGGAATGCAACAGAATATGACTCCATTCTCTGCTACTTGTGCTAATTTTGATCCAAAAATTAACACCAAGAAAACACAGGTTCTCTACCAGCCAACACCACACATTCTATACCTGGAACCATTGGTTATAGCAAATGAGAAATCTTGGATGTTATGGATAAGTTCATTTTCTTTGGTAGTATACTTTCCAGAGATGTACACATAGTTGATGAGGTTGATGCATGCATTTCTGAGCTAGCACAGTTTGGGAGGTTTTGAAAGAAAGTGTGGGAGACAAGAGGCCTACCAGATGGAAGGTCTACAGAGTCATCATGCTAAAGACATTGTTACATGTCTGTGAAACTCAGAAAGTATATCAGAGGCATTCCAAGAAACTGAATTGTTTTCATTTGAATTGTCTTAGGAAGATTCTGAAGGTCACCTGGCAAGATATGCAAGATATAAGGTCTTTTCTCAAGCTGAACTGCCAAGCATTCAAACTATATCACAGAGAGCACAAACTGGCTGGCCATGTTGTTCAAATGCCAAATATACATTTGTCTAAAATACCAGTTTATCAAGAACTCAAACAAGGAAAACACTCACATGGGAGTTCAGAAGAAGCAATATTAGCACACTCTCAAGATCTCTGAAGAGCTTTGGTATCAATTGTGATATGGGAGGCACTGGCATGGGACCATCAAGCATGGTGTGCCCACATTAAAGAATGCACTATGCTCCATGAGCAAAGTCGAATTTCTGTGACTGAAAAGAAACATGAGATGCACAAATTTAGAGACATCTCCATTTCAAATGTTCATAAAGACTTTATGTCCAACTTGTTACAAAACCTTCTGAGCTTTTATTGGTCTAAGCAGCCACTGTATGCTGACCCAAACATCTTGATGTCATTTTGTTCTTCTTCAAGTACAAAGGACTACAGCAATGATGACTCTAGTGCAGGATTTTATCATTTTATGGCTGGGCTATAATAGCCTGCCTCAATTTTCTCCTTGCTCCAATCTATCTGCCATTCAGCCATTAAATTGATTTTCATTAAAGTTCAAGTCTGGCCAAGCCACCCCACTACTCATTAAACTCCAGAAGCCCCCTAGGGCCTAGCAATCAAATACAAAATATTCTGGCATTCAAAGTCCTTCATAACCTGGCCCCCTCCTACCTTTCCAATCTTCTTGTACCTTACTCTCTGATATCTACTCTTCAATCCAGTCATACTTATTCCTTTGCCCTTCCTCAAACAAGACTTTCCTTTGCTTAGCTATGGGCATTTTTTTCTGACTGTGCCCCATGCCTGGAATGTCCTCCCTCCTCCAATCCACCTATTGACCTCCATGACTTCCTTTAAGTTCCAGTTAAAATCCCTCCTTTTACTGGAAGCCTTACACAAACTCGCTTAATTCTACTATCTTCCCTTTGTTAATTTCTTCCTATTTATTCTGTATATAGCTTGCTCTGAATATATTTGTCTGCATGTTTTCCCTCTATTAAATTCTAAGGTCTTTGAGAGCAGGGGCTTTCATTTCCCTCTTTTTCTATGTCCAGAGCTTAACACAGTACCTGGAATATAGTAGGCATTTAATAAATGTTCATCAATTAATTGCTTATATTTTTATTTATTTTGTTAAATATGTCCCAATTACATTTTAATATGGGGCTTTGGAGTTTCAGGCCATTGAGTTTTATACCTCTATTGAAGAATATATGAGGGACAGTAATGAGTCATCAACCTAGGAAGAAAGGTTGGAACCACATTATAAAAGGTTTCAAATGAAAAATGTGGGGGAAGGGTGGACTTTTATCCCAGATACAAAAGGAAACCACTGAAACTTAAAGATAAGAGGGAATAAGATAGATATAAGCTTTAAGAAATATCAGTTTGACAGATAGATGGAAAACGCATTGATGAGGGGAGAGAGTGGATTCAGGGAAACCAATTGGGAAGCTATTTCAATAATGTATGTAAAAGAGGATAATGACAGTCTACATTAGGATGACTGTGGCTTGACTGGAGAAAAGACAAATGTAAGAAATGTCAAAGTAGTAAAAATCTATTTTTGCTGTTATTATTCAGTCATTTCAGTCATATCCAACCCTTCAGAACCCCATCTGGGGTTTTCTTTGTAAAGACACTGGAGTTGTTTGCTACTTCATTCTCCAGCTCATTTTGCAGATGAGGAAACTGAGGCAAACAGAGTAAAGTGATTTGCCCAGGGTCATAAAACCAATAAGTGTCTGAGGTCATATTTGAACTCAGGTCCTCCTGACTCCAGGCCCAGTACTACATCTACTGTGCTACCTAGCTGCCTAAAAATCAATACAATATAGCAAATGATTGGTTAGGGTCACTGAGAGAGATGCAAGGGTCAGATAACTCTCATAATTTAAACCTTGATGACAAAAAATAGTGTTACCTCAAAAGTAATAGAGAAGATAGAAAGAGGAAATAGATTTAGAATGAAATATAATGAGCTGCATTTTGGACAAAATTAATCTTTGATACCCATGGAACCTCTAGGCAGGAAAGTCTAGCAGGCACTTGGAGATGGGGTAAGGGTAGGGACTAAATCCCAGGAGAGTAAAGAGGGCTGTATAGGTAGATCTGGGAGTCATCTGCATGGAGATTATAGCTTAAGTCGGAGGAGGAGAAAGAAAAAGAAAAAAAGTAAGTATAAGAGAAGGGAGGGCCTAGGATCAAGTTGAGGGATACATCCATAGAGGGTGAAACATGAATGGCAAAGCTTCAAATCAGACAGGTAAAGAAATAACATAGTGTTATGAAAACCTAGGAAGGAGAAAGTATCCAGAAGGAAGGGAGTAGTCAGCAGTGTCAAAAGCTGCAGAGGATGGGGCAGCTAGGTGGCACAGTGAGTAAGAGCGCTGGCCTCAGACTTGGGATGACCTGAGATCGGATCCGGCCTCAGAAAATGAGCACCCACACATACATTATGACTGGCCATGTAACCTTGAGCAAGTTACTTAACCCCAATTGCTTAAAAAAAAAAAGCTGCAGAGGAAAGAGAAGAAAAAGGTTGAAGAAGGAAGAAGAAAGAACTGGGGAATAATGTGAGAACAACACAGGGATGGTAACCCAGAAAAGCAGAGGATGGAGCAGCAAGTTTGTTCTGTAAAGTTTGGAGTCAAAGGGCAGCACTTGAGGACTAGAGGGCCATATGCAGCCTTGAGGCCACAGGTTTCACACCTGTGAAATTTGGAATTTGCAAAAGATGGAAATTAAGATTAAGTGGGATAAGGCACACAGAGAAAAGGAAGGTTAGGAGTTTATAGTCTTAGTTCTTAATTCTCTACCTGTTTGATAAAGTAATTTCAGAGTTATGAATTATGGAAACAGAACATTTGTTGGGTTAGAATGAGATTAAATATTTGACTCTCCCTAAGTGTATCTGAGTAGGAGTGAAGATACAGACCACTGGAGTTGAGAAAGTTGATGAAATAACCAGCAACAACATTTGAGGAGATGCAAACACACAAACTGAAGTCCTTAAACATATGGGCAGGTGTTGTGCTTGAAAGAAAAACTATAAACCAAGCACTGAACTTCTGAGAAAGAAGGGAAAGGATCTAGGGGCCAATAGAAAAACAGTCACCAGGATCTGTATAGCCTGTATATATGAAGAATTCTGATAAATATGAGACCTACATAAAATGATATACATATAAAAATTATAGAAATTTATGCAAAAAATCATTCATTGTGATCAGGTTGGATGTATATTAGAGACGCAGGGATGATTCAACATTAGGAAAATAGTTAACAATGACTAAAAATCAATCAAAACCATGACATCAATAAATGAAGAAAAAGCCTTTGGTAATGTACCAACATTCATTTATGCTAAAAACCTTGTAAACCTAGCAGAGAAAGAGGGATTCCTTTTCATATATTATAAAAAGATATCTATATAAAACCAAAAGCTAGCACTATATTCAACATGGAAACACAAGGGGGTGGCTAGGTGGCACCTGGAGTGAATAGATCACGGGCCGTGGAGTGAATAGAGCACAGGCCCTGGAGTCAGACCTGAATTCAAATCCGGCCTCAGACACTTAACACTTACTAGCCCTGTGATCTTGGGCAAGTCACTTAACACCAATTGCCCTGCAAAAAAAAAAAATGGAAACACTAGAAAATTTTATCATAAAATCAAAAGGACTTTAAATTTTATGAACTAAAGGAAAGGATGCTCTCCTTTCCCATTATCATTAATGCCAGCAATAGCATAAAGACAAGACACATAAAGAAAAAAAGAAAAATAAAAATGAAACAAAACCATCGCTATTTGCTAAGGACATAATGGTTTACTTAAGAAATACTAAGGAATTAGCAAAAAACTGAGAAAATAATTTTAGTAAAGCTGCCAAATACAAAATGAGACACTAAAATCAACAGTATTCCTATGTATTAATAATAAAAATGCAGGAGGCGATAATAGAAATGCAAGTTCCATTCAAAATTCCTACAGAATGCATAAAATATTTATTCAGTCAATCTACTGAAGTACAGTCAACATGGAAAGTAATGCATAAGGGAAAAAAATAACAACAAGTGATATTTGAAAGAATATCCATGGAGATATTTTGTACTTGTAGCTAGGATTTGCCAGCATAATAAAAAGTGACAATAAGACCAGAGCTAATATAGAGATTTTTGCTATAACAAATTATCAAAAGGGATACTTTTACAAAGCTAGACAAAAATAATAGTAAAATTAATTTGGTCAAACAAAAGATCTAGAATATCAAGAAATTAAGGGGAAAAAATTGGAATGAAGGAAGAATAGCACTTCCAGACCTCAGTCTATATTTTAAAGTCACAATCATCAAAAATATTTGATCTGGTTGAAAAACAGAAAATGGAATAGACTAGACCAGGTAAATTCAGAAACAAATCAATTTAATAACCAATTGATAAGAATTGGAGGGAAAATGGTATGCATTCAATGCTGCAAATAGATTTAGGCCAACATATTATATACCAGATTCCATAAAAAATTTAAAATGGATATGAGAGCTGAATATTAAGAATTATGCCTTAAAGATCAGAATAGATTATATAACATTTCACATTTATGCATAAGTGGAAGATTATTCATGGGACAGAGGAAATTAGAAAAGAACAGTGTCACAGAATCAAAAGTCTAGGACTAGAAAGAACTTTAGAGGCCCACAGTCACATAGGCTTTAAGTGTCAAAGGCAGGATTTATACCTAAGTTATTTAACTACAAAGTCAGTTCTTTTCCCCTCTACCAGATAATTTGATTATACTAAATTGAAAAGCCTTTCCTGGAACAAAATTAACATAAAAGAAGGGAAGCAACTGATTTCCCTTTGACAGAGACCAAAAGTCATTATCCAATAGATAAGTGGTCAAAAGATATGAACAATTTTCAAAAGAAATGCAAACCACAAATAGCCACATGAAAGAATGATTCATATTATTAATAATGAGAAATGCAAATCAAAACACTCAGAAAATTGATAAAGATAACAAAAGATGAAAATAGGCAGTGCTTGGGGTGGAGCAAGTAGAAAGACAAATAAACATGCCACTGCTAGTGGAGTTGTTTTAAGCCTGTGTAAATTTAGTAACAACTCTGTGAACAAGGGACAGTGAACTTGAGCTTCAATTTTGTTGACTGTAATGAAAAAGATGATAATAATAATATCTGATGTTTACATAGTGCTTTCAAGTTTACAAAATACTTTAAATATATTATATCATTTAAGTCCTGCAATGCCCTATGAGGGAGAGACTACAGGTTTAACAAGCACCACTCTATAGATGAAAAACTTCAAGTTCAGAGAGGTTAATTATTACCTTATATTCACCCAACTAGTAAGGGAGAAATGAAATGACTTGTAGAGGATCATACCTTGGAGCCACAGCAGAGTTCCTGACTAGAGGTGCCTTGCTATTTCTACTATACCATGTCACCTCACTTACTTATATAGATTAGAGCTTCCTCCTTCCTTTTCCTACATTTCATGATACGCATGCCTTAATGATACACATGCCTTTATAAATCAAGTGGGTACTTCACAAAAACAGAAAACGAAACATGATACAGATTTTCTGGATAGAAAGATCTATTTTTATTTATTTCTAATGAGAGAAAATTTTAAATCTAATTTAAAATTATACTTTATTCTTACACCATTGCCAAATGCTCTTCCAATACATCCCAAGCATCTACTCTATTTGTAACATACTCATAACAAAATAATTCAAATGACAGGTTTCAAGTTGCAGCATTTAAAAAAAAAAAGAAAACAATTAAATATCCTTCTTAGGTTATAGTAATAACAATATGGTGTCCAGAGTAAAAAAATTGTCCATATCCTCATTATGTTCTGCCCTACTAAAATCCTCATTATACTGTGCCCTGATGAGGCTATCATGTCTTAATATTATTTCTTAACAAGAACACAAACAAAATAATGACAACAAGCTTTTATTAAGTGCCTATTATGTACAAGGTATAAGCTCTTGGCAGGGGAGAGATGGACAAGCAACAGATAAAGAAAAATAAACAAGGGGCGGCTAGGTGGTGCAGTGAGTAGAGCGATGGCTCTGGAGTCAGAAGGACCTGAGTTCAGATCCGGCTTCAGACACTTAACACACACAAACAAAAAACAAAAAAACCTAGCTGTGTGACCTTGGGCAAGTTACTTTACCCCAATTGCCCTCCAAAAAGCAAAAAAAAAAAAAAAAAAAAAGCCAAAGCAATTAAGATGTAATGCCTGCATTTCAGACAACTAGACAAGAGAAAGCTGTACAGAAAATAAATAAATAAATAAATAAAAGAAAAATAAACAAGATAATTTGAGAAGGGAGAGAAAATAAAGGCATCAAAAATGTTTTCTATATGAGGTGACACCTAATCTAAGCCCCAAAAGAACCTAAATATTTTAAGAGGGAGAGGTGAAGAAAATGTACATTCTAGTCATAGGGAACAGCCTATGGGAAAGCAATGAAGCCAGAGATAGAGACAATGAATTCAGAAAACAGTTATTTAGCCCATTTGGCTAGATTTTAGAAAGGGTGGGAAGGGGGAACCTGCAGCCTTGAGGACAGATGGGGCCCTCTAGGTCCTCAAATGTGGCCCTTTGACTCACTCCAAACTCCACAGAACAAATCCCCTTAATAAAAGGATATGTTCTGTAAAACTTGAACTCAGTTAAAAGGCAGTACCCAAGGACCTAGTAGTCAAGTGAAAATAAGTAGTGAAAGCAGAAGCACTTCTATAGCAAAGCAGATAGAGTAATGAAGGGCCTAGAGATTATCAAATAAGAAATAGTTAAAGAAATTCAGGATATTTAGTGCAAAAAAGACTCAGGGAGGTAACAACAGTATTCAAATGAGAAAAAAATAAGTTAAGTAGAAGAGCAAGATTTTTCTGCTTGGTCCCAGAGGACAGAATCAGTACTAATGAATGGATGAGAGAGACAGGGAGACAGATCTTTGCAACATTAGAAAAAATTGTCTGATAATTAGAGCTGTCCATTAAATAAAATGGGCTGCCTCAATAAAGAAAGTGAATTCCCCATTATAAACTATCTTAAAGGATGCTATAGAATTGCTTTTTTTGATTTTTATAAGTCTGGGGTCCTTTACAGCATCACAATTTTTAATTAACAATAGCATCCTAATTTTTAATTAAATATATACATATATGTATAAATGCAAATAAGACTAATTATTTTGGAGAATATATAGGTGATGTTATGCCTTTAAAATGCTAGTGAGTTATAGAATGAAAAAAAGTTTTTCAGTATGGACTAAAAGGAATAAATGATCAAATTTAAGGTGTGATATTACTTCCACACCTTCACAGGTCAATTTCCAATTTTTATTGTTCATTTTATTACGAAAAAAAAATTTAAGTATCACATCTCACTGATTCCTCAAATCTAACTAAACTATACCACTATCCAAATTTTTAAAAAATGATATGTGCAGGCATTGGGGCACAGAGATTCACCTTGCTCTAATGGAAAAGTCGAAGGGGGTATGGGAGAAGATATGGGAGAGAGCAGATTGGAGGAAGCGATATCTTGTGGGACTGCTATTCTGGGATGGTGGGTAGGGGAAAAAACGGGGGAAAAAATTGTAACTCAAAATCTGGCAGAAATGAATGATGTAAAACAGAAGTTAATAAAGCATTTGTTTAAAAAAATTAAAAAAAAATAAAGGGCACTGGTAACCACAAAAAAAAATGACACTAGTACTTTATAATATTAACTTTATTATATTTAACAAACTTCTAGAACAACTATCATCAGGTCATCTTGGTCGCAAAATATTATAAGTCAAGATTCTATCAACCCAATAACCAACATTAAGAGAAAGTGTCATAAAGTCCAACCCTTCCTCCAAATGCATAGAAAAACCAAGGCTACTTAATATCTTTTTTTTTTTTGCAAATTCTAAAAAGATATGAGATGTTGAGATCTACACTTGCACTAATAAAAAGGGTGCCATGTTTATAATAGCCACTAGCAAACCTGAAGTATGTCCCAAAAAACACACAACCTTTCTTAGTCTTACATTCAGACACCCTTAGACTGCACCATCACCCAAAACCTCCATGATCTTGAAACATTGAAATGTCCCCTTTTTTGATCATAATCTTTTATTTTTCCACACTACCTCTTGTTTCATTCCCACATTCTTCTTCAAAACAATCTCCACTCTTGCCATCCCTTCCTCTTCTCTAGATCCATCACTACTGTTCTAATCTCACATTAATACCTTCAATCTCATAGCAATGCCTCAATTTAGCACTGTCTTAAAGAAAGTCATGGCTATCTATCAGGAATTCCTTTATCTCACTTACCCCATACCTTAAAAGTCTAAAAATACATGTTCATCCAATCTCTCCTTTGAAGAAATAATAAACTGTCTACCTGCCAATGCTAATGTATGCATAATTTGTGTATACATTTCCATCCCTTTAATTACCTCTTTTCAATAATATCTTCAATTTTTCTCCCTGTTTTCTCCCCTTCTTCTAATAAACATGCCCAATTCTCAAACAAACTTTAAAAAATGATTTTTCACATGACACTATCATTCCTTCAATCTTATCCTATATCTCTTTTTCTCTTTTACTACTATTATATTTCTCAAAGTCCCATCTGCTCAGGCTATCTGCATTTCAATACCTCTCACTTTTGAATGCCTTGCAATCTGACTTCTGAACCCACCAATATTAATGAAACTACTCTCTCAAAAGTTACCAAAAATTGCTTCCCTGCTAAACCTATGGCCTTTTCTCAGTCTTCCTTGAACTCTGAAGTTTCTGACATGCTGACTAGCCCTTCTTCCTGGCTATTTTCTCCTCTTTTGATTCCTAAAAAATGCTCTTTCCCAATTCTCCTCTGGCCTTTTTGTCCATTCCAGTTTTCTGGATCTTTTGCTGTATCATCCCTCGTTTTCCACCAAAACTACAAGTATACCCTTACATTCTGTTCTAGTTATTCTTTTCTCTGTACACCTTCCCCATTGGTGATATCATCAGGGCTAACTAATGACATTCAATTATGATAGATAGATAGATAGATAGATAGATAGATAGATAGATAGATCGATTGATAGATATAGATGTGTGTGTACACACACACACACACACACACACACACACACACATATATATATGTCATATATGTATATATTGCCAATGTGATACCCACAGCGACTATGAATATGCTGGCCTATTTCCATTTTTGAATTGCAAGATATAAAAGACACTTTTCCCCTCTTCCTTGAAGACAAAATCAAGAAATTTATTCGAACACCAGAAGACTAAATCCATCATAGTAACAAAGAAGTCTATACTCATTGCCAATGCAAGAAGCACCATCCCAAGCATTATTTTTAAGACAAAGTCCATACATATCACCATTCCAGAAAACACTAATATCCCAAACCTTTTGTTAGGCTCCCCCACAAAGCAAGTTCCCTTAGGCAAAATCACTCCCTCTCTCACTCAGGCTAACTGCTCTGCTCTGTTTTGCCTTCTACCTCTTTCCCAGCAGTCTCACTCCCTTTCAGCTCTGCTTCCTGCTCCACCTATTCAGCAAGTTCCTCCCTTGACAGGCTCATGTGACTCATGTTCAAAGCAGGTCACATAGGCCTATTAATAGGGAAGAAAGATCTTCCCATTCCAGTAATAATACATAAACAATACAATGTGTAACAAGCCCTATTCTGAAGGAGCTTATAGTCTAAAAGAGTATACACATACACACATACTTTTGATATGTATGTATGTGTGTAATGCTTATATTTATGTATATATTGCAAACATATATTCATATAAGTATAAATTTAGAAGGGCATTATATTGTATATGTAAGTGTATATGTGTATATATAGATAAATACATACATAGATACATAGATGCATTCATGTGCCTTGCTAGAATGTAAGCTACTTGCAAGTAAGGCTTGTTTCATTCTTTGTAATGAAGCTCCTAGCTTCAGCTCCTAGCACAGTGCCTGACACAGTTATTGCTTAATAAATATGTATTGACTGAATGCCAATTCCTTATAATTGTTGGTCATTTTCACCTAGAAGTCCTACTGGCAACTCAAGTTCAAAATGTCAAAAAATGGAACTCATTATCTTCTTCCAAAACCTACCCTTCCTCCAAATTTCCTTGTTTCCACAGAAGGAGCTACCATCATCTCAATGAGCCAAGAATTGATCTTGAAGTCATTGACTCTACATTATGTCTCACATTTATCCCTCTTACGGGCTCAAATGTCAGCATCTTCATTTAAATTGGGATGGATTGAGGCACTTGTGAATGATTAAATAATTAGCAAAAGGAAGTTTACTAAGACCTAACATACCAAAGATATTCAATAAGGATAAAGTAGTATTTGACTCCTCTCACTTCTAGTCAGGAAGGCAAGGTATAGTGATTCACATGGTCACAGAATAATATCCACCAAATCTGAAGGGAGTAGACCTTTTGAATGTGCTTAGTTGACCAGGAAGTCAACTCAATACACTCAGAGGCTACCAGGAAGTTTTACCAAAGAAATTACAATTTAAAAGCCTCATTCCAATACAGGGCTAAGTACTGGTTCTATCATCTTTTAAGGAAAGTCAGGACTAACTCATGGGTAGCTGAGGAAGAAATAATATGAATACTTATCTGCTAGGTGAACTCTGATACTGGTCCTACCATAGTCCCTTTCTCTTGGATCTCAGGAATGCCATTCTAGTTAAGGTCCTCATAACCTCTCACCAAGACTATCTTTAAAAAAAATTTCATTAGTGTCTTTTTTTAATATACCATAATGATTTCCCAATATATCACAGACTACTGTCATTCTCCCCTGCTGAATTTATTTGAATCCTGCCTTATGACAAAGAACAGCTAGGTGAAACAGTAACAAAACAAGTTTGACGACATAAGCAAAATTCTGTACCTGTAGTACCTTACCTCTCTATAAGAAGAAAGGAAGTATGTTTCATTGTCTGTTCTTAGGAACCAAGAATGGTCATTGCAAATAATCTGAATTTCATTTTTTTCAGCATTATTTTCACTTATGTCATTATAGTGACTTTGTTCTCCTGGCCCTGTTTTATTTATACTGTTTCTGTTCATATAAATTCGATTTCTCTCAGTTCTTCATATTTGTTGTTTTTAGCAGAACAACTGTATTATGCTACATCCACAATTTGTTAAGTAATTCCTCAATTAATAGGCATGCAATTTAATTTTCCCTATGAATATTTCTTATTGTTTTGGCTCTATCTTTGATTTTTCTGAGGTGCATGTCCATTAGTGGGATTACTAGGTCAAAAGGCTTTAACAGTAAAGCAACTTTTTTTTCACATTATTCCAAATAGCTTTCCAGGATTTGGGATCAATTTACAATTCTACCTAGTAGTTTACAGTCTTACCCAGACTATTAAAATAATCTGCTTATTAGTTGATCTCCAAAGATTCCTTCTAAA
Source organism: Gymnobelideus leadbeateri (assembly GCA_011680675.1). NCBI lineage: Eukaryota > Metazoa > Chordata > Mammalia > Diprotodontia > Petauridae > Gymnobelideus > Gymnobelideus leadbeateri. Next base: position 284,966 of record WOXC01012033.1, read on the forward strand.
ATTCACAATCCACAGAAATTCCAAAATGCTCACCTACTTAAAAATCTATGATCATTGGTTGAGAACTGAGACTCTTATCCAACACCCTAATTTTACAAAGAAAATCTGAGGCCAGGAGAGATAAAGTTACTTGCCCAAAGTAACAAAGCTAACAAATGGCAAAGACACGTTTCTAACCCTAAATTCTTTGACTCTAAGTGTAGTACTAGATTGCCTCCAGGATAAAACTCTTCAATTTGGGACTTACAGTCCTGAACAATCTTTTCCCAACCTACATTTAAAGTCCTCAGCCCGGGATTTTCAGCCCTCAAGAATGTTTTTCTAACTTACATTTTAAATATTCCCCTTTGCCTGTTATTCTACATTCCACAGAAACTGAGTTGTTTTTTATACTCAACTTTTCATCTGCCACCACCCTGAATGATCCATTCATCCTCATGAATATCTGGTCACTGGATCCAGATGGCTCTGGATGAGATGGAGGAGAAAGTGAGACTGGTGACCTTGCCCAGTCTTGCCTCACTCATATCAAAGTCAACTGCAAGTCACATCATCATTTCCCTGATGCCATGGTCCTCTTTGAAAACGAAGAACAAACACAACAACAATCCTGAATTCTAACAAACTGTTGCCCAGGGATGTACTCTCTCCTCCAATTCTCAGAATTCTCATTTTCCAAAAAAAATTTGACTTATGCATCACCTCTTCCATGAAATCTCCTCTAATTGGCAAATTGCTATTGTTCTCTTTCTCTTTCAACTTCTTTGTATTTATAATCTATGTTCTTGTTGTAATCCCCAAGAGAATATAATCTTCTTGAAAACAGGGATCATTTAATTTTTTTTTTAATTCCTATTGCTTAGTACAGGGCCTTGAATATAGTAGGTAGTATGACGGATTTTATAAAAGAAACAAGGATAAGCATTATACAGGATGCAAAGCCACATCATTTTGCATCTACGGTAACCATGGGTACATTAAATCATTATTTATTTGTTTGTTTATTTGTTTTTGCTTATTGGAGGGCAGCTGGGGTTAAGGGATTTGCCCAAGGTCACATGGCTAGAAAGGCATTTTTTTTCCTTTTTGGAGGGCAGTTGGGGTTAAGTGATTTGCCCAAGGTCACACAGCTAGTTTTTGTGTTGAGTGTCTGAGGTCACATTTGAAATCAGGTCCTCCTGTCTCCAAGGCCGGTGCTGTATTCATTGCACCACCTAGCCACCCCCTAAATCATTATTTATAATAAAGAATACCTTCCATTTTGTTTGTGTAGAATGTTATAGCTTCCAGAGCACTTCATATACATTAGCTCATTGACCTTCATAATCTTAGGAAAAGGCCAGGTTTATCATTTTCATTTTACAGATAAGTTTCATACATCTATCAACCAGGATTATAAACAACTAAAAAGCAAAATATCCAATAAATTCTACATGTGCCATCATTCATAGTATGGATTTGAAGCCAGGGAGAACTGGGTTCTAATCCTGCCTCAACACTTAACAAATTGTGGGACTTTAAACCACTTATTTACTCCCACTAAGTTTCAGTTTCCACATCTTTAAAAGAGATTATAATAATACCAGGAGGACTTATGCTCTGGAGCTGTGGTGAAGCTCATATGAGATAATGTATATAAAGCACTTTGAAAACTTTAAAACAATTATATAAACACCAGCTATTATTTTCATTATAGTCGGCCTAGTGCCCTGAGATTCATGGAGATATAAATGTGAACTGTTTTCAGAACCTAACATTGAAATTTCAGTACCCAGGATTCCAATTTTCTCTTTTCCCCCAAATAACGAAGAATAATATAATTAAAGTATGAAATTAACATATTTTATTCCAAATTCATTTTGAACTGGTTGAGTAAAACTAGAGAACACATAAGTACATTCCCCATCATAGGCAACTAAGAATTATTCATTTAAATCTGAAATGAATTTAAACAGAAAAGTTTTCAAAAAATAGTCTCCTTTATCCATCATTCTTCTTCTTTTTTTTTTTTGGAGGCAATTGGGATTAAGTGACTTGCCCAGGGTCACACAGCTAAAAAAGTTTATGAAGACAGATTTGAATTGTGATCCTACTGACTCCAGGGCCAGTATTCTATCCACTTTGCCAACCAGCTGCCCTCCATAATTCTTAAATGCAATTTTATTACATTAACTTTTTTTACGTCCATTGTTTTTCTTAAGGAATTTTTGTGCATTTTAAAGGTTATTGTTAAAAAAGCAAATAAATACATGAACTAAGACACTAAAAATCATTTGAGCATCACCTGTTAATATTTATCATTTTCTCATTATTATATAAAGAAGTGAAATTAACTATACAGATATTCTACTAGCCATTCAACTTGTCAAAAAGAAAGTTTCCAATTTTTCATTTAAAATATGAAAGGAAGGGTAATCAGGTAACCTGAAATGCAAGTAGTAATGGCAACTATTTGGTTACCATAAAGGTGCACAGGATTCTCTAATCTTTATCTCAAATGCCTAAATCTACCTGGGTGAGCGGCCCGGAGCACACAAGCTCTTCAGGTAAAACCCAAGTCACCCCAGGCTCTTGCCCCACTCCTGTCAACTTTGACAAGCAAGACCTTCCCACCCCTACCCTCTTCCCTATCTTTAATTCTTTAATGCTCAACATTCCCCTCTCTGCATGCCCTTTGGCTCTTTACCTCTTAATACACCTAATCACACCCTTTCAATCTCACAACTTCCGCCCCAGCCCAGTAATCATCCCTGATCATGCTCCTCACCCACCCCACCCCACCCTGCGCCCTGGCACCACATCACACTCCTCAGTGCCAGGACTCCCAACATGCTCCCCTCCCCTGCACCCTGTGCACCCACGGCAGCCCAGGGCGGAGGTCAGACGGCCTGCACAGAGTGACAGAGGTCACTCTGAGGAGAAGCAGCTCCTCCCTCCAGATGCTCGCTGGCGGCAGGGAACACGGACGAGAGTCCAGAGGAGCTGTGCTAGGAGGGAGGCGCGGGGCTTTACCTCTGCGCTGCAGCCGGGCCACCTGGCGCAGGGAAGGGGGCTCCCCTGGGCTCCAGTAGAGGCGGCAGGGTCAGAGGAGCAGGTGGGAGAGCTGAGCGCAGCTGAAACACCTGGCACCCCCAGGCAGCAGCAGGGAGAGAGGTGATGGAGGAAGGAAAGAGAACCGACAGAAACGGAGGGATTGCTAAAGGGAGAGATGGAGGAAGAAAAAGGTCTTTGGTCTTCTCCAGCCTCCCACCGCCGCCTCTGGCCAAGGAGCTTTTGCACAAGTGGCTTTTGCAGCCTTTGCACCTGGCTATGAAAGTACAGGGGTGCCTCTGTTATCCGCAGATTTCATTTATCCTCCCACTTCAAACATCCGGAATTGCAGATGAACCCGGAAGTGTAAAAAAAAGTGAAAAGAAGGGAGGGGAAGAAAACATCTTTGAAAGCAAAAGAAGCAATATCTTAGAGGACTGTGACAGTGAACAAGACAGAGGAGACATGCGCCTGATGTGTTGGGATTGGTCAGTTTGCCTTCCAAAAGGAAATGAACATAGTTATTGGCTAGCCAGGATCATAAAAGGAAAATTAATCTGGATACTTATAAAAACCGCAGAAAGGACAAACTGGGAGAGATGAAAGAGAAGAAAAGAGCACAGATGCTTTGAGAGTGAAAGAAAGAGGCAGCAAAAAAGTAGAAATGTTCTACAAGATTGCAAGTGTTCACGTGGATACCACTGCCTGAATGAAGGAAAAAGCACTTACTCTATGGGAGGCATTGTGCTAAGATTGGGGATACTATACAAAAAGGAAGTCACCCTCCATACACAAGTAGCTTGCCTTCTAATAGAGAAGGTAACATATACTAGGGAGTGATGGCCAGAGAAGGCTGATTTGGTCTGAGAAATTGCTGGGATTGAGTGGAGCCACAGGGCCAGGATACTGGAGAATACAGACTTGGGGCAAAGGCTGTGAACCCATGGTAAGAAAGCCCCTGGCTTAGGACTTTAGTGACTCCCTGTCCTGAAAATCATTGATATCTCAATGGAGGATGGCTTAGAGTTGGAAGAAACTTGAGATAGAGAGAATAAGCAATAGCCCAGGAGTAAAGTGATGAAGGTCAGAACCAAGGTGTCAGCTGTATGAGTATAGAGGTGGGGAATTGTCAACCAGCTGGAATGAGTCTCAAACTTGTGGGTGACCAGGGCCGAACTGAACAGGCTAGAGACAGGAGATTCAGAGATCAAACAGAAGTTTAATTTCAGTGAGGGAAAGGGCTTGCAAGTAAAGACACATGATGGAGCCCTGCCTCTAGTGGGTGCGATAAGGTAGTATGGGGAGATTGCAATACTTACTTATACCAATGGCTGTGCAGTGAGCTGTAGCCCTGACAATGAGCAGTAACAGCCAAGATGTGACATGTTTGATTCATAGCAGGGTTTCATGACCAGAAACAATTCGGGGACTTTGCTGTGGCTGAGAGACTTGAGTACAAAGGATTGTTGTTATGCCAAGCTCTGGTCACAACTTGCTTGCTGGGCCTTAGCTCTGGAAAACAGGGTGTCTCCTAATATCTTGACAGGCAATGGTTTCTTTATAAGTGATGTCATAAAGGTGGAAATAAAAAGATTAAACAGATTGGCTATGTAGTATGAGTGCCAATGAGGAGTTGAGAATGAATTTGTTCCTGAGAGGTAGGGTAACTTGGAGCATGGTGGTTTGGAGTAAGGATGTTTGGAAGAAGGGAGGTTGGTGGGTTGGGGGAATATCATCTAAGAGCAAATCAAAAAAGGAAATATAAAAAGGACTGCTTGTTTGGTGCAATGAGGTTCTAGTTATTTGTAGTGGGTGAAAGCAAAACAATTTCATTTTATTTCCTCCAGCTCCATTCAAGAACATACAGATAGCCTTCAGTTCGAAGTCAGAAGTAATACAATGTTTGGGTTTGGCAAGAAAGTCAAGCATAGAGAAGAGTAAAACATTAAACTAATTTCACCAAGGATAAGGAACAAGGTAGGAGGAGACTGAAGCCAATATAAGAATGATAGTCTGGAAAAGAACTTCCTGGTAGAGGGATGGGAAGTTATGGTGAGTAGAAAGAATTGAGGTCATAAGGCAGAGAAAATGATAAAGTTATAGAGGTCATAAGGCAGAGAGAGTGATGAAGTTATAGAGGTCACAAGGCAGAGAGAGTGAAGTTATAGAGGTCATAAGGCAGAGAGAGTGATGAAGTTTATAGAGGTCATAAGGCAGAGAGAGTGATGAAGTTATAGAGGTCATAAGGCAGAGAGAGTGATGAAGTTATAAAATATTGTGATCAGATAAAACATTTAAGAGTTCATAGACATGGGACAGGAACACTTCTGATAAGAAGATAAAGGGTATGACTGTGTGTGGCTAAGGTAGAGTAGAGGAATAAGTAAATAGGTTTGGGAAATTAAATATGTTGGGAAACTGGGAAATTAGGTTACTTGAATGAGTATCAATATAAATTTTGTTGTCTCCTAGTATGAAGGCAGAAATTGTACTGAAGTGAAAGACTGGGAGCCAAGCAGTGAGGAAAGAAACAGAATATCCTGGGAGTCAATAGATAATGGCAATTGTTATTTATTGGGTGGATCTGGATTGGGTGATAATTTTTGAATAGTGTGAATGTCTTAGGGGAGAGGTTTCTGAATGATGGCGATAAATTGAGAATCTGGAATCAGTAGAGGGAGGAAGAGTATTACATTTACCACTACCATAGTGGGTCAAAGGATATGAATGAAAGAGCGACCAGAAGAGGAAAGTGGGGCCAGGGATGCAGTGTCAATAAGATCACTGGCTTTCATTGAGGGCCAAAGATGGAGGGACTGGGAAAGAATAAGATTTAAGTTGAAAATGAATTTAGTAATTATGGGCAGGCATTTTAGAGAACACAGTGAAAGGTGTAAGCAGATCTGGAATGGGACATTGAGTTGCCATATGGTGAGAGAAGAGTTGAGGATGAGGAAGAGGGTCTCTAAATTGACCAGGAGATGAGAATCACTGAGACAGGGAAAGTATGATGGGATAAAAGTATGCTGATCATTGAATCAAAGAGTCTACTCAGAAGAGCATCACTGGCTGGAGAGAAGTCCATTGAGAGAAGCAGGTGATTAGCCTGTTCAGGGCCCTTTCTATAGTCTTCAATATAGGCAAATAGAAAATATATACAAATAAATATATACACTTGAGATAACAGGAGCAGAGAAACTCAGAAGTTGGGGGGAACTGGAAAGACTTCACATAGAAAGAAGAGTTTGAATTGAAATTTGAATGAAGCTAGTGATTATAAGAGGTGGTGATGGCAAAGAAGAGGTTTATTTCCAGCAGGGAGAACAGATTTTTCTGGGATGGAGATGGAAGATGGGGCCATAAGTGAGGAAGAGCAAATAGGCCAGTTTAGGAAGAACATAGTGTGAAGTAGGTGAATTGGAACCAAGTTGTGAAGGCCAGAATTTTAATTCAATCTTAGTAAATAGGGAGCCTCTAGAATTTATTGTCTTCTAAAGTGACATGGCTAGACTTGTGCTTGAAAATTACTCTGATGTCAAAAACATGGATGATTGAATGGGTTGTATTGCTGTCAGGAGAAATAAGGAATTCAGAAGGGGTTGGAGGAGAGGAACTTTATGGGGATGAGTGGAGGGAGGTTGCAGGGGAAAATGAAGATGATAAACTAAGTGTTGATCCCTCAATACCTTCAAAAGTGACACGTAAAACAGATTCCTCTGTGTATACCTTGTTTACTCTAGCTGCTTTTTTTTTCCTTTTTCTCTTTAGTACCATTTCTACTTCTTCATAGAGAGCATTGTGAACTGTGATGCTGGAGTCCACCTCATTAATGGAAAAAATAATTTGTCATTGAACTCCTAATGCATATTCCATTTTTGTCCATATTATTGTTTTCTTTAAAAAATGTTTATTGTGCAATCACAGTAATTTCTGGTGTAAGACACCTCTAACTTTTATTCACACTTAAAGATTGGGTCTCTGTAAGGTTGATGTTACTTCAAATATGGAGAGAAGAAAATAGAGAAGGGAGAGAAATTCCTGGCTTCTTTACAGCAGGAGTCTCCCTCCAAAACTGCTCCAAGCCCTGACTGTCCTGAACTACTCAGGGCTTGACTACTTTAAGTCCTCAAAGTAATAACTAACTTGTTTTCTCAGCTAAAAGTATTGGTCCCTTTTTGACTCAGTCATAAAGGTATCAGATCATAGACACATCTTACTTACATATTAAGATGGCCTCAAGTGTGATGACACTGGCTTCTACTGAGGTGGAGGAGGGGACCTACATCTTCCATTTCCCAAATTGAATATAACAGCCACCACCACCCCTAAATTATACAAGGGTAACAAACAAAAGCAGCTAAAAATACAGTGACCACAAGCTGTTATATTATCTGTTCCTTGGGTCCATTGTTGATTTTTAATTTTTCTGGAGTTCAGCTTCCTTTTAGTGAGCTTTGTTGTAATTTCTAATGTATATTTTTAATCATTACATATATATATATATATATATACTGGTCAATATGTACATTGGTTGCTATATATTTTTTCTTCTGGCTCTACTCACATGATGCCATCATTTCATGCAAAACTTGCCAACTTATTCTGAATTTCTCATATTTGTCATTTCTTGCTTCACAGTAATATTCCATTGCATTTTATGCCACAAAAATTCTTCACAAATTTATTTTAATAAAAGGTTTTATTTATGCCTTTTGGCTTTACAGAAGTCATTTCCCATTGCCCCCCATCCAGACTGAATGCTTCCTTCTGACAAAGCAAGACAAGTTAAGCAAAAGCATCTGGGGGAAAAAAGAAACCTTGTTGACAATATATAGAATATACTATCCAAGCAGTGCCCCAGCTTGTCTGATATCAAGAAGGCAATATGTTTCATTTTCTCTATTCTGGGACCTTCACTAGATTTCCGATTACTCAGAGTTCAGTTTATCTTTTTTTTTAATTTACATTTTTGTAGGTAATGTTTATATTGTTTCATTGGTTCTATTTCATTATTCATTGATTTGTACAAATCTCAATCTCAGAATTCCTCATATGTATCTTTTCTTACTCAATAGTAATATTTAATTATATTAATTTGCTATAGTGTTTTTCAGTCATTCTTCAAATGATGGATTACCTGAAAGTCAATGAGGGCCTAAAAATGAACTCTGAGTCAAAGGGTATGGATATTTTAATCATTTTATTTGCATACTTCCCATTTGCTTTCCAAAATATCTGTACTGATTTATAGTTGCATCAATGACGTACCAGTGTGTCCATCTTCCCACAACTCCTCCAACATTGACTACTGCCATTTTTGGTCATCTTTGTTAATTTGCAGGCCATACGGTGAAACTTATGGATGTTTTGATATTCTTATTAATGATTTGAAGCATTATTTTATGTGGTTGTTAATACTTTGCAATTCTTTTGAGTTCCTGATGAATTATCTATCGGGAAATGACTCATCAGTAGAATTTGATAGTTTTTTTTTATGATTTGACTGCATCTATTTTGTCTGAACAAAAGCTTTTCAGTTTTCTAAAATCATTGTCATCTATTTTATATTTTTTAATTGCATCTATGGCTTATTTGGGTAAAAATATATCTCCTCCCCATAGGTGTGAGAGGTATATGATCTGCTTCTCTTCTAATTATTTGTATAGTAGGATCTTAAATATTAAGGCCAAGTATACACTTAGAATATATTGTAGAATATGGTATAAGGTATTGATCTAAGACTAATTTCTGCCAGACCACTCTCCAGTTTTCCCACTAGTTTTAATCAAATAGCACATTCTTTTCTAAGTCATATATTTTCCTCTTTATCAAACACTGAGTTTTGATTTCCGTTGTTTCTATTTCTTCCTTGTCTGGCCTTTCCATTGGTTTACCTCTCTCTGTTTCAACCAATATCATATGGTTTTGATGAGTGCTGCTTTATGAAGAACTAGAAGAGCTATTCCCTTTTGTACCTACTATTTTTCATTATGTCCTTTGATAATTATAGATTTTTCATTAATTTTGTAATTAATTTATCAAGTTCTATAAAGTATCCCTTTAATAATTTGATATAACATTAAAAATGTAAATTGACTTTGGTAGTACTCCCATTTTCTTGAAGTAGCATTGAGATTTTATTCCTTATGTACTCATTTTATGCCTTTAATTTATTTATCCTGTCTTATTTCTGTTGCTAACATTTCCTGAACTTCCATGGGTTTCGCTCCTACCTGAATCTACCCAGTCACCAGTGGGATTCACAGGTAGGCAGCTCTCAGCAACTTGTCCAGCTCCTCATCCAGTTCCTTGTCCAGTTCCTGTTCCATATTGAAGCTCACAGTGTCTAGTCCACCTTAAGTCCTTCACAGTTCCTGTTTCTGGGAAGACAAAGCTTAATAGAGCCAAAACAGCATTCATTTACATTGCCAGCATCATCCTCAATTCACTATCTGCCTGTGAAATCAACACAGACCCACCAACAAGGTCTGAGAACTCAACATAAATCATTGGTACAGTCCCAGGACCTCTGAATCCCTCCTCCAGGACTTCTGTAAACAGACAACAAGAAAATCCTTTTTCAGGGTTTCCAGTAAGGTCCCAGGACTTCTATACAAAGTATCACAAACAAAAATCAACAAAAACAGAACAAACAAACAGAGTCTGGCCACCACAAAGTTCCCTTTCTCAATTCTGTCACCACAAGTGTTCTCAGTTCTGCTCTCTTCCAGCTGGGCTTTTCCTTCTGTATGGTCATTAGCTCCTCCCTGTTCTACCCCTTCCTGTTGCATCAGCAACAGGGATTCACAAGTTGTGGGGGTCAAAAGTTCTGTTTCTCAACAAAGACTTGATGTAATTATTGGCAAGGCTTAAAAGAAACTTGAACTGAAACAAGATGATAAATAATTAAACAGCTGAAACAAGGCACTAAGTACTTCTTTGCTTGCCATTACAGCAACCTGGTTTACATATTGAGGAAAAATTTTTCACAAAATTTGTCTTGCAGGATGAACAAAAATTTACAGTACAAACATCATGTTTGCACTTGAATGGCTTGCAAAGGGATGATGATCAACTAGGGCAATATTGTATTTTTTTATTTGCTTTTATATGTCAAATAAAGGAACCTCATGGCAGTATACCACCTAATTGGCCTCATTTAGCATTGACTAGATAGATGGACTTACAGATCTGCATGAGGAGCAACAGGAAGAGGTTGCAGAGGATATCTCATCTGAGGAGGAGGTTGAGAGGTTGGAGGAATCCCTCAAATCAAGCAAGATTAGGGAGGTTTATCGGATGTGGGAAAAAGTGTAAAAATTTGTTGAAACACATGATCTAGGGGTGGCTAGGTGGCACAGTGAGCATGAGTGCTGGTCCTGCCCTGGAGTCAGGAGGACCCGGGGTCAGTTCCAGCCTCATACTTAACACCCACACAAAAATAACTGGCCATGTAGCCTTGAGAAAGTTACTTAACCCAAATTGCTTTAAGAAAAAAAGAAAAGAAAAGAAAAGAAAAACATGACCCAAATAAGGCTGTAGCAATGAGAGCCACAAATATTTTTAACGAATAATGCAATGTCACATTTCCAGGACATTCTGAAAAAAACATAAAAAACATATGTTGTTAGATAGATTCCTAGTCAGAAGTGAATGTAAAGAAAAAAAGATCAGTGAGTCAAAACATGAAAGTAATTCTAAAAAACAAAAATTAAGTGAAGGCAGTAGTATTAGTCTTACTTTTGGTGAAAGTAGCATATAAGGGGGGGTGCGGAGTCAAGCTGGCAGAGTACAAACAGGGCTTCAGCTGGGCTCTGGCTCCCACCACCTCTAATTCATGTAAAAGGTGAATCTGAACAAACTTTGGAGCTACAGAACTCATAAAATGATGCAGAGAAGCTAACCTCCTGCTGAGGACAGCCTGGCAAGCTGGCAGGGAGCAGCCAGCAGAGCGCTGTGGGAGCCAACCCCATCCTTGCATGAGGGTGGGACTGACCAGCCACACACTGAAGAGACTTCAGATCACCAGCAGCTGTGGTGGTTTCCAGAATTGTCAAGCCATAGATGCTAAGGACAAAGTGAGAGGTCAGTGCAGTATGGACTTTGGGATACAGTAGTTGGGAGTGCCTTTGGCCTTTGCCCCCAGGGCAAGAAGCCACTAAAGTGCCCACATAGCTGCTGCCACCTGGCAGCTTCAGCTCCTGGCCTACAGACTGGAGGGGGACCAAGCGACCAGTCTGAGGGGTAATTGTTCTTACTTTAACCTGCTTGGATATGGATTGCTGTCTAGGGTGGAGATCCTGGGGTGTGGGACCAGCTTGCTAGAGCATGTGGAGGCTTCAGACACGCCACCCAACTAATACCTTCAGCAGCTGAGAAAATGCCAGCATTTGGTACGTTGCTCCCCTGTCTGGTAGCAGAGTCCTACTGTGGCAAAAAGCAAAAAAGTTAATTAATTGAGTGGCAACATGAGTAAACGAGGGAAGCAAAGCAAACAAAGGCATCCAACATTAGACTCCTATTTTGGGGACAAAAAGGATCCAAGCATGGAACAGGAGGAAGACAGCGAAGTCAGAACTCCTGCACCAAAAGCTTCCAAGAAAAATACGAGCTGCTTACAGGCCATAGAGGAGCTTAAAAAGGATTTTGAAAATCAAATAAGAGAAGTGGAAGAAAAATTGAGAAGAGAAATGAGAATGATGCAAGAAAATTATGAAATGAGAGTCAACAACCTGACTGAAGAAAAGAACACCTTAAAAAATAGACTAACTCAAATGGCAAAAGATGCTCAAAAAGGCAATGAGGAGAAGAATGCCTTAAAAAGCTGAATTTGCCAGATGGAAAAAGAATCTCAAAAGCTCACTGAGGAGAATCATTCCTTCAGAATTAGATTGGAGCAAATGGAAGCTAGTGACTATGTGAGAAATCAAGGTGCTGTTATGCACATCTGAACAATTGAAAGAATAGAAGGCAATGTGAAATATCTCATGGGAAGAACCACTGACCTGGAAAATAGATCCAGGAGAGATAATTTAAAAATTATTGGACTACCTGAAAGCCATGATGAAAAAAAGAACCTAGAAATCATAATTCAAGAAATTCTCAAGGAAAATTGCCCTTATGTTTTAGGACCAGAGGGCAAAATAGAGGTTAAAAGAATCCACCAATCACCTCCTGAAAATGATCCCAACAAGAAAACTCCTAGGAATATTATAGCCAGGCTTTGGAATTGCCAGATCAAGGAGAAAATATTACAAGCAGCCAGGAAGAAACAATTTTAATATTGTGGAAACAGAAACAAGATAAAACAGTATCTGGAAGTTTCTACACTGAAGGACTGAAGGGCTTGGAATATGATATAACAGAGGTCAAAGGAGCTGGGATTAAAACCAAGAATCACCTACCCAATAAAACTGAGTATCATGTTTCAGGGGGAAATGTGGTCATTCAATAGAATAGAGGACTTTCAAGCACTCTTGATGAAAAAAACAGAATTGAATAGAAAATTTGACATTGAGATAGAAGAAGCAAGAGAAGCATGAGAAGGTAAACAGGGAAAAGAAATCATAAGAACTTATCAAAGTTGAACTATTTATATTCCTACATGGAAAAAGGATAATTGTGACTTATGAAACTTTTCTTAGTATGAGAATAATTGAAGGGAATAGAAATATTTATATACATATGCATATATATGTATATATATTTATATACACACATATATATGTATATATATATTTATATACATACACACACATATATATATGTCTATATAGGAGGGTATATGGGCATATGAATACATATGTGAATATGTGTATATATGTGTACAGGTACACATAGATAGAGGGCACAGGACCAGTTTAATGGGAATGGATGATACTCAAAAGTTGAAATTAAGAAGTGAGAGAGGAATATAATGAGAGGACATGGGGAGAGACAGATTGGGGTAAACTATCTCATATAGAAGAGGCAAGGGAAAATGGTTACAATGGAGGAGAACAGGAAGTAAAAAGGAAATGGGTCAACCTTATTCTCATCAAATTGGGCTTAGGGAGGGAATTATATATATATATATATATACACTAAATATGGTATCTCACCCTACAGAAGAGTATGGGGGACGGGGATGAGAGGGGGGATGATAGAAGGGAAGGCAGGCTGGGGGAGAGGGAAGTTGGAAGCACCCACTTTTGAAAAGGGACAGGATCAAAGTAGAGAATAGAACAAGTGGGAGGTTGTAGCAGCAAGCACCCCAATATCCTCAGGGTGGCTGCCAACACAGGTTCTTAGATCTGCTTTTCTAAAGGAAAGCAACTCAAAAGGAGTTAACAAGCTTACTTTAATCAAACAAACATATATTACCTAGTTCAGGGGGAAAAGGTCAGCACCCCGAACTTCAGAGTATACAGACAGAAGTTTTAAAACAGAGAAACAAGCAGACAGGCTTCCAAACTGTCCAACCATCATATCAATACCAAATCATAGTTACCAGAGAGGGAAGCATCAACATCTGGGTTTTCAAAGCTGGGGGGCTCTCAATGGCTGCCCAGAGTCTCATCTGATCAAATCACACAACGCTTCTCAAAGTGAGCTCCAAAGCAAAGCCTCCCATCAGGGTTTATATGGCCTTCTCCTGGCTCAGAGAATGTAACAACCTTCTTGACCCACTGCCTAATCACAAAGTATGGAGGTGTGGGCTTTCTTGAAAAACAAGCCTCTCACCACAGGCTCTTAACCCAGGGGCAGGGAAGATCTTTCAATTTGCATTTCCATTACAGAGGTGGGATAGGAGGGAGTGAAATGTAGTCAGTCTTTTACAATATATCTACTATGGAAGTGTTTTGCATAGCTACACATGTACAACCTAAATGGAATTGCTTATCTTCCCAATAAGGGTGGGTGACAAGGGAGGAAGGAAATGAATCTGGAATTTGAAGTTTTAAAATCAAATGTTTAATATATATACACATATATATATATATTAAACATTTGATTTTAAAAACTATATATATATATACATGTGTGTATGTATATATATGTATATGTATATATATATATATATACACACTATTATCAATATTATTTTACATGTAAATGGGAAATAAGATATATAGGCACTGGGGAATCAAGATCCACCATGCCCTGTTGGAAAGTTGGAGGGGTTATAGGAGAAGATATGGGAGAAAGCAGATTGAAGGAGGGGATATCCAGTTTTGGGGTGGTAAGTAGGGGAAAAATGGGGAGAAAATTTGTAACTCAAAATCTTGCAGAAATGAACAATGTAAACTAGCAGTTAATAAAGCATTTGATTAAAAAAATGTAAGTAGAATATGAGAGAACACTCGACACTGAAATCCCGGATGTTCCCATGGAAGGAAATAGTCCTTCCAAGCAATAACCCTTTCTCCTTCTCCTCCCTCTCTTCTCCCTGGTGCCAGCCATGACTCTTCTGAAAGATAAAGTTCAGGTTAAATTGTTTTACTTTTGGTTGATATTGTGTACTAATCATTGCTATTGTATTTCAGGTGAATTAGGGACAAAAACTTACTTAAAGTTATAAATAATTATTTTTATATCAATATTTTTGGGGATGCGGTACCAATCATTCACCTTTACATTATTTCCCATGGGAAAATTCACTTTGCAATATGAACAAATCACATTGAGGAACGGAATCTTGGAACGAATTAAATTTGTAATCGAGGTTCTACTGTAATCATGTTGTTTTTTGGTGTTTTGTTTTTAATATGATTGTGTTAATTGTTTTCCTTATCTTAAACGATATTTGCATCCCTACTATGAATCCAAATTGGTCATAAATTATTTCTTGGATAAATTGCTCAAGTCTGTTTTACATGTTTTTATTTAAGTTTTTTTTTTCCTTCTGTGTTTTATATTTACCTGGTTTATGTACTACAACTATATTTGTGTCATAAAAGAAATCTGGTTGTACTTTCTCAGTTTTTGAGAATAATTTGTGTACTGCTAATTGTTCTTTAAAAATTTTATAAAATTCTTCCATGAATTGATTCATCAAGAGATTTTTTCCTTTGGTAGTTCTTAATACCTGATTCTATTTTCTCTTCTGGGATTGGGTTATATAAGATCTCTCTTTGAGGTGTCTAGGTGGCACAGTGAATAGAGCACTAGCCCTGGAGTCAGGAGGATCTGAGTTCATTCATATCCAGTCTCGGACACTTAACTTTTAATAGCCATGTGACCTTGGGCAAGTCACTTAACTCCAATTGCCCTGCCTTTCCCCCTCCAAAAAGGAAAAAAAAAGAAATTTTGTTCTTCTGTTGTTTTACATTTTAAAGGCATTTTTCTATTTCTTTTGTGTTCTTAATTTTGGTGCCTATTACAGCCTTTAATATGTTCTAACTATTGCTTGTTTTAATTTCTTCTAATCTGTGGTGATTTCACCTTATTCATTGGCTATTTTGTTTATTTGATCTTCTGCCCTCTTCTATTTAATCCAATTGGCTAGAGATTTATTAATATTATTACACTTTTCAAATAGATAGATTTAGTTATATTTGTCATTTCTGAATATTTTTGTTTTCTAGTCTCTATCTAATTTTAATATATCTTCTTTTGTGCTTGAGTTTTGTTGACTTTCTAATTTTTAAATGCATTTTCAATCAATTAATCCTCTCATTTTTTATTTTGTTAATATATGTTTTTAGGCACATAATTTTTTCCCCCCTGAGGACTATTTTAGCCACATCCTAGATATATCAGCATGTTGTTTCAGCATTATTTTATTTCACCCAATTATTGTTTCTATGTTTTCATTGATGCATCTCTTATATCTGAAGTAAATGTCATGAAGATGATGGCAAAGGAAACTAGGATTGCAAGGGAAAAAATAAGAATCACTAGATAGTTTTGCTGTACTTCTAATCTGGAGAACATTGGCAAATTAATTTTATTGTCAGTATTATAAAGGATATGGTTTCATATTTAAAAAAGATGTAGTAGTAGTTAAACTCTATTCATACTTTCATTCTACCTTGGGTATATTGGTTGTAGTTTTATTATTATAGATTTTTCTCTGCATTTTTGCAAATGGATTGCACATATTCTGAATTATTTATATTGTTCCGTCTCACTACTGCTCACTCATGTAACACTAATTGGTGGAATACACCAGGATTGAATGAGAGAATGGACACAAAGGAAAATACTATTGTCCAGTTAAATGATTTTTAATTTTAATTTTTGTTTTTAAATCACCTTCATTTCCAAATATATCCTTTTCCTTCATGTCTATTGATTAGGGGAACACTAAACAAATTGTGGTGTTTGTAATAAAGAGTAATGAAGACATAGCTGGCTAAGATGAAAATAGGAAAATGACAAGTGTTGGAGTAGCTTTTGGATTTGGGGGATTGCTATATGTCAAAGGGAGATTTTATTCCTGATTGACAGAGAGAATGCTGAACATGACACTGCATACTTGCTTACAGGACTTACTGAGTTAATTGTAGAGATGTTCTTTGGAGGGACATATGAACAAAAGACACTCCTGGGAGGTAAAAGAGAAAGGCTTAGAAATAGATATGCATCGGAATCCCTATCATGTCTATGGACTGAAATTCTTAGGACTGCTAGAATGAATCTCCCCTGGATGAGATTGTTCCTCTGCCGATTTGAACTGAGATCTCATTTTGCTCTCAGCTGAAAAGTTCATTCCATTTTGTGTGTTCTTTTGCATATTCCAATTTTATAACTTCTATTTCTGTTTCTAAATAAAGCTTTATTGTATTAAAATATAATTTCACTATATTTTAAATCGTATACATCTAAATATGGGCTCCCACATTTTATATATGTGGGAACCCATATTGTACTAATTTCTGGTTGCTTGCAAATTTTTGTTTTTTGATTTTTTAGAATGAGTTGGAATAGTTTTTAACCCATAGTGCTGATGTTACCTTATTTTTTTTTTTACCTCAGAAGTGACACACTATATTTCTGAGAGTAGGTTTCAGTTTGAATTGTCCTGAGCTCAGCCACAAGTTTACAATCTTAAATGGATTTTAATATTTAAATTTTAAATTTTACTGTCTAAATAGGTAAATTTTGAATGACTCCACAGTGTCAAATAGCTATGTTATTTTATGTTTTTCCAGCTGAGTTTCAAATTCAGAAATGTGCAATTTTTTTTTGGAAAGCCAGTTGCTAAATATTTACCAGAACACTTCTGGCTGGAAATCACATTTCTAGATGAGTAGTCCTGAATCCTTCCAGTGCTTTCTTTTTTCCTTTGTAGTTTTAAATATTTTGTTTTGCTTATGGTAGTGGGAATAAGTAGCATTAGCATTAGCAGTTCTACTTTAAGTATCCATTTTGTGAGATGAAGTAGTTCTTATGTAAATGGTTTCTCTAAGCAATTGTGTATAGTTTGGTAACTACATATGTCCCCCAAATCTGTTAAACAGCTGATAAATATTTGCTAATGAGTTAGTAACTAAAACATTGATTGGTCTGATGTTTGTATTATTGAATATGAAATAAAGTTTAATTGCATGGAATGATTTATGGCTTAATATCTATTTTTAAATGTTATCTTAACCATGTCACTATTATAATATTTTTAGTCAAATTGCATTTTCATAGTAAGTGTGACTAATGACAGATAAAGCTTCTATCTTTTATTTTTCTTTCCTCTTTGAAAGGTACTAAAGTGCCTCTATGTCTACCCCAAAACTAAAATACTTATAAGTAAGCTTAGTAGTATGTATACCTGCTCACAAAATTTCTAATTATTATTACAATTAATCTCTGATGTAAATGTAAAAGGATATTGCTAAAAACATATTTTATATTTAATTAAATCAAGATGGCTAATGAGATTAACTTTCATCATGGCTCTATACACCAATGCCAAAGGATTGATTCAATGGCTATACCTGTGTTCTAAGGTATATTACCAAAGGTATTGAGATGAATATGTCACATGTTCAAATAATTTTGCGTTCAATAAATATTCATTAAGCATCATTCAGAATCTTGCTGCACTTTCATGTTGAGCAAAATAGGATAGTGAGCTTATCAAAATATATTTAAATTAAGACTTGACATTAGCTAGACTATTAAATAATGCATCCATGAGGTTGGAGTCCACTTTAGTTTAATATAATACAACAACAAAACATTTTAATCAGTATTAAAACTTTAAGCCAGTAATACTTCATGCCTATTGTTGCTAACAGCATGAGTCAGTGAATGCCTTATAATAATTTAAAATCAAGGACATGTAAAGTACTGTGTTAGATTATGGGGCTTAATTTTTAAATCATCAGTGCTTTTTCCATATGTATGTGTATGTATTTGTGCATGCATGTATGAATATACATATTTACATGTATATGTGTGTATGTATATGTATGTATATGTGTGTGTGTGTGTTGAGAGAGTCCCACCAGTATTCATCTGTTCATTTTAAGATTTGATTGTAGCTTTACCACCCTGAGAAATTATTTGTACATTTTGCTGTTATTCATTGCCACATAATAGGTGGCAAAGATGCTTTTTTTTAAAGTTTATATAACAGCTACAGAGGCAACAAAATCTAATTCTTTCCAAGAAACGGTGATTGTGTACAATAGAATTGTTAATTTCCTAAAAGACAGGTTTCCCCAATATTACTTAATTTCTCTGTGGCTTGTACAGGAAGGGAGCATGGGCTAGGGGTAAGAACAAGGAAACTCATGACTTGAGGTTTTATCTCTAGTTTGTTCACCTTCACCAGCTGCTACAGATCCCTGAGTTTCTGGCCTTCCTAACCTTCACCTTAGATATCATGTAAGAAACAATTAGTACTAGGAGAGAACCTCAAAACCTAATATCATGTTCAAATGAACAAATCTTGGTGCACCAAAAGATTGCTCTCATGCCAAAGTTAGTCCTGCTCATCCTTGGTGGCTTGGAGATCTCTTCCCTTGAATTCCTGCTGAACTCAGTTCCCTCCTTCCTATTTTCCAGATTATGCTCATCCTAATTCTTGTTTTGTTTGTGCTCTTTCTCCTCTTTATCATTGGTCATCCTCTGCCTTTGGGACCAAGGTCTAGAAGTGCATAGAACAACTTCTCAAGACCTACCTTGGTCAGTATTGGAACTCTGGAACTCATCCTGATCAAAAGAGAACAGTGTTCAATTCAGTTATCAGAACCTAATGGGTGGAACAGTGTATCAACAATGCAGTATTCACAATGCCTACAGTAAGTATAAATATGCTGATATGGTTATTAATCTCAAAATGTAACAGGCTCTCTCTACATGGAGGATGCAGCTAGAACATTTATTCAAATACCAGAAAACTGGCCCAAAACCAGAAAGTCAAAGCCATCACAGTAGGTATGAAGTTGGCACACATAGTCAATGTAGTAAACACCCACATTCTCAAGCCTTCAAAACAGAACAGGCTACCTCCAGCAAAGATTCTCCACTCCTCACTCATAGCAGCTTGCTCTCAGCAGCTCCAGCCACCTGCAGTTCCCATCCCACACAGTCCTCAGAAGGAGTCCTTAGCAGAAATTCTGGCTAGTTCAAAAAAGGAGTTCACACCAGAGCTGCCACTTCCAGTCACCACATTGACTCTAGCTTGGCTCTAGTTTCCTCTTACCCCACCCCTTCCTGCCACATCAGCAAGTTCAAGAGGCATGGAAGATCTTCAAATCCTTTATATTCAGCCTCAAGATCTTTCATGATCCTAACTTGGAAAAAATACATTAACAATACATTTCATTACAGAGATTAATAGGAGTTTTATGAGTAACTGGCGTCAAAAGAATTTTACAACACTATAACAAGGATAGCACACAATAAACACAGAAAACAATATTTTAGGGTGGGACTTGAGCACAAGTGTCCTATCATTCCCCCCTGAAAAAATGGGGTCCCAAAATCTTGGGGTAAAGGGTGAAGGTGTCTTCTTTCATGACTTTCATGACTACTTGCTGCTGAAATTGGACATAGAGCTGTCCCTGTACCAAGGGGTCCCATTTGAGAGGCCAGTTCTTTAGCCAGCATTTGGAATGTGCTTGATGCCAGATCCAGGGGTGACACATCACAGTTGTGGACAGGATGGGGAGTTTACATTCAGCTTAAGCTATCAGGCATCTACAGGTGGAGGGTACCAAGCCTAGCAAACAAGGTGAACAGACAAAAAGCCAAGAAGCAAGGAGACAATAACCAGAAACAAGGTAGATATAGGATACGACTGGAGTCCATGAGCCTCACTTATGGTAGAATATATAAGTTAAGGGTACAATTTTGTAATCAATCTTCTCCAGAATAAACAATAGTTATAGTGTAATCCCTCCCATGTGCTATACTCTCCACAGCCTTAGCTTCTTCAAAAGCTTTACTCTGCTTAAGTCACTAATCGAATTCATATTTCTTCTGAATGACTATATAAAGGTTTCAAAATCTCTCCCAAATGTGGAATGTGGTGTCTCAAGTATCCAAACCATCCTAGGAACTTTTGGGCCTCCTTCTTATTGGTAGAGGTGAGAAAATCCTGAATCTCTTGTCGGGCTTGCGGAAGAATCTTTTGTAGTCCCTTGTTCCATTGTATACCCCAAATTTTTACATTTTGAGCTGGTCCTTAAGTCTTTGCAGGAGTAATTTCCCACCCTTTACTTTTCATATGCTCAATTAGAAGGGTCAAATTCCTCTCCACTTCTTTTGCACCTTTTCCCTGCATCATGATATCATCAATGTAGTAGCTAAGCTGTACACCAGGTAGCTTTAATTCATCCAAATGTTCAGCCACAACCCTGTGACAAATAGTGGGGATATTCAGGTGGCAAGCAGGTGAAAGTATATTGTCTACCCTGCCAAGAGAAAGCAAACTGGTCCCATTGTTTAGGGTCTATTGGCATGGTGAAGAAGGCATCTGCTAAGTCAATAATTGCATACCAATCCCATCATATTTCTGGATCCTTTCTATTAAAGTGATGGTATCTGGAACAGCAGCATACAAAGGAGGAGTCACCGTATTCAATTGTCTATAATCCACTGTCATTCTCCATATCCCATGTGATTTTCATACTGGCCAGACAGGATTATTCCATCATGTGGTTGTAGGGGCTAACACTCCTCCTTCAACATACTATAGTAGGGTTGATTTCATCTTGCCCACCTGGCACATGATACTGCTTTAAAGTGATTACTTCAGAAGGTTCAGGTAAAGTAATTGGGTCCATTTTAATTTTCCCCACTAAAACTGTATTAATTCCTATCTTCTTTACAGTAAATTGGTATCTTCCTTCAGGTAAATTCAGAGTCATGCCTCTCAACATATCTGTTCCAATGATGTACTCAGGAATGGGTACAATAACCACAGTATGTGCTTTCTTAGGTAATTGTCCAATTTTCATTGTTATTTTAACTTGTCTGGCTAATATTTCAGCCCCTCCAAGTCCTGTGATTTCAACCCCCCTGTCCCCCAGCAATGCCCTAGTTACAATAGTTGATCCATTCTTACAATATATTGCTAAACCAAATGGGGTTTGCTATCTTCTAGGAATATTTATTTAGTCTGGGCTGGGGCTAGGCCTATTTCCTATTGTCCCTGAAGGTGGGGCAAATTGGATATAATGATTCTGCAGTACCTGTAGGGGTGGTTCCTGCTTCCCTATTCATTCTAATGTTAAGTACCTTTTCTTGGTCTTATGCAGCTCTTCAGCTGGAATACCATCCATTCTTCTAAAACCCACCCCTGCTCAAAGTATAGTAGGAAACAGTTCCCTTCTAGTCAATCTATTTTGTCTTTGAATCCTCTAGCTATTTACTCTTCCCTCTAAAAGAAATTTATCTTTTCCACATTCCCCTAGGTCACTTAATTGTGAAATCTTATCCAGCACCTACAAAAGATGGTGTCCTATTTCCTCAATTAATAGAGTCAGAATTAGGTGCTTATAAGCAGGAGGAGCTAGTGGTCTTCACTATGATATTTCTATGAGGAACTCCTAGGGGGCATATCATGATATGCATTTGCATCTCTAAGCATGATAGCAGTTTTCATTACCTTTGAAATGTGTCCCATTGAATCTGCATTGGGGTTCCATAATATAGACTTAAGAGATCTAAGAGTTTTATAGGTGTTTTTCTGGGCTGTATTCTTATAAGGACAAGCCACCTGAATACATGTCAACACAAGTACATATAAATCTGCATCCTTTATCTTGTGGAAGTGGACTAATATAATCTATTTGCGGGATTTGGGCTGGGACTTTTCCTCTTGCTATCTCTCCAGTTACTACCCAAGGAACAGTTCCCTCCTTTTCCAATTGGCATAAATGACATTCTTCTGCTATCTGTTTTAACAGTGAATGAGAGATACTAATACTTCTATCTTGTGCCCACCAGTGTGTGGCCTAGAGCCCCAAATGGCTGGCCATTTGTCGGACCTATTTTGCTAATACTAGATCATTAGTTGTTATCGAAGTAGGGACAATATATTCAGTAGCCATCTTCGCTAGTTGATCAGCATGAGCATTGCATTCACATTCAGACATGGTGAGGGCCATGTTAGCATCTACATGAAAAACTGACAAGTCAATGACCAAAGACATGTTCCAGATATCTTCCCATGATTCTTTGCCCCAGACTTGTTTGCCATGAATTTCCCAATTTTGATTTTTCCACATGGGCATCCATGTAGCTAACCCATTAGCTACCACCCATGAATCAATGAATATATGACACTGTCCACCTTGTTTTATTTTGATGACTGGATGTACTGTCATAAGTTCAGCATATTGACTACTTCCACCTATCCCAGTACTTTCCAAAGTCCTTTTGGTACATGGGTTATAGGCCACTGCTTTCCAATGTCTTTTATGGTCCAAATATTTCGCTGTCCCATCAATAAACCATGCATGTCTCTATTGTTCTTCAGTTAGTCCATCATATCCTTCATTCCATTTTACAGAGGACTATACCAACTGTTGCTCTGGCTCAGCCATTCTTTTGAAACTCCTCGTTGATGCACCTGGAGTCAGCTGTTCTGACTTGATGTCAGCACTCCCTAGCCTCCCTGTTCTCTAAACCCCTCCCTAATTCTCAGTGGACTTTCAGTTGTTAAGCAAAACAATTTCTGTAACAGCTTTGGATGGCTATTCCTTCCAGAAGACTCCTTCTACACCGAAATATATTTAAACTCTACCCCATTTTATGGTGATTTGTCAAATGTTTATGTACTCTGATATTTCTTTTCTCTGTTGGGGTTTCATTTCTTTGTTCTGCTTGTATTTGTGTATGTGCTATTTTCCATATATAGATTTTTCCCCCTTTTTTTTTTTGCTGTTCTTGTTGTCCTTTATTTTTAGTGCTTCCTTGCTATTTTGAGCTGCTAAAGGATTACTTGATTTAGAATTACCTTTTCATTTGGTCATCTTGCTAGAAGAGTCTTTGATTATCCAATAATTCAGAATCTCTTAGGTCAAACCTATTTAAGGCCTGGTATTTATTAGAAAGTAAAATTTTGGGGATGGAGGGGGAAGATATCTGGGTACCACTTTCTGACTTCAAATTATATTATAAAGCAGCAGTTATCAAAGCTATTTGGTATTGGTTAAAAAACCAAGGGAACACACTGACAAGGGAGAACAAAAAACAATGGAATTTGATAGCCTAGTGTTTTTTTTTTTTAAAGCAATTGGGGTTAAGTAACTTGCTCAAGGTTACACGGCTAGTCATTATTTATATGTGGGTGCTAATTTTCTGAGGCCGGATTAGATCTTGGGTCATCCCAACTCCGAGACTGGCGTTCTTACTCACTGCGCCACCTAGCCGCCCCGAGCCCAGTGTTTTTTAAACAAGAAAACATAAATTATTTAGGAAATAATTCCCTTATAAAATCTGCTTAGAAAACTAGATAGTAAGTAGTAGTCTGGCAGAAATTATACTGAAACCAATACTTTACAGCATATTCTATAATACATAATTAATTGAATATGTACCTCAATATTAAAGATCATACGATTAAAATTCTAAGTGAAGACTTTTTCATCTACAGATACATGTATGTCTTAATAAAATATGAGATAGAGGCAACTAAAAACATAATATATAATTTTCATTACATATACCTCAAAAGTTCATTAAAAAAAAAAAGAATTAACTTACCTTGGATAAGAAGGAAAGTGGTCAAATAGGAAAAATAAATCTTAATTATTTTTCTCTCACACAGATTTGGTATACAAGTAATGGGAATGGGAATTCCCTGCCCCTTAATAAACCTAGGGGGGAGTTTGAAGACCTCCCCTGCTGTGTAGATAATGTCTGACCCCTGATTGGCTGAATGTAGTCACATGAAGCCTGTGATGGGAGGAGTTTGCTGAGGAGAAGCAGAGCCCACAGAGAGGCTGGTAGAGAGTGAGTCTGACATTTGGAGTCTGACAGTTGGAGACAGTTGGGGACAGAGGAAGAGCTTAGGCAAAGAGATGGAGAGTTTTGTGAGTAAATATTGATCTCTTGTTGGTTTGTGGGAAGGCTAAAGGATGCTGTGGCTCTGTGCATTATTATGGCTTCTAAATATCTTTGATACTATGATGGAATTGGCTTACTGGTCTTGGTTAGGTGTCTAAATAAATTCTTCAGTTCTATCCTCTATCTGGAGAGTCTGGCACATTTTATGATCAAACACCATGTGATATTTATAGTCACAGTCTTCTGTGATTATTAGCATTGTAAATATTGCATTGGCGCTACAACAAATTATACAAACAAATCAGACAAAAAGCCATTCCTTAATATGTAAGTGGTTAAAGAAGGTAAACATACAGTTTTCAAAAAAAATTCATACTGCTAACATCCATGTGGGAAAAAAATAAAATAGATAAACCACTGGTTAATTTTACTTTTTTAGAAGAAAATTGAGAAAAAGCCCAACAATTGGGGAATGTCTGAACAAGTTGTAGTATATAGTTGTGGTGTAATACTATTGTGCTTTAAGAAATGATGAGCAGGATAGTTTCAGAAAAATATGAGAAGACATATATGAACTGATGCAAAGTGAAGTGAGAAGAATGAGGGTAACATACACAGTAACAACAATATTGTAAGGATGATCAAAATGTGAAAGACTTAGATACTCTGATGAAAACAATAATCCAAGAAAATTTTGAAGGACCCATGATGAAAAATACTATCCACCTCCAGATGGAGGTGAATTCTGAATAAAAGTTGAATCATAATTTTTACTCTCTTTATTTCTATTGTTTTGTTTTTTTTCTTTTGCAACATGGCTAATATGGAAATATGTTTTACATCACCTCACATGTATAATCGATATCAAATTGCTTGCCTTCTCAAAGATGAGGGAGGAGAAGGAAAGAGGAAGATAATTTGGAGCTCAAATTTTTCAAAATTATTATTAAAATTTTTCACATGTAAGTAGAATAAATTCAACAACGTAAATGAAATATTTTAAAATAGATTTAAATTTTAACCCCACTCCATCCTTGGAGACCCAAACTACAGAAATCAATCTAGTAGTCTATCTAGCAGTTCTCCAGACTGCCAGTGACAAGTCAGAGAACTGAGGGGAAAAGAGAATGGGACAGAAAACTGGGAGGAGACAATGTTTATGAGGCAGCGGCTGTGTAACACAATACTCCACTATGCCTGAGAGAAAGTCTTCAGCTTCCAACTGGAGCCAATTATCTTCCCCAAAAAGTCACTTGGGGTAGAGACTTATATTACTGAATCATGAATTGCCCACCAAGGAGGAGACAGAAACAATGAGCTACAACCCCCAAGGAAACCACTGATCGGAGGTGAAAAAGTCAGAAAGTGAATAGTAGGGGGAAATGAGGAGGAGGAAAGGGTCTTGGGAAGAAGAAAACCTCAAACATAAGCAAATAAAACCTTAATGGGAAAAGGAAATGTAGTGTTCTAAAGTAGCAAATTAGTCAAGAAATCTTTGAATAAATACTATTAAATGAGGGAAAATAAATCAACACTTGATTAGACAGAGGATCCTATGGAATTTTAGAAGAAAATTTAAACCACATTTCCTGAATGGTTTAAAAGAATGATTTGCATAGCAAAAATAATTGAGAAAACAGAAAAAAAAATCAAATCTGCAATTGCAAGTCCCACCAAAGAAGGAAAAGAAATATAGAACAATATGTTAGGAATATAAATATACAGAAATGGAAGACATCTAGAAGGAGAGGAACAAAACACAATATCATTAAAAGAAAGCATGCTTTCTATCTAAACAAAACATACTGATTTCAAAGACAGGATACATAGAGTAACCTAAGAATGACCTAAGACTGCCTCCCAAAATAACATGACAGGGCAAAAAACTTTTATTTTTTTTATTTTTTTATTTTTTTTTTAAAGCAATTGGGGTTAAGTAACTTGCTCAAGGTTACACAGCTAGTCATTTATGTGTGGGTGCTCATTTTCTGAAGCCGGATTTGATCTCAGGTCATCCCAACTCCGAGGCCGGTGCTCTTACTCACTGCGCCACCTAGCCGCCCCTTTAGGGCAATTGGGGTTAAGTAACTTGCCCAAGGTTACAGGGCTAGGTTTTTGTTTGTGTGGATTAAGTGTCTGAGGCCGGCTCTGATCTCAGGTCCTTCTGACTCCAGGGCCGGCGCTCTATTCACTGCTCCACCTAGCCACCCCTGGCAAAAAACTTTTAACACAGAAATACAGGAAATAGTCCAAGAGAACTTCCCAGAACTTTTGAACACAGAAAACGAAATATTAGTTGAAAGAATTCATAAGTTACTCCCCAAAAATAACCTAAAACTGCAAACTCCAAAACATATGGTACTTAAATTTAATAATTCAATTAAAGCAAAAACATGTACTGCAAACAATCAGGAGAAAGACTTTCAAATACAAAAGAAAAAAATATTTGAAAAATCCAAGACTATTCTGCACCCACCAAAAAATGCAAGCACGGAATGTAATAATATGTCCCGAAGAAGCTCAGAATACATCCCATGATGGACCACCTGATAAATCTGAGTTTATTCATAAATGAAAATAGATGGACAATGAATAATAAAGTGGCATTTGAAACATTCTTGGAAGGAAGGCCAGACTTAAAGAAGCAAAAATGCAAGAAAAATTAACAAATTCAATAGGCCAAGGCAACAGTAATAGCAACAGAGCAAGAGCAAAAATATGAAGAGACTTCTTTCTAAATGTACACAAATAAACGGGAATGAAGGTGTAAGTCAGGCGGAGATAATGAAGAAGTTTGCCTAGAGCATTATGGGCAGAATCTGGGAATGCTGCCTAGAGATGAATCAGAGGGGTGTGTGTGTGTGTGTGTGTGTGTGTGTGTGTGTGTGTGTGTGTGAGTGAGAGAGAGAGAGAGAGAGAGAGAGAGAGAGAGAGAGAGAGAGAGAGAGACAGGCAATACATTACAAAATAAAAGGAATGAAAGAAATGGAAAGTAGATAATGGGTGATGTGCATGGTCAAATAAGGGTTTTGACATGAGGGGAATGTGAATCCTCTGGTCTCAGGAAGAGAAGAGCTTGCAGAGGAGTGGATGAGAAAGAAGCTAGGAGTGACAATGAGAGGAGGAAAGAAGGTATCCTTATTGTGATAACGGGAAGGGGTTCTGCTGACAAAGGCTCCTGTAAGTGAAGATAAATGTTCTGTGAAAGAACATGGAGACCTTGTGCCGTGGTGTGGCCTGAGAGAGTTGATATTTGAAAAGACCATTTTTCCTACCTCAAGAGAGGGGGAGTTGGAAATCATGGAGACAATTGACACCTGGGAGAATGATAGGGCATGGACCTAGGAAGGAGATTTTGAAGAAAATGGAAAAATAGATAACAAGGGTGAGAGTACAAATCAGTGATGGACTGCATAATCATTGATATATATGGAGAAAATGGGATGGAATTCTACCATGGAGGAATGTTGTATTCATCCCTTGCATGAAGTAGCTTTGATTTGGAAGTAAGGCACCATGGAAAAAGGAAATCTGTGGTAAAGCTCTGCCAGGCAGTGTCAGCAATTGTCTGGTTGTAAAACCCCAGAACATATACTTTAGAAGTTTTGATTACATAAAGAACACAGAGAATAGAGTGAGACTAGATAATTATAAGTTTAATGAACCAGAGGATGAAGGTATACCATAGATAGAAAGACAGAATGGATAATGAAGAGAGGAAAACAAATTCTCTTTGGACAGGGGGACAAAAATGAAATAAAAAACACTAATGTAGAGGACTGATTGAATGGAGGAAGAAAAAGGGAATCTACTTAACTGAGATGGGGAAGAAGGAGAAAATAATGAATCAGATGCAAGTAGGAAAGAAAAAAGAATTAATGAGAAAACCCCCAAAAGAATAATAGTAGGGGCAGCTAGGTGGCACACTGAATAGAGCACTGGCCCTTGAAGAGTCAAGAGGACCTGAGTTCAAATGTGGCCTCAGACACAACACAAAAACTAGCCATGT
Organism: Gymnobelideus leadbeateri; assembly: GCA_011680675.1. Taxonomy (NCBI): domain Eukaryota; kingdom Metazoa; phylum Chordata; class Mammalia; order Diprotodontia; family Petauridae; genus Gymnobelideus; species Gymnobelideus leadbeateri. Next base: position 313,449 of record WOXC01012033.1, read on the forward strand.
GACCTTGGCCAAGTCACTTAACCTTCCTTTCCCTCTCCAAAAAGAAAAAAGAAAGAAAGAAAGAAAAGAAAAATGGTAACTAATGTGAGGAGATTTTGGATGAGGGGGAGGAAGCCATTGTTAATAGGGTTACCTTGACTGAAGCAAAATAGAAGAGAAAAATCATAACTTGTAAAAAATAATATTAGAGATAAATGGAGGTAATACTAGACATATAAACATAATTTTCATAACTTTAAATGTGAATGGACTAAACAATTCAATAAAATGTAAAAGAGTGACAATAAGAAAACAATGTGTTGCTCTCAAAAAATACATTTAAAAAATGAAAACATAAAATAAAACTGGCAAAATGTGGGGGGTTGGGAAGAAATTGTGCTATGCATAAAATGAATCCAAAAGAGTGGGAATTATAACCCTATTATCTGACAAAATAAACATTTAAAAATAAAAAGGAAACTACCTTCTGTTGAAAGGAACAATAGACAACAAACCCATACCAGAAACAAATATACACTCCAAATTCCTTAGCATACAAATTCATAAAGTAAACATTATAACCAAGGTACAAGAAGATAGTAACAGAAGACTTTAATATTCTTTTCTCCATTTTGGATAAGTTTAACAAAAAGATAAACAAAAACAAAAATATGGAAAAGAACAAATTTCTGCAGAAAGTAGAGCCAAATGACTTGTGGCATCTTTTCAATGGGGCAGTAAAAGAATATACATATTTCTCATCTCTGTACAGAACTTTTATGAAAATTAACCATGTATTAGGGCAGGTTTAAATATTAAAAATAAATATTTAATAGCTGCAATGAAAAAAAAAAACATCAGTGCAATGCAATGACCAACAATGATTCCAGAGTTCCACTGATGAAACCTGATATCTTCCTCCTTGACAAAGAGAGGTAATGGAGTTAGGTTGTACGTAGCATGAAACATATATTTTGGACATGGTCAATGTGGGAATGTAGTTTTCTTGAATGTGCATATTTGTTGTAAGGGCTTGATTGTTTGTTTTCCAACTGAGGGGAGTGTGGGAAGGGAAGAAAATAAATTCTTGTTAATTTGAAAAGATAACAAAATAAAACCTACATATAATTTTTTTTAATTTAAGAAATAAAGAAATCTTAAATAGCTGGTGTATCGTTCGTTTCTAAACCATGCCAATATTATTTTTAAAATGACAATATTTTTAAGGTAAGCTAACATTTTAATGCTATGCCAATCAAATTGCCAAAGGAATGCTTTATAGAATTTATAAAATGAGACAACAAAATTAATTTGGAAAAATAAAAAGTTTAGAATATTTACAAAATAAAAGGTGAGATGAAATAGGGATGAAGGAGAAATAGTAATTCCAGATTTCAAACTGTACTATAAAATAGCAGTCATCAAAACCATCTGGTATTGATTTTTTTAAAATGAGAGGTAGATTTAAGACTAAAGAAACCCCCAAGAGACTGAGTTTCTGGATAATTAATAATCAATTTATTAATTAGGCTAGTTGACAGTCAATAAATTGATAGTCAGTGGTTTCTCTCCATAACCAAGGGCATGAAGGGAGACCCTGAAATGCCACAAATAGTTTCTGAAAGGAAATTCTCCTGAAAAGTGAAAAATCATCGTTTAATGAGGAGATGGGTTAAAAGTCATCAGCTCCTCCTGCAGAGAAATTGGCTTGATCAATCTGGTTAGGGGAAGTCATTTCCATCCAGACCTCTCTGTCTGGTTTTCTCCTTCACAAGATCCTTCACCTTAAACTAACAGAGGAGATAAAAGACAGAGGTCCTTTCTCTCAGGGTAAGGGCTCATGGGATTAAGTCCTGTTTATACTCTACACCGAAATTAGGTCTCCCAGTTGAGTGGGGTACTGCCCTAAATTGAGGAGCATGTGCCTTGAGGGCTAAGAACAAAACTCATCCATCAGCCATGTTCTTCAGAAACTGATTGAAGTTAAGAGCACTTGAGGTTTAACAGAAATAGAAGGGAAAAAAGTGATGAATATAATAGTATAATATTAATTTTTCTTAGATCAATGGAACAGACTAACAATGGAACAGCCTAACTAAGAAAAAGTGGAACTCAATAACCCATTGTTTAATAAAGTGGAAAATTGTTATGGAAATCTGCAGATCTCCCCTCCCCCTTGGCCCTTTGATAGGCTTAAGTGACTCTGAGAAACTTCCTTGATTTGAAAATATACTCTGCCTCCTAATAGGCTGAATGTGGTCACATGGAGCCTGTGGCAGAAGGTTTGTTTTTCAGAAATGCCCACACCTTGTTACTTTGTGATTGGGCAGTGGGTCAAGAGGGCTGTTACATTCTCTGAGCCAGGAGAAGGTACCATGATGTGAGGTTTTGTTTTGGGGCTCACTTTGAGAAGAGTTGTGTGATTTGATCAGATGACATTCCGGGAAGCCTTTAAGCCCCCCAGCTTTGAAAACCCAGATGTTGGTGCTTCCCTGTCTGGTAACTGACTAGGTATGGATGTAATGGTCAGATGGCTGGAAGGCTGTCTGCTGATTTCTCTGTCTGCTTGTAACTTCTGTTTCTATTCTGTTTGTATTCTCTAAGTTCAGGGTGTTGACTTTTCTCCCTGAATTTGGTAAAATGTTATATGTTTGATTGATTAAAGAAAGATTGCTAACCTATTTTAATTACTTTCTTTTGGAGAAGAAGATCTAAGAACCTGTGCTAACAGACATCCTAGGTATGCTAGGGTGCTTGCTGCTACAAAAATATCAATTACCAGGGGAAAAAACTTCTTATTTTATTAAAAAAAAAACTGCTTGGAAAACGGAAAAGTAATCTCCTAGAAATTAACATTAGATGAACACCTTATGCCATATTCCATAATATATTTTAAATGGATACATAATCTTAATATTAGTGATTAGATAATATAAATTAAAAGTGAAGCAGATCATATACTTCCCACAGGTATTAGCAGGAAAAATATTTTAAACAAACAAGAGAGAGAAAATTATAAAAGATAAAAGAGGTTACTCGAATCACATGAAACTGAAAACTTCTTCACAGACAAAATTAATGCACTCAAGATGTGAAGGAAAGTGATTGAATGAAAAAAAAATCTTTGTAGCAAATTTCTCTGATTAGGGTTTGGTGTCCTACATATATCTACACATATTTATGTGTGATTAATAGCCATGTTGTAAAACTACAAAGAACAAGCATGCCTCAAAAGAAAAGATATGAGAATACACCCCATCCTCTCCTTTACAGAGATCAGAGGTACACAAGTGTGGGCATATCTTTAGATATTTTTATGTATTGATGAATTATGTCGATGGGTTATTTTTCTTTTTTAACATTATTTTTATATGGGATGACTCTCTGGAAATGGTAGAGAAGGGGATAGTAGGGAAAATTATGGCAATGTAAAAAACAAATACATTAATGAATTTTTTAAGGAGAAAAAATTTTTTTTAAAAAGCTTTGGAGAATTGTCTTGTATCTTGGAAACAAATCAAAACTATATTTTTTGTGTCCACAAGAGGTCACGATATAATCAAAAACTGTACCAATACTAAAATCTAAGTGAAGATCCTAATAATTAAGTGTGATCTATACCTGATCAAAGAATACTGTCTACAATATCCTCAACAAATTGCCCTCTAGTTTTTGCTTAAGTTCTGTAGTGAAATGGATTTCACTACCTCCTGATATAGTATTTATTCCATTTTAGATTGGAATAATCATCATGGAGTTCTTACTTAACAAGAAGAAATCTCTCTGCTACATATACTCATTACTAACTAGTTCTAACCTCTGGGGCTGTGCAGAGAAAGTATGATTCCTCTTTTATGACAGCCTTTTAAAGTAACTGAAGACTTCTATCATATATCATCTGTCTTGTAATGCTTGTGATGCATTGTGCCACATAGAATGAAATTTTCAAGAGCAAAGGCATAAATAAGAGGAATGGTATTTTATCTCTTAAAGTCCTACCATATCCCCAGTAGATTAGTAATCAAAATATATGGGATTTTCAAAAGAATTGCAAAGTATTCACAGTTACATGAAAGAATACTCCAAATCACTAATAATTAGAGAAATGAATATCAAAATAACTTTGGAGGCAGCACCAAGATAGCAGTGTAGAAGCAGGAAAACTCTGTGAGTTCTCCCCCCCCCCTCCATAACCACTTGAAATACCTATAAAATATGACTCTAAACAAATTTTTAGAGCTACAGAAACCACAAAGTGACAAAGAGAAACAAATCTTCCACTGAAAGCAGCCTGGTAGGCTGGCAGGAATGGTCCATTGCAGCATGCTGAAAGCCAAGCCCTGCCCAAGGTTTTAGCCCCAGGGAAGCCCTGACCAGTAGTGGCTGGAGAGGACTTCGGGAGAGTGGATCACCAGCAGCTGTGGCAGTTTCCAGAATTATCAACACATAAATGCCAAAGACAAAGTAAAAGGTCAGTGTAGAACTCTGTTGGAACTGTGGTGGGGATGACGATAGCAGTCTGGCCTCTGCCCCCAGAGAGAGAAGTGGTGGAGATGTGGTGGCCCTGGAGCTGCCACAGCCTGTCTGCTTCAGAGCTCCTGGCCTACAGATACTAGTGGGAACAAGAAACCATTCTGAGGGGTAATTGCTCTTCCTTTAACCTGCAAGGATCTGGAACTTTGTCTTGGGCAGAGGTCTTGGGATTTGTGATCAGGTGACAGAGACTGTGCAGGCTTCAGAGAGGGCACCCAACTAATAGCCCCAGCAGCTGTGAAAACCCCAGAGATTTCAGACAAAGCTCTCCTTTCTGGAAGCAGAATTCTACTGTGGCAAAATGCTCAAAAATCAAATAATTGAGTAAGCAAAGGAAGCAAAGCAATCAGAGTACTCAAACCTTAGATTACTTTTTTGGGGACAAAAAGGATCAAAGCATGGAACAGGAGGAAGACAGTGAAGTCAGAACTCTGGTGCCAAAAGCTTTCAAGAAAATATGAACTGGCTACAGGCCAGAGGAGCTCAAGAAGGATTTAGAAGACCAAGTAAGAGAAGTGAGGAAAAAGTGGGAAGAGAAATGAGAATAATACAAGAAAAACATGAAAAAATGCATCAAAAATCTGACTGAAGAAAATAACACCTTAAAAAATAGACTAACTTTTCAAGATGGAGGAGTAGTAATAGCATTTCCATGATGCTTCAGTCTCACCACTTCCAAATTTATGTAAAAGGGGACTCTAAACATACTCTAGAGCTACTGGACCCATAAAATGACACAGAGAAGGTAACCTCCCACTGAGGACAGCCTGGCAGCCCCACAGGGAGCAGCCAGCACAGCACTTTGGGAGCCTAGCCCAGGTCCCCGTGAGTCATGAGTCAGAGGTTTAAGCCACAGGGTGGCCTGACCAACAGCTGGCAGGAGGGACTCCAGAACACCAGAAGCTGTGGCATTTCCAGAATTACCAACACATAGATGCCAAGAACAAAGTGAGAAGTCAGTAGACTTTGGGACTGGTGGGGAGAGAGCATTGTCCTCTTTCCCTGGGGGAGATAAGCCACTGAGTAGACACCATGCAGCCACCATGTTGCAGCTTCAGTTCCTGGACTGTAGACTGGAGGGGGAATCTGGCAATCAGTCTCTGGGGCGGTGGTGATGGTAAGCACTCTTGCTTTAACTTTCCTGGATCTGGATTGAAGTCTGGGGTGGAGGTCTTGGGGTGTGTGACCAGCTTGCCAGAGTGTGTGGAGGCTTGAGTGACGACACTCAACTAATAATTCTGGCAGCTGGAAAAACCTCAGTGTTTTGGACAGAAGCTCCCCTGGTGTAATGGAAATGCAGGTTTGACAATCTTCCCTGCCCCTAGGCCCTTTGATTGGCTGAAGTGACTCTGAGAACCTTCTTTAATTTGAAAATATACTCTGCCCCCTAATAGTCTGAATGTGGTCACATGGAGCCTGTGGTAGGAGGCTTGGTTTTCAGGAATGACCACACCTTGATGCTGTGTGATTGGGCAGTGTGTCAAGAGGGTGGTTACATTCTCTGAGCCAGGAGAAGGCTATATAAACCCTCATGGGAGGCTTTGCTTTGGGGCTCACTTTGAGAAGTGTTGTGTGATTTGTCCAGATGAGACTCTGGGCAGCTGTTGAGAGCCCCCCAGCTTTGAAAACCCAGATGTTTATGCTTCCCTCTCTGGTAATTATGATTTTGGTATTGATAATGGTTGGACAGTTTGGAAGCCTGTCTGTTTGATATGTCTGTATACTCTGAATTTTGGGATGCTGACCTTTTCCCCCTGAACTAGATGATATATGTTTCTTTGACTAAAGTAAGCTTTTTAACTGATGTTGAGTTGCTTTCCTTTTAAAAAGCAGATCTAAGGACCTGTGTTGGCAGCCACCCTGGGGATGTTGGGGTGCTTGCTGCTACACCTGGCTGGTGGCAGAGTCCTACTGTGGCAACAAGCCCAAAAGGCAAATAATTGAGTGGCAAGATACCTAGGCAAAGGAAACAAAATAAACAGAAAAATTCAACATTAGACTCCTATTTGGGGGGCAAAGAGGATTGAAGCATGGAACAGTAGGAGGACTGGGAGGTCAGAACCCCTGCACCAAAAACCCCAAATGAAAATTCGAGCTGGTTACAGGATATAGAGGACCTTAAGAAGCAGATAAGAGAAGTGGAGGAAAAAATGGGAAAGAGAAATGAGAAAGATGCAAGAAAAGTATGAAATGAGAGTCAACAGTCTGACTGAGGAAAATAACACCTTAAAAGATAGAGTAACTCAAAGTGCAAAAGGGCTCAAAAAGGCAATGAGGAGAAGAATGCCTTAAAAAGCTGACTTTGCCAGATGGGAAAAGAATCTCAAAAGCTCACTGAGGAGAATCATTCCTTCAGAATTAGACTGGAGCAAATGGAAGCTAGTGACTTTATGAGAAATCAAGATGATGTTAAACAGATCCAAGCAATTGAAAGAATAGAAAGCAATGTGAAATATCTCATGGGAAAATAGATTGAGGAGAGATAATTTAAAAATTATTGGACTACCTGAAAGCCATGATCAAAAAAAGAACCTAGAAATCATCCTTCAAGAAATTCTACAGGAAAATTGCCCTGATGTTTTAGAACTAGAGGCCAAAATAGAGGTTGAAAGAATCCACCAGTCACCTCCTGAAAAAGACCCCCAAAAGAAAACCCCTAGGAATATTATAGCCAGGTTCCGGAGTTCCCAGATCAAGGAGAAAATATTACAAGCAGCCAGGAAGAAACAATTTTAATATTGTGGAAACACAATCAGGATAACATAGGATCTGGCAGCTTCTACACTGAGGGATCAAAGGGCATGGAATATGATATTCCAGAGGTCAAAGGAGCTAGGATTAAAACCAAAAATCACCTACCCAGCAAAACTGAGTATCATGTTTCAGGGGAAAATATGGTCACTCAATGAATTAAAGGACTTTCAAGCATTCTTGATGAAAAAACCAGAGTTGAATAGAAAATTTGACATTCAGATACAAGAAACAAGAGAAGCATGAGAAGGTAAAGAAAGAAAAGACTTCATAAGCAACTTTTCAGAGTTGAATTATTTTCATTCCTGCATGGGAAAATGATAAGTATAACTTATAACACTTTTCTCAGTATGAGGATAGTTGAAGGGAATAGAAATGTATTTGTTTAAATATATATATATATATATATATATATATATATGTGTGTGTGTGTGTGTGTGTGTGTGTGTGTAAATATATATATATATATATAGCTACATGTATGTATGCATACACATATATGTCTATATAGGAGGGTATATGTGCATATGAATATATATATATATGAGTATCTGTATATATGTTTACAGGTATACATAAACAGAAAGGAAGTGATGATATTTAAAAAATAAAATTAAGAGGTAAGAGAGGAATATATTGAGAAAAGATAGGGAGAGATAGAATACGGTAAATTATCTCATATAAAATAGGCAAGAAAAAAACAATGGAGGGGAAGAACAGGAAGGCAAAAAGGAATCGGTCAACCTCACTCTCATTGAATTTGGCTTAAGGAGGGAATAACATACACACTAAATTGGGTATCTTACCCTACAAGAAAGTATGAGGGAAGGGGATAAGAGAGGGATGATAGAAGGGAGGGCAAATTGGGGGAGGAAGCATAGTTAGAAGCACCCACTTTTGAAAAGGGACAGAATCAAAGTAGAAAATAAAATAAGTTGGGGGTGGGATAGGATGGAAAGAAATATAATCAATCTTTCACAATATATCCACTATGGAAATGTTTTGCATAACTACACATGTACAACCTATATTGAATTGCTTATATTCCCAGTAAGGGTGAGAGATGAGGGAAGAAGGGAAAGAATCTGGAATTCAAAGTTTTAAAATCAAATGTTAAAAATTATTATTATTATTATTATTAATTATCATTATTGTTATTATTATTATTTTACATGCACTGGCAAATAAGATATACAGGCACTTGTGTATGGAGATCCATCTTGCTATACTGGAGAGTTGGAGGGGGAATGATGGAGGACAGAGCAGATGGGAGGAAGGGGTATTCAGTGGGATTGCTGTTCTGGGGTAGTGGGTAGGGGAAAGACAGGGAGAAAATTGGTAACTCAAAATCTTGTGGAAATGAATCTTGCAAGCTAAAAATAAACATAAATTTTAATAATTAAAACAATGAAAAAAACTTTGAACTTTTACCTTACAACCTTCAAATTGGCAAAAATGACTAAAAACATGACAATACTCAGTATTAGTGAGATAGTAAAATAATAGGCAGACCAATACATTGTTGGCAGAGTGGTGAAATTGTACAATTATTTTGGAAAGCAAAAATTTGAATAAAGCACTCCACTGCTGGGTTTATACCCTAAGGAAGCTATTGATAAGTAGAAAATCCTTATATACACCAAAAATATTTATAGTAGTACTTTTTTATCACAAAGACTTGGAATCAAAATAGATACTCATCAATTGTGGATTGGTGAAACAAGTTGTGATACACAAATGTAATGGAATATTGCTGTGCTGTAAGACATGATGACTGTGATCAACATAGAGAAGCATGAAAAAATCTACATGAACTGGTGCAAAATGAAGTAAGCAGAGCCAAGAAAACCACACAAATTGTTGTTGGATCCTTTTGTGGGGCCTTCCGGACGCCACATGGCGGGGAGCACCAAGCAGAACAAAGCACACATACACAGCAACTCAGGGGGCGACTCCGACTTTATTTCCTGCTCTTCTACATATATAGCCTATCTTATGCAAGCACTTTCCATTTTGGCTCTTGGCCAATTACAACACCTTTTGCCTTTTAAGGTCAAGCACACCTTAACCCCTGGGATTCTTATCTCTCAATTTCTACCCAGAGCAAGGATATTCCTTGTGGACCCGGATGTGCATCACTCCTTAGAAGAAGACGGGGTCAGCTGGGGGCCTAGCAGTCCCTCAAGTGCCTAGAGGGTTAATGGGGGCAAAAGGCCTTGCCATCATCGCCTAAGCCCGGAGGCAGTGCCGTCACAGGTCCAGGGACCTCTCAAGGGCACTGAAGTAAATCCGCGTTGGTTCTCCCACAACAAATAACTACAATAATGTAAATGGAAAAAATAACCACAAACCACATACCCAAAAATTCAAAAGTGAAGGTAACAAAATGATAAAAATTAAGCATGACTGACTAAGATACAGGGGAAAACTCAATTCCCACCTTCTTGGAGATGGGATGTTTACAGTTGAAGCACGTCATACATTTTTGCACCTTTTCCAAATATAATTATTTTGTTCTGATTTTTTTTTGTCTTTAAAAAATACTATTTTGGCTCTCTGAGATGGGATCATATGTGGGGGAGAATGGGATTCACTATGACAGTGTAAGAAATGGAAAATGCTATTAAAAACTCATTTTTTAAAAACTGAGACCATAATGTATTCAATAAAATTTATACTTTAACACCCTCAATAAAATTCAACTTTTTTAATCTTATCATGGAACATCTACATTGAAATATAATGGAATGGGGCGGCTAGGTGGTGCAGTGAGTAAGAGCGCCGGCCTCGGAGTTGGGATGACCCGAGATCAAATCCGGCCTCAGAAAATGAGCACCCACACACAAATAATGACTAGCCGTGTAACCTTGAGCAAGTTACTTAACCCCAATTGCTTAAAAAAATAATAATAATATAATGGAACACCTCTAAGTCTTAAAAATTTTATGATTCTGTTCATTTTGCTATGATTTAAATATTAAAATAAAATTTATCTTTAAAAAACCTATGTCTGAGAATCTCAACATTGAATTCAAAGTAACTGAGTGCAATCTTTGAGGACCCCTTCATAGGATCCCAGCTATTGTCCTGATCCTTCTCATCATCTCTCTTCCACCATAAATATGGACTCTAGTTTCACCTTGGCTCTGATGATGAACTTTTATCTTATCTTGCCTAGAACTAGGCCTTCACATTACTACCTAGCCACCTTTCCAAACCAAGCTGCTTGAACTCCAATACTTTTCCTCATCCTACCATTTCATTCTCCAACTAAATCTTGAACTCTGTCCCTAGATCCAACTTGGGCTCTAATAGGTGGATTTTCATCTTAGCTTGACAAATGGTTTCATTTTTTTTTTCAACAAAATATGAGGCAAGTTTCTTAGATGAGAGTTCTAGGAGAGGGAGGAACTATAGGAGTTTGGAGGAGTGAAAAGGTATGCACTGTGATAAGTGGTATAGTGAGTTAATTAGATATGTATAAAAGGATTGCTTTGCCAAAGTAAGGTCTTAGCTAAGGTTAACATAAATTTGTAATGTACCCAGTTAGCATGGCTTCATGGTTTTTTCCAGCTTTGTTCATCCACATATGAGAAGGAATGAAGGCAACAGATGGTGGGAGTAATCCAAGACTGAGGCTTGTCACGGTAGGATCAGCAATATAATAGGGAGGAAAAGTCTCAAGGACAATGTAGAGTTGAACTGATTCACCCAGGGGTTAAGATGGAGAAGGAAAAAGAATGTAGCTAGGGCAGGGGTTATGGCCTTGAGAACTAAGGGGCTGAGAGATTCAAGGTCACAATGCATATGAAGAACAGGGTTTGGGGTTGCAAGTCACAGGGAGAGATGGAATGAAAATAAATTGTGATCAGATAAGGGAATTTCAAAGTTTATGTACATCAAAGTGGTACATTTGTGTGTAATGACAAGATCACAGGTATGACCATCTTTGTGTATAGCTGACATGGAATGAAAGAGTACTTCATGGGACACTAAGTAAATTTCATATAAGAGTATTTAAGAGAGTAAAAAATACATATATTGAAGTTCCCTACTATGAAGATAGGAGTTGAATAGAGAGACTGTGAGTCAGGCACTCATTGAGGAAAAGAGTCAAATATGGTCCTCATGACTAAACGAAGGAGAAACAAATCATAGAAAGAAACCATTATCACTAATGTATATTGATACAAAAAATTAAGTTAAAATACTAGTGAAACAATGATATCAACACATCAAAAAGATTGAACTTTTTGATGAGGCTGCACTATTAGTAAAGAATTCATTCTCTGTACAATATGAGGAAAATTATAAACTTAGTAGATTTTATTAATAACAAAAACAACCAAACTAATTTGATTATATCAGTAGATGCAGAAAAAAGCTTTTTGATAAAATATACATTTCTATTAAAAACAACAGAAGCATAAAACTTTTCTTCATGGTAAATATTATCTATCTAAAACCAAAGACCACATTGCTAGGGTTGTTAAGGGTTACATTAAACTTGGCCACTTGACTAAGAGACATCTTGATCATGTGGATTCATTCCAGGCAATACCACCTTGGCATTTTCAAGATTCCCAGCATCCCAAACCTCATCAACATAATATATGATAGTGCTACACTAGAGGCCTTTCTTAAAATTAGAAATAAAGCGAGGATGTCTATTAACACTATTATTATTTAACATATAGTTAGTGATAAAACAAAGAAATAAAAAGAGAATAATTGTAGATGGAGAGGAAATACATTATCATATTTTGCCTATTATGTAATGGTTACATAGAAACTGTTAAAGCATAAATTATTTGAAACAATAACTTCAACAAAGTAGCAAGATATAGAGGAAATCAACACAAGACTTCAGTATTTTTAGAGATTACCAAGAAACTGAGCCTGAAGAGAGGGAAATAGGAATTCCTTTCAAAATAATTAAATAATGTTCAAAATGGATACCAACTGAAATACACACAAAAACTAAGTAAACACAACTATGAAATACATTTTACTGAAATAAAGATAAAGATATATTTAGATAAATGGAAAGATAGCAATTACTCATGGTTGGCCCATGTCTATGTACTAAAAATGGCAGAACTATGTATATTAAGTTATCTATTCATTGTCATGCCAATCAAACTTCCAAAGGCTTACTTTATGGAACTAGAAAAAATATAATAAAATGCATCCAAAGGAAAAATGAGGATCAAGAATCATAAGGGAACTCATTTTTTAAAGTGAGGAGGAAGGGATCCTACCAGTATTTGATCTCAAACTACATTACAAAGTAGAAATCACCAAAGCTATGATATAATAGTTTAAAAATAGAAAAGTTGCTCAGTGAAGCAGTGAGGAACAGTGAATAAAGCCCCAGGTCTAAAATCAGGAAGACCTGAATTCAAATCTGGCCTCAAGTTTTTTGACCTAGACAAGTAGCCTCAGCTATTTGACCCAAGACAAGTCACATGAATAGGTCAGTCTCAGTTTCCTCAACTGTAAGGCAGAATTAATAATAGGACTTACTACACAGGTTGTTGTGAGGATCAAATGAGATAATACTTGTAAAGGCTTTAGAATGTAGTAGGCACTTAATAAATGCCTGTTCTTTCCTTTCCCTTCAGACTAGGTGTACAAGCAGATGTACATGGTAGCACAATATTTAACAAAGACTCTAATGTAAAGACTTGTTATTCAATTAAAACTCTGAAAACTAGAAAATAATCCATCAAAAATGAGGCTTACATAAACAATTTATAACAAATTTACAATAAAGCCTAAAAAGATAAACATGTATATACATATATGTAAATAGTAATATGATACACAGATTAGAGGAGTAAGGAAGGAGATACCTTTTTGCAATTTTGCAATAGGATATGATTTCATTACCATACAAGAGATCACCAAAAGAAAATTGGACAATAATTAATCCAAAAAAAATTGATTTTTTTTGCACAAACAATATAAATACAGTAGTTAAAAGTTTAAGGGAAACAGTTTATTGGGGAGATGACAATCTTTGCAGCTGCCTTCTCTAATAAAGGTCTTGTACCTAAGATATTTAAGAAGAGCCATTCCTCAATGGACAAATGGCCAAGGATATAAACAGGCAGTTATCAAACAAAGAAGTCCAAGCTATCAACAGCCATGTGAAAAAAATGCACCAAATCATTACTGATAGAAGAAATGCATATTAAAATGACTCAAAGCTTTCACCCATAAGATTGGTAAGTGATATTAAAAGGGAAATGACAATTGTTGAGGATGTGCTTTTAGTGATGCTGATTAGTCTAATCATTCTGGAAAGCAATTTGGAAATATGTCCTAAAAGTCAATGACTCAGTAATCCATCTATTATCCCAAAGAGATTAAAAAAAAAGAGGAAAATACCCAAAATACTTATAGAAGCTCTTTTTATTACAGCAAATGTCTGGAAACAAAGGAGCACTCACCAATTGAAGAATGGTTAAATAAATTCTAGTATATGTTGATATGATGGAATATTGTTATGCCACAAGAAATGACCAAAAAAAAAAAAAAAAGGATTGCTAGAGAGAAACTTGGTAAGACTTGTATGACCTAATGAAGAGTGAAATGAGAACCAGGACAACTTATATAGTAATAACAACAATGGTGGAGCTGGGAAAGGGGTTTTTATCTGTTTCCCAATGCTAATCTCTAATGACTGGATTATAAAATCTTTCAGTTTCTACTATTTTAATCTGCCTAATAGTAGTTACTGCTAGTCACAGCAAGAATAGTACATGTGGAAAATAAACTGAACAGGTTAACATCCTTTATGTGAACAGAAAAAAAATTATAAAAGTTTCAGAATTGCTAGATGAAGTGTTACACACCTAGGATTCCTGCTACTGAGGGGACTGAGCCTGGTGCTCACTTGAGCTAGGAGTTCTGAACTTCTGTAGGGCTAAGAGCAGATGGGCTGTCTGTTCTAAGTCTGGTGCCAATATAATAAGTAGCTGGAGGTGGAAGAAGGGGGTACAGGGAACCACAAGGCAGTCTAAAGAGGTGTGCATTGGCCCAGATGGGAAAAGTAACAAGTCAAAGTTTCTGGGCCAATCGGCACTAGGATCAGGGACTTGAGTGACTGCTGCATTTCCTGGACAGGGAGACCCAAGGGGGAAGAGGGAAGATGGAGGAGGCAGAATTACTTACAATTACAATTTAACTTATTGGCCTGTGCAGAAAGTGATTCTGGTATGCAGATAAAATGATTTAAATAGAGTAATTTATTCCTCCATAATTGACAGGTGCCTTTTTAAAAATGCACAAAATCCAAAGGGGTTTTCTGTTGCAGATTAAAATTAATTTTGTCCAGTGTCCTGAAATGCACAAACCACAAAATTTAATATTTTACAAACTGAATATTTAATATATTATCAAAATAATAGATGTAATCCATAAATTTCATTTCTGTGAAAGCTGACAAATGTGTAGAAACTTCTGTCTCTAATACTTATTTGTGGTGGAAAAGTACATATTTTAAAAGTTTTTCTTCACTTTTATAACCTCTACCCATGATCCAGTAGAAAGCTACATTGGTCAGAGTTAATTTTTTCTGAGTTAAATTATTTTAAATACAGACAATGTTTAATAAATATTCCATTTTATATTTTGGGCATTTGATGAACGCCATGGCTTAATAGCATTATTGTAATTCATATTATGTAGTATTTTCCTGCTTTTTCATCTCTTTTGAACCTCACAACAGGTATTACTTCCCCCATTTTGCAGATGAGGGAATGGAAACAGAGAGGAAGTGATTTTTTAAAGAGTTCAGGGGAAGTAAATAGATCAAATTTTGAATTCTTTTAATTAACTGTCAATACTCATTTCAGTTAGAGCAGTTAAATCCTCATAAATCTGCAAGTACCTCTTCTGGGAAAAAAAAAAAGAAAGGTTTATAACATGCACTAGTATACGTTCCTTAACATACAAAAATATGCCAAAATGCTATTGCAAAATTTTATTCCAACTTCATTCTTTCCATGCTATTATTAAAAAGATATGGATAGAATATGTAGCTCTGTGAAATTAGAATACACTTTCTTTTAACTATTCAGGGACTTATCTACTTTCTAGGAGGGCATCTGGGGCTCAGAAAACACCTGCTTTCCTTAAAAATTATTTACCAGAATGGTTTAGCTTTTTCAACAGGAAAAATATAGAAAATCCAGAATCTAGTTATTTTACAACCTTTATGACGTTCTGCACCCTAAAGGGTTTCCCACAGGGGCCTCAACTTCACAAACTACCAGGTTTAGGGTATGAAGTAGAATTAAGTTCCCCTTTTTGAAATGTATGTGTATTGAGTGTAGATCAACTAAAAGAGAATTCAGATCTCTTAGCTAATTTTATCATTCCCCCTTTAAAGTATGGTGTTTAACTGCACGAATGAAATGAATAGAACCATACTCTAAAACCCTAAAGCCAATCAAAAGTAGTTTATCATTCTAGTTTGCGAGCAAGAGTTGGACTTTTGCCCAAATTGCTTTCGAGCTCTATTGTTGAAAGCCTGTATGAAAGTTAAAACAAAGAACACCCAGTCTTTAACCTAGGAGACCGTCGCCTGCGCCTAGGGCACCCCAATCCAATTGCACTTTGGAAACGTGTGCAAGTGGAGACATTCTACAGCAATAACAGATTGGATGAAAGAAAAGGGTAATACAATTGTCGCATCCCGCGCCACCCCCACCCCACAACCCATCAGCAAATCCCCACCCTAGTGGCAGGTGGACAGTGTTGCTATGAAGAAAAAGAATCAATTGTCTAAACTCCAAACTGCCACACGCCAGACCTCCACTATTGTGTGCTTTCAATAGAAATGCAAACGAGCAGCGTGTGCCATCCACAATCTGCTCCACTAAGACTCATTATGTATTCAGGGCTTGTGTGGATTTTGGTAAAGTTTTCATTTCTGCCCCAATCCCTATTTATACTTTTAGACATGCATTGCAAATGCCAATTTTTGTTCTTTAAGAATTGGGTGTTAGCAAATAAAGCTTGTTCGATTTCTGCAAGCTAAAAGCAGCATTACAAGTTTTATTTCACTATTATTTCCCTATTAAATGAAATACTCTTGAATGATTAAGATTTGTCGATTTTTTTTTTGTGGAGCTCTATTTTTTATTTTTAATAAACAGCAATTTCATTAGCCAAACCAACTTTTCCTTTTCTTTCCTTTTTAAGATTTAAGGGAGAGATTAAATTTACAGCCTCCAGTCTGCCTGGTAACAGCATAACAAAAGCAGCAGATTTGGGGCATTGTAATCCCTCAACCCCCTCCACTCACAAACACCTCCTCCCCCCCCCTCCCCACACGTGGCCTTCTGGCACGAGTCGGCCAGGCTACAGCCTTATTAACATCATAATACTCCCCTGCCCCAGCCAATCAGTGTAAGGAACTCCACCAGCTGTCTTCTCAGCAGTCAGAAAGAACATAAAGAGGCTCCTGAGGAGACTCCTCTAGCATTCTACTTGATTACCAAAGGTTGCTCTGTCTGCTGGGATCTTATCCATTGAGTAAGGAGCAGCCAGAAGCTTCTTCCCTTCTTTGTGGATAACCTTTTTTTTTCCTTCTCCCTGAATCATGACTCTGGAAGAAATCCACAGCCAGGAGATGGTCACCGAAAGCACCAATAGGTAATTATCAGCTTGCAGCTGCTAGAGGGAAAGGAAATCCTTGAAGTCGGCTGTAGCTAGGACAAACTCCTGTAGAGCTGGGGAGCACGTTCTTAGAGCCTGAGCTGGAGCATTCCAACCTCCGCAGGGAAGGACGGCTCCCTATTCCGCCTGACCTTTCCAAGTGCCTTCCTTTTTCTGTCTCTGCAGGGTGCAGAACGCCAGAAACTTTTATTCAAATAGCTCTGATTATTTCCCCTTTTAAGCAAAAAGAGACCGTATAGTTTTTGGTGTGGTTTGTAGCTACTGCTGAGTAGGAAGAAAGAAAAGGGGGCAGGGTTGGTTTATGGAGGCTATATGGCAATTGGGGTCCCCTCCTATGGAAAGGGTGTGGGAAGCATCCACAGCAGTAGCATGTGTTGGGAAGGATTATTTGAGAATTTGCACTTATCTTACCTGTATTCACAGCACCTACCTGATAGATAGCCCGGAGAGGCCTTAACTATTTTTCTCTCCTCCCTCCCCTTTCTGATCTTTCTCTCACTCATATGCCCTCTTGTGCTGTCCCTGTAGGATGCAGAGTGCTGGGAAAGCATTGAACGAACTGCTGCTGTCTGCCCAACGCCAAGGCTGCCTTACTGCAGGCGTATATGAGTCTGCTAAAGTCATGAATGTGTGAGTATCCTATCAAGTGGCCCCAGAAACAGTTTCTTTTTTGACTAAAGTGTAAAGTGGGGATCATTGCTAGACTACCCAAGGAACATGTAGAACTAGAAGCAGAGGACAACCCCCAGAAAACATGCCCAAAATTGTAATTTTAAAGTAATGTTGTATTCCTTGTCTTGACATCCAGGATCTAACTTTCTCATGTAACTTTCCTTTCTCCCTCCATGTAGCGATCCAGATAATGTGACTTTTTGTGTCCTGGGTGCAGATGAGGAAGATGAAGCTGACATTGCTCTGCAAATTCACTTCACTCTCATCCAGGCTTTCTGTTGTGAAAATGACATCGATATTGTTCGAGTCAACAATATCCAGAAGCTGGCAGCGATTGTAGGTGCTAATGAGGATTCTGGGGAACCCCAAGACTTACACTGCATCTTAATTACAGTAAGTATCTTTTGATCCTGTCCACTTCTTCCTTATCCAACATAAAAAATACATTTATTGATGTTATCTGTATAGTAAAGTGCTTGTATATTTTCCCTTTCCTTTTCATTGCAGAATCCCAATGAGAATTCCTGGAAAGATCCAGCTTTGGAAAAACTAAGCTTGTTCTGTGAGGAGAGCCGAAATGTTAATGACTGGGTACCCACTATCACTCTGCCAGAATGAGTATGATAGCCCGAGGCACTGGGAGGAGCCTTAAAACCTTTGTTGTCTTATCAACTTGGTGCTACACACCTGGGCTAACCAACCAACCCGTGGCTGATTCTGTAGATTAGCATGGAGGAGAAATCCAGAATTGAGCTGCTTGGAATGGTGTACAGTGGGCTGTTGCCAACAGAAGAAAGGAGAGTGAACATACTGTGTACGTGATTGGTTAGTGCCCACCAGTAAGCCTTTGTGGTGCTTCAGCACGGGAGAGGATGGCTTACCTTGGAGCTGAAAGAATACTGGAAGTTTATAAATCAGATAAAACTGTCTTGATAAGGAGAACAGGTTGAGGAAAGGGGGAAAATAGCTACTAGAAGTTGAAACTGAGCTGTTCAGCAAAAGAAGGGAAACACTAGTTGGGTCATGGACCCTTGGACTTAATTACAGATTACAAGTGAACAACCTTATTTACCCGGGACTTCTGCATTTTTCAAATTTGATTATTGCAGTAATCCTAAAAGAAGTGGTGCTCTTGAAGAATTAATGAAAGTTTGCAATAATAAACTTATTGAAAATGAAGTTTCCTATTTGCTTGTTTTGCTTTGGGGAGGTAAAACAATTCCAAAAGCATTACTCAACATAAGCCACTAAGAGATTTCAGTTCTACCTAGGCAGCATGCTTGTTTGAATCTTTACATTGTTTGACTTTTTGTGGCAGCTCAAGCAAACTGTTCCAGAGAGGAACAAGGTTCATTTCATACGTTACCCTTTAAGAGATCCAAATATTTTAAGGTAGTAACTAACTGAAGATAAAGCAAATAAATGTTTTCTATTCACTTTGATAATCTGACCTTTTGCCTTCCCTCTCCTCTATTCTTTGCTACAACTGGTTATCACAGTGTCTGGCACTGCATACTTAATAAGCTCTGCTTTTGTGGTAGGTGGTCTTTGTATTCTCCTCGAGTGATCTGACAGACTATTCCCTAAGGAAATATTTGTGTCATAAAGCAACTATTGACGTATTAAGCACATCCAGCAATGATTGCAAAGGCAGCTATATCAAACGTTACAGTGGATATCTATATTTGATGTTGCTTTTAGTTTTTTTTTTTTCATTTTTTTAACAAAAGTCTATTTTCTCCCTCTCCATTAAAAAAAAAGAAAAAAAAACAAATGTAACATATCTGAATAGCGAAGCAAAACAAATTCCCACAATTGTCCATATGCCCAAAATGCATGTTTAATTGTATATCCTGAATCCATCACTTTTAGGAGGTGGGTAGCATGCTTTAAGCATGCTTTATTTTAAATCCTTTGGAGTTCAGATTGGTCATCATTTTGATGAGGGTTTTTAAGTCTTTTCAAAGTTGTCTTTACAATGCTAGATAACTTCGTTGGAGCATGAATTGCTCAATATTGTTCTGTCATCATGGTAACTGAACAAAGATTTGAGCAAAAATGTCAAGGCATTACATAGACATGATTAATTAGGCATACCACTTACATCTGCTATAACTATTTTGAGTTTTCCTCTTCCTTACACAAAGGGACCATTCTTCACAAATATATTTGCAGTCTTACAGGATTAGTTTTTGGGTTTTTTTTCCAAGTTACTTTTTAAAAGTAATGTGGGATTTGTTTTACTCTCTGCACCGGTGTGGGAATTTCTGGTGTGGAAAATTCGCTACATGAATGCAAATTGGGAACATCTGTAATTTATGGTCTTCAGAGACTTTTGTAGTGTTACTGAGAGGGTGACTTGTTCATGGTCACACAACCAATATGCCTTAGATCTCTGAATACAGATCCCTCTGACTCCAGGATTGACCCTCTATCCACTAAGTTTCTTAGAAGATTTGGAAAAAAAAACATATGGTTAAGGAACAATATGATTAAACTTCAACCTTTATGTTAGGCTAATATTGTATAACAAATATTCATGTGTTATTTTGTATTTCAGTCTGATGGCCTTCAGAGGGGAATGATTTTTGTTTTGTTTACCAGGAAGACTTCAATTTATTTTTTTTTTTATAAATAGTATTTTTCCCAGTTACATGTAAATGTAGTTTTCAACATTCATTTTTTAATAAAATTTTGAGCTTTAAATTTCTCTTCCCTCCATTCCTTCCATCCTCCTCTTCCAAAGATGGCAAACAATCTGATATAGGTTATGCATGTGCAATCATATAAACATATTTCCTCATTAGTCATGTTGTGAAAGGGAAAAGTCACAAACCCCCCAAATAGCTAAAATAGTATGCTTTTGTCTGCATTCAGACTTCATAGTTCTTTCTCTAGATGTAGATAGCATTTTCTATCATGAGTCTTTTGAAATTGTCTTCAATTGTTGTATTTCTGAGAAGATCTAAGCCAATCATGGTTGATTATCACACAATGTTGTTGTGACTGTTTACAATGTTATCTTGGTTCTGCTCACTTCACTCAGCATCAGTTCCTGTCTTTCCAAGTGTTTCTAAAATCTGCCTGTTCATCATTTCTTATAGCACAATAGCATTCCATTACATTCTATACCACAACTTGTTCAGCCATTCCACCAATTGATGGGCATTCCCTAAATTTCCAATTCTTTGCTGCCACAAAAAGAGTTATATATTTGTACATGTAGGTCCTTTTCCCTTTTTAATGATCTTTTTGGGATACAGACCTAGTAGTGGTTTTGCAAGACCAAAGGATATGCACAGTTTGAAAGCCATTTGGGCATAGCTCCAAATTGCTCTCAGTTGGATCAGCTCACAACTCCAGCAACAATGCATCAATTTTCCCGCATCTTCTCCAGTGGAGGATATTTTCAATGGACTCTGCTTGCCTTGTAAATTAATTACATGCAAAAGTCAAGAAGAATGTTTACTCATAAAAGATAAGTGGACAAGATGCATGGGAGACATGCTGAGCTATCTTTCAATGAAGATGGTATAACTGCTCACATTATTGGAACTGGGAATAAAGGTTAATTGAATTGTATGGGTGATACACCCATACAGTGTTTGATATACCAAATTTCAAAGTGTAAGGGGAAAAACAGATAACTAAATAAGCACAAATGCTGTTACCTGATATTAGCATTTCCCCCTTTTCCATGTCTTTTTAAAAGAAAATGTTTTTTTTTCCTTAAATAAAATGTGTAAAAAGGTGTACAAATACAAGATTTTTATTGGGATCTAATTTACTTGACCTGAAGTCTACACAAACTTTGAGTTTACTTATTAAGTCTACTCAGACTTTGGACTTATTGTGACATTTCATACAAGAACACAAAGTATATGAAATTTGGTCAGCATAGAAAATTACAGATTTGAGAATAACTTCTACTAATACAGATGTCAACCTGTTTATGTTGCATGAGATAAATATTAAATGACTTTCCCAGGGTTACAAAGCTAGTAAGTTACAGAAACAAGAAATAAACCCAGATTTTCCTAAATTCAAGTCCAGAACACTATTTACTGTATCACACAGCCCCTTGGGTTTCCATGATGTGGTGGTGATGGTGGTGGATGGCAGTGGTACTGGTAGTAGTAAGAGGAGGAGGAAAAAGAGGAGGAGGAGGAGGAGGAGGAATAATAGTAGTAGTGGTGGTGGTGGTAGATGGCAGTGGTAGTGGTAGTGGTAGTAGTAGTAGTAGTAATAGCAGCAGCAACAGCAGTAGTAGTAGTAGTAATATCAATGGCATATGGTTTAATGTATGCTCAGCAGCATCCTGGTATCTAAGTGTATGCACTTAAAATTGGTCAGTAGTCCTAAAGCTAAGATGGTGAGAATAAAAGGAAACAATATAGCTCACATATATCCTACCATTACATAATCCAATAGCTAAATAACTCACACCTTAGATAAATCATAAATGTAATCCAGATCCCCTTAGGGATGAAAATGAAAACCTTAAGAGTTGAATGGTAAGAAATCCCTTTTGTCAGGAAAGCAAAAGTGAAAGTGAAAAACTTTCCCTCCTAAAAGTCTCAAATGCCTCAGCCTGAAGAAATCCCCTGAGAGACTAAGGTGAAATTGACAGGTGAAATTTCACTAAGGTGAAATTTTTCCTCTAAGGTAAACACAAACAGGCTTGCAAAACCCTAAACACTAAAAGAGGGGTGAAGGTGGGGGACAGAGGACACCTTAATGTAAAGGAAGAAAAAAAAAACATACTCAAACTGCCAGATGATTTCAAAGAAATGGTCCTCCATAGCAAGTCCCTGAAGGACTAAAGTAAAACTGACATATCTTGGAACTAAAGTTAAAGAAAAAAGCAAACTAGAAATAAAGGATGTGGATGTGGAGG
Source organism: Gymnobelideus leadbeateri (assembly GCA_011680675.1). Classification (NCBI taxonomy): domain Eukaryota; kingdom Metazoa; phylum Chordata; class Mammalia; order Diprotodontia; family Petauridae; genus Gymnobelideus; species Gymnobelideus leadbeateri. The sequence continues at coordinate 335,971 of WOXC01012033.1, forward strand.
AGAGGAATGAGAAGAAAAATAAAGCCTTTAGTTAAGTTGGCAGTTGGTTTTCAAAAAATAAAGAGTATGGAGGGGAAAGGGACTTAGCCTCTCTCTTCCTCTCCTTCATCTTGATCTCTCCCAGAAGAGGAGTGCCTTCCTGGATTTAACCAGGGATTAGCAAAACAAATTTCTTTTCTTTTCTCATCCAAAGGAAAGTGCTTCATCTAAGGTTGAATACAACAGAGGACAATTTTGTTGTCTATATTGAAGTAACAATCCCTAAAGAAAGACCAAAGGGGCAAAAGAAAACACTTCCATTTTGATTTGAACCCCAGAATAAAGGCGACCAAGAGCTCAACTCCCAAGACCTTAGTAACAAAAATGAGTTGTTGTTTTTAGGACTTTTATAATGCTAAGGATACGTAAAGCATAAATTCAGAAGAGGAGAATAATCTCGAAAATAGACATAATAATTTAAAATGTAGGGAAAAAAGGTTGTTCAAAGGAATTAGAGTTTTTTCAAAGACATTATATGAGTTTTAAAGATATATAAAAATGAAAGCTACAGAGGAGAGAACTTACAAAATCAGAAGCTTGAAGGGAGAGGTACAAAATCTTAGCCAATCAATGAGTTCCCTAAATATCAGAAAGAATCAAATGGATATTGATGATTCAAGGAGATGATAAGTATTTGAGAGAGCAATTGACCTGGAAAATGGATCAAGGAGAGAATTTAAGAATCATACAAAAAAAAAATGAAAAAACGAACCTGTATATCACAGTTTAAGAAAGAGTTAAAGGGGCAGCTAGGTGGCGCAGTGAGTAGAGCACTGGCCCTGGAGTCAGAAGGACCTGAGTTCGGATCCGGCCTCAGACACTTAACGCACACACAAACAGAAACCTAGCCGTGTGACCTTGGGCAAGTTACTTAACCCCAACTGCCCTCCAAAAAACAAACAAAAAAAAAAAAAAAAGAAAGAGTTAAAGAAAATTGCCAGACATATTAAAATAAGAGGACAATGTGAAAATAAAAAGAATCCACCAATTGCCTCCTGAGGTAAACCCCAAAATAACCCCAAAATGAAAACTCCCAGAAATAGGATTGCTTCCAAACAAAAGAAAAATACTATAGGAATCCAGCAAGAATTCAAATATCAAGGAACCACATAAGGATCACCTAAGATTAGCAGCGATCGCTTTAAAGTATTGAATCACTTTGCAGGAAATATTCCAGAAGTCAAATGACAAAGATCTACAACCAAGAACAATTTACCCAGCAAAATTCAGTATCATCCTACAAAAGAAAAAAAAATAGACCTCCAGTGAAAGAGAATAATTTCAAATATTACTGAAAAAACAACGAGAGCTGAAAAGGATCTTTGGAATATAAATAGAAGTCAATAAAAAAGAATAACAAGAAGGGATTTATAAGAATTAACTATTTACATTCCAATGAAGAGAAGGAATTTTAAAAGATTCTTTTAAAATTCTGTCGTCACAAGGGGTCACAGGGACAGTCAAATGAATTAAAGACCTGTAGAGTTTTCTTATATTTTAAAGATATGAATAAGAAAAAAAGGAAAAAATGTGAAGAGGATGCATTAAGGTAAAATGGTGGAAAAGTTGGTGGAACTAGTTAAAAAGTAAAGGGACTGTATAGAACTATATACAAAAATAGGGAAGGAGAAGGGGAGTGGGAATCACTTGAAAAAGTGATTCAAAAGAGGACAGAATATAAATAAATGAACATGAAGAGTTTGGTGTAGAAATACACTAAACACAATAGGGATACAGAGAGGACAGGGATATATAATAAGGAAAAGGAAATATAAAATGGAAGATGAATTCATGGATAAATTAGTCATACGCAAAACAAATCTTAAGGTTGGAGAGGGGAATAGTGAAAAAAAGATGAAAAAAAAGGTTATAATGTGAAGTAAATAAGAAGAGAGGATTGTAGCAAAGAAAAATTAGCAGAGAAGAGAATAGAGGAAAATAAACAATCATCATAACTAGGATGTGAATATGAAGAACTCATAAAACAGAACAAATGAGAAAGCAAAATCCAACAATATGCTTTTGCAAAAATACATTTGAACCATAAACACAAACATTTAAAATAAGAGGTGGGAAAAATGCATTATGCTTCAGCTGAACACACAAAAAGGAAGGATAGGAAATATGATTTCAGATTGGGAACCAACAAAAATAGGTTTAATTAAAATAAGTAAAGAGAGAAATTACATCTTTTTCTGAAAGGTAAGACAATGAATTGATTTCAGTATTTAATATAGATGCTTCCAATGGATAGATTCTAAATACTTAAAGGAAAATTTAAATCAAATACAAAGAGGAATAGAAAATAAAACTACAATAATAGTGGGCAACCTCTATGTACTCCCTTTCAGAAATAAACAAATCTAACAACAACAACAAAAAAAAATAAACAAGAAAGAAGTTGAGAATCTAAATAGAATTCTAGAAAAGTAAGGTAAAAGATTGTGACTCTTAATGAATGAAAAGAGAAAGGGATATACTTATTTCTCAACTGTGAATGGTACAGTTGTGAAAGATCATATCTTAGTACATAAAAGCCTCACAAACAAATGCAGAAATGGAAATATTATACACATATTTTGCTCATGTCAATGCAATAAAAATTATATAAAATAATAGACCATTAAAAACTCCTTAAAATCAATTGGAGAATAAATGGCTTAACCAAGAAAAATGGGTAAGTCAAAATCATAAATAGATAATTCAATTAAAAATAATAATGAAGAGACATTCCAAAATTTTGGGCATAAAACCAAAGAAGTCCTTGAGGGAAAAATTACCTCTAGGCACTGTAGCAGCAAGCACCCTAGCATCCCCAGAGTGGCTGCCAACATAGGTTCTTAGATCTGCTTTTGCAAAGGAAAGCAACTCAAAATTCAGTTAACAATCTTAATTTAATCAAACAAACATATATCATTTACCTAGTTCAGGGTTAAAAGGTCAGCACCCCAAACTTCAGAGTATACAGACAGTAGTTTCAAAATAGAGAAACAAACAGATCAAGCAGATCAAGCAGACAGGCTTCCAAACTGTCCAACCATTACATCAATGCCAAATCACAGTTACCAGAGAGGGAAGCATCAACATCTGGGTTTTCAAAGCCAGGGGGCTCTCAACAATGGCTTCCCAGAGTCTCATCTGGTCAAATAACACAACACTTCTCAAAGTGGGCCCCAAAGCAAAGCCTCAAATCAGGGATTATATAGTTTTCTCCTGGCTCAGAGAATGTAACCACCCTCTTGACCCACTGCCCAATCACACAGCATCAAGGTGTGGTCATTCCTGAAAACCAAGCCTCCTACCACAGGCTCCATGTGACTACATTCAGCCTATTAGGGAGCAGAGTATATCTTCAAATTAAAGAAAGTTCTCAGAGTCACTTCAGCCAATCAAAGGGCCTAGGGGCAGGGAAGATCTTCAAATCTGCATTTCCATTACAGACACTTTTGTTAACAGAAAGGAGAAAGAACCAATCAATGAGTTGGAAGTGTAATGAAAAATACTAGAAGACAATATTTTAAATATCAATTCAATACCAAAATAGAAATACCAAAAATTAAAGAAAAAAAATTAGAAAATTGAAAGCAACCAAGCATCAAAACAATAAATAAATGTAGGAGCTATTGGGGGTAGGGAGATAAAGTGTATACATCATGAGCTAATCTGATTAAAAAGAAGAAACAGGAAAACCAAATTACCAGTACAAAAAAGGGAATATTAGAAAGACCAAAAATTTAATTAACTACCTCCTTAGAGAGAATGAGTGACTTCTTCAGGTGCCAAACCCTACCATAGAATACCTGGCAGAAATTCCCCATTTATTTTCATAAACATCTCTTCCCAAAGGAACATTCATCAGTGGTGTCCTGTCTACCACCAATCAAGACCTCCTTTCAAATTCCTCTCCTTACTTCTTTTCCCACACTCCCATGGGCTCTCTTCTTCCTAAGAGATCGGAGGAGCCAATTTTCCCTCATTGTTAGGCCTTGACTTGAGCAGAACACATTACTCACTTTCCTCTGTTCTCCTCCTCTCCTACTTTCCATGCACCCTCCCATTCTGTAATTTTAATACTATAAAAATCATAGATTCATCTATACTCAGATATTGAAGGTTTACTCCATAATGCCCCAGGTACATCTCCCTACCATTACCTCTACCTGACTATGACCTTCACGACTCTCAGTCATCTCTGTTGTCACTCTGTTGCTGTTAAGGTCCTTGCCACTACAGATTTAAGTTTTTCTGTTCTGCTAATTGATTTTGTTGTTCAGTCCATAAATTCTGCTCTTATAATTCATCTTTTCTCTTTTACACCACTCAGGAAGAGCATACTCTGGTTCCATACTCTTTTTAAAGATACTCCAACTTGTTTACAAGATTTGAAATCCATATTTACTTCTGCTCGTAATATTTCTCTTGCTGATTTATGTACTCAAGGTCTTCGATTTTTCTTCCTCTTGAAATCTTTAGCAATTTCAACCTTCCACCTGCCCACCCCTTTATTTTCTCCTATTATTCTTTTTTTTAACGCCTTCCCCTTTGGTTTTAATTTTGTTGGGGGTTGCTTCTTTAAAGCATCTCAACCTCCTCCCATACTGGGCAATTCACAGTTCACTAGCTTAGGTCCCTGCTGTAAGTGACTTGGGATGAGTGGAGACAGGGAGGACGTAGGGTCCAAACTGGGTAATGGGATCTTTCTGTCAGGATTATCACATGGAGTGTCACATAGTCCTTCATACATGATATTCTTTCCTCTCTGCTCTTTAGTTCTCTGGTCTAGTAATGCACTACGGCTATCGTATCTTGGATAAATGTGATTTGCCTTTTGAATGTCCCTAAAACTGAGAGGAGGAAGAATGGAATTTGGAGGGTGGGTTTGAGCTATATTTTAAGCCCTGATGTGTCCTACCCTGTTTCTTTTGTTCCTTCACCCTTCTGCAGAGTTTTATTATAGCAGAGAACACCACTGTGGTGCTGGTTATCAGGGCCTCAGCAAATGTCTGCAATTTTGAGTTTGCATCTTGACAGTACTGGAAAGAAAGAAGGGAGGGGTCAGAATATAGGGTTGTTTTCTGTTGCAGGTCCATGACTTGAGTCAGCTAGTTCAGCAATACTGGCAAAACATGCTGGGCATTGGTGGAGGGGATATTTAGTGAGTTCAAGTCAGGTGTTAGTTCAAGAAGTTTTTGCCATCTTTGGTTTTTGTAGTCTTAGACTCTGGAAATAGCTGAAATTGCTTTATCTCTGATGAATAATTTCTGTTTTGGGGACTTTGGAGAAGTCATGCTAAATAAAATGTCTAGTTCTCCATCTTATTGGTCACTTGAGCCAGAAGTCTTCTATTGTCTTTTCTTGACCCATATATCCAAAATCATCATGTAAGACATTTATGGTGATTAGTTGGTATACTCTGGGTAGCACCAGCTGTTTCTTGGTTCCATGTATGGGATTAGTCACAGTGCAATACAATACTCTGTTACATAATTCTAACTTCTGCCCTTGCCTCAGTAGTAAGATGCCTTCTGCTGACTGGAACTTAATATCTTTAGACTCAATGCCTTGCTTTTTGGCCTGTGTCACTCCTTAGTCATTCATTAGCCATCTGTTTTTTGTTGGCAGAAAAAAAATGATTAAAAAGCATGCTTAACATATATGTTGGTATATCTGTCTGGCAGAAGTCCCAGGTTTTCAACTATACTTCCACTGGATTATAATATAGCTCCTTTCATGTCAATGTTTTTCTCATTACACACTCTAGAGTTCAATAGCATTCAGGAAATACTATCTCATACACATAATCTTGCTCTGTCTCTAGTCTTTGTAACTGACCATTGCTGATATCCATCTCTGGTCAACTTAGTACTAGTCAAAATATAAGTCAATGAATTATTATCAGTCCATAGTTGAAGTTTTGCTCCACATAAATAAATTTTGAGTCTCTGATTGATAGCTCATTTCAAAGTAAAGTACAAAAGCTTGTGGAGATGTTCACTGCCATTCAAACTTCTGCTGGAGAATTCAGTTGACATTTGAAGACCATCACTCTCTTGGTGAAGGGCTCCCAAAACTACCAGACTGACCTCTGAGTAGATGATAAAAGGTTTACTTGTATCTTCATGAGTCAATAGCAGTACATGAGTAAGGTAGTCAAGTCCTTAAAAACTTTTTTTTTCACATTTTTCCTTATTTATTTTCCTTCCTTCCTTCCTTCATTCCTTTCTTTCTCTCTTCTTTAGAGAGTATTCTTATCTCTTTTCTCTTGAACTTTTTTTGTTCTTTGAATTTATCTTGTAGTCAGTTTATATTGTTTTCCTGGGTATGTTTATTTCATTTTGCACTAATTCATGTCTTTCCATGATTTTTAAATTCATCTTAATTCAGCATCATTTAATGATGGATAATATTACCTTCATACACTATATATGTAGTCATTTCCCAAATGAAGAACATCTTCTTTATTTCTAGTACTTGCTGCTATGAATATTTTCGTATATATTTAACCTTTTTGTGTCTTTGGCCTTCCTCTCTTCTATACCTAGCAGATTCTAAGTCAAAGGCTATAGATATTTTAATTACTTTTTATTTAGCATAATTTAACAAACTCTTTTTCCAGAACCATTCAAATAGACAACAGCTCCACCAATAGTGTGCCTTACATTCTCACATGCCTTACAACAATGACTAGTGTCATCTCTTGTTACCTGAAAATTTTCTGGGTGTAAAGTATAACCTCTTATTTCTCTTATTGGTAATTATGAGCATTTCATATGATTTAGTACAAAATTCTTATGAGAGCTTTTGATTATGATTCTTGGTCTTAGTAACTTGTGTACTTTCCATTTGTAAAGATTTCTTCCCAATGACAACTTCTCTGTTTTTTCCATCTTGTTCATGTAAGAGCTTTACAATTCCACAGGAACAAAATTATTTTATCCACATTGCTTCTACCCTTTTTATGGTTAAGAAATCTTTACCAAGCCACAGCTTCTTTGAAAGATACCTATTATGAAGGGGGAATGACAAAGATGGTGGAGAAAAGTAAAAGACTTGTCTGACCTCTCCCCCAATCCCTTCCAAACACTTTAGATAATGCCTCAAAACAAATTTGGGAGCAGCAGAACCCACAAAAGGATAGGATGAGACAATTTTTCGACTGAAGACAACATAAAAGGTTGGCAGGAAAGGCCTGTTGCACCAGAGTGAGAGCAGAGTACAGTCCAGCTGTACCAGCACAGACTGGACGCCAGCAAACTAGTAGTAGACTTTAGGGGTAAAAATGAATGGCAGCAGTGTTAGTTCCTCAACTTTTCAGCACATAGATAATAAAGGAGGGGTCAAAAAACTGGTCAATAGGAGGTTAAAAGGGGGCCCTTGGCTGACATGCGGGCAGGCCTCTGTTACATTGTCTATACTTAGACCTGAGTCACAGGCCTGGGTCTCAGTCCCAGGGCAAGGAGGAGCATGAGCACACCACAGCTTGCAGCTACAGGGGAGCCAGGACTATGGTTCAAAGAGAAAAAAGAGTGTTTGTGGTCACTCACAGACAAGAGCACAGTCCAGGGGAGTAATAAATACCCCTCTCCCTAGATCATAACACCTTGGAAGAATGAAAAATTTAGAGCTACCAAGAATTATCTCTGAAAATAGCTACACAAAAAGTCTGAAGCTTAGGACAGTGCCCCTTCCACTCTTGAAATAAAGCCCCAGTTGAGCATAGAATTAGAAGTCAAGAAATAGGCTGAAGAAAAATAAGCAAAAAGCATAAAAGATTCCAAATTCAGGAAAGTGTTATGGTGACAAGGGGGATCAAAAGACAAAGTAAGAAGACAGCAAAGTCAAAACTCCTACCTCCAAAGCCTCAAAAAATATGAATTGATCTGAGGCCCTGGAAGAGTTCAAAAAGGATCCTAAAAATCAAGTAAGAGAAGTTGAGGAAAAATTGGAAAAGAAATGAGAATGATGCAAAAAAAATCATGAAAAAAGAGTCAACAGCTTAGTAAAGGAGGCACAAAAAATACTGAAGAAAATAGCACCTTAACAAACAGAATAGGTGAAGTGGCTAGGTGGCACAATGAATAGAGTACTGGCCCCAGAGTCAGGAATACCTGTGTTCAAAACCAACCTCAGACACTTAACACAAAAACTAGCCTGTGACCTTGGGCAAGTCACTTAGCCCCAATTGCCCTCCAAAAAGCACAAAAACAAAAACAAACAGAATAGGTCAAATGGTAAAAGAGGCACAAAAAGGAAATGACAAATAACTCAGGTATAGAAATCTGTGTTATGATACAGGAAAATAGGAGGGGTAAAGGAAAAGAGAAGGGATGGGGTGCCTGATAAAAGGGATGATGGATTCGGGGAGGTAAAAGTCAAAAGCAAAACTCTTTTTTCTTCAATTTTATTTTATTAAATTTGTTTACCTACTTTTAGTTTACAATGTTCAGTTCCCAAATCCCTTGAGTTCCAAATTTTCTCTGTCTCCCTTTTCTCCCCCCTCTCCCCTCAATGGTGGCATGCAATCAAATCTAGAATCTACAAATACCTTCACATTAAGCATTAGTCAGGTTGTAAAGAAGAACTATAACCAATGAAGTGAACAATGAGAAAGAAGGAATGAAACAAAACTAAACATAAAAGAGACAGCAAGTAGTTTGCTTCAATCTGCATTCAAACTCTGTAGGTTTTTTCTCTGGATGTGGATTTCCCTTTCCATCAGGAGTCTTTTGGAGTTGTCTTATAACCTTGCATTGCTGAGAGGAGTCCAGTCTATCAAAGTTAGTCATCATACATATGATGTGTATGTAATTGTGTGCAAAGTTCTCCTGGTTATGCTCTCCTCACTCAGCATCAGTTTATATAAGGCCCTGTAGGTCTGTCATCTTCTCATTTCTTATAACACAATAGTATTCCATTACATTCATATACCACAACTTGTTTAGGCATTCCCCAATTGATGGGTATCCCCTTGATTTCCAGTTCTTGAAGCAAAACTTTTGAGAATGGACAGGATGAAAGGAGAGAGAGTAGGCTAAATGGGAGGAAAATAGAATGGATGGAAATACATAGCAATCATAACTGTAAAAAAATCATAGCAAGTTTCTCTGACAAAGACCTCATTTCTCAAATATATACAGAACAGAGTCAAATTTATAGAAATAGGAGCCATTCCTTAACTGATAAATGGTCAAAGGATATGAACAGGCATTTTTCAGACAAAGTAATCAAAGCTATCTATAGTCATATGAATAAATGCTCTAAATCACTATTGATTAGAGAAATGCAAATTAAAACAACTGTGAGCTACCATCCCATATCTATCGGATTAGCTAACATGACAGAAAAGGAAAATGATAAATGTTGGAGAGAATGTGGAAAAATTGAGACACTAATGCACTATTGGCAAAGTGGTAGAGGGGGTTGGAACTATGCCCAAAGGGCTATAAAACTGTGCATACCCTTTGAACCAGCAATACCGTTACTAGGTCTGTATTCCAAAGAGATCATTAAAAAAAAGTAAAAGGACCTATATATTCAAAAATATTTATAGCAGTTCTTTCGTGGTGGCAAAGAATTGGAAATTGAGGGATGTCCATCAATTGGGGAACAACTGAACAGGTTGTTGTATATGGTTGTGATAGAATACTATTATGCTATAAGAAATGACAAACAGAATACTCTCAGGAAAACCTGGAAAGACTTACATTAATTGATGCTAAATCAGGAGAACAGTATACAGTAACAGCGATATTATATGATGATCAACTGTGAATGATTTAGCTACTCAGCAATACAATGATCCAAGACAATCCTGAAGAACATATAATGAAAAAATGCTATCTATCTTCAGAGAAAGAACTGATGGAGTCTGAATGTAGATCAAAGTATGCTTTTTTTTTTTTTAAAGCAATTGGGGTTAAGAAACTTGCTCAAGATTACACGGACAGTCATTATTTATGTATGGGTGCTCATTTTCTGAGGCCAGAACCAATCCTGGGTCCTCCCAACTTTGGGGCCAGAGTTCTTACTCACTGTGCCACCTAGCCACCCCTGAAAGTATGCTTTTTTAACTTTCTTTTTCTTTTTTTGTCTTTGTTTTTTTCCAAACATAACTAACATGGAAATATGTTTTGCACGACTGCACATGTATAACCTATATCAAATTTGCTTCTCTTCTCTGGTATAGTGTGAGTGGTATAAGAGAACTGAGCAAGGGAGAGAATTTGCAACTCAAACATTTTAAAAATGAATGTTAAAAATTGTTTTTATGTGTAATTGGGAAAAATAAATATTAAATTAAAACAGAAAGATATCTATCATGATTCTAATTTTTTATGGCAAGATCTTTAAAATTCAGGCTTCATTTGCATTTACATCTTATTGTGTAAAGTTAATTTAAGTTAATTTTCTACAAAATTGATTTCAAAATTTTCCTATCTTTTTTTTGTCAAAAAGGAAATTCTTCCTCAGTTAATTTATATTCTCAAGATATGTAACATTGAATTGGGTTTGTTTTTGATTCATTTGCTTGCTTTAATAAGCGATTACAGTCTAATTAATGTCTCCCCAAAGATCATTTTATCTTCATTGTACAATACCTCCACCCCCTTTTCTCCCTGACAGCAGCAAGAAAGTCCTTGGTACTCAGAGGATGAGACCATCAAATAATTATTTGTAAGACTGAGGTCAGGGCATAGTTTACAAGATCTTTTTAAGGAAGTCTACACCTTCTTCCAGCCAATTAAATATCAGTTTTTCTTCATACTGCTTCAGCGTCTAAGTCAAGATAATGACATCAGGATACAGTAACATTCCCCAAGTTCATGTGCCCATACCTTGGTGCATATGCATAAATTGGGAAAATCCAGCTGGATAGATGAAAGCAGTCTTTTCCTTGCTCTGATTGTCTCCAGTGCTTGGTGCATAATTATTTGGAGAGGTTTAAAAGGTCACAGAAATCAGAGAATATGTTTAGCCTGCCATCTTGTTGATCAAGTGACTAGAAGTCTTCAGCTCTTCCATTTCTCTCGATTCTTTTTGAATGAATGAAAATGTATTTATTAAATGCTCCATATATGCTAACCAGTGAGCTAAGCACTGGAGATACAAATACAAAAGCAAAGAGTGCCTTTGCCCTCAAGGAAATTATATTCTAATAGAGACAACACACAAGGATGTTGAGTGAAAAGCCATTTTTTGTTGTTAAGTCCTTTTCAGTTGTGTCTTGCAACCCCATTTTGGGTTTTCTTGACAAAAAGACTGGAGTGGTTTGCTCTTTCCTTCTTCAGCTCATTTTACAGATCAAGAAACTGAGGCAAAAAGGGTTAAGTGACTTGTCCAGGGTAGCTAAGCAGTATCTAAGGTGATATTTGAACTCAGGAAGATGAGTCTTCCTGATGCCAGGCCTGGCACTCTATACACTATGCCACCTAGTTGCCCTGGGAAGCCACAGCGAAGTAGATTAGCATATCCCTTTGAGGATCAAGAGCAGAGTTGATTTGATCATGGTTCCAGATTTGAAAGAGGTATAAACTTTGTTAAGACTGCTGTTGTAGAGGAGATGAACTAGGGGGAGAGAGAGAGAGAGAGAGAGAGAGAGAGAGAGAGAGAGAGAGAGAGAAGAGAAGAGAAGAGAGAGAGAGAGCACATATTTTATCTATCATCTATCTGTACACACATTGCATATATACATGTTGTAGGAATGTATGTAATGGTTGGTCAGTTTGCAAGCCTATCTGCTGAAATGTTTCTCTGTCTTGTAACCTCTGTATACTTTGAAGTTCAGGGTGCTGACCTTTTTCCTTTGAACTAAGTAAATGATATATGTTTGATTGATTAAAACAAGATTGTTAACCCATTTTGAGTTGCTTTCCTTTAGAAAAGGAGATCTAAGAACCTGTGCTGGCAGCCACCCTGGGGATGCTGGGGTGCTTGCTGCTACAAAATGGTATCACAAACAGGATCTGCAGAGTAAAAGGAAAGTAAGGAGGCTGGGGTAATTGTTTCCCAGTCGTGGTAGTTGTGACTCTGTGGAGCCATGAAACAGGAGAGAAGAACAGCCTGCATACTGACTTCACTGAGCTGAGAGCAGGAATGGTGAGCTGCCTGAATCAGGACCTGGGCAGAAGCCAGGAGCAGCTGCCTTCTGCTGCCTTCTGTGGGAGGAGGAGGAGGAACCTAGGACTTCGGAATTCAGCCACAGGACAAGATGAGCAGTACGCAGCAAGTCAGGAGTGTTTTCTTGCTTCATCCCACAGTTTGGCACCCAGGGGGAGGATGGACATGTGTCCATAGTGGGTGGGGTTAAGGGACATGGACCCCCAAGGACCCCACCCCACCCTGTTGGTTTTGTTGCCCAGCTGCCCCTCAGGACTTGGAAGCAGGGACTGGAGCAGTGTAAGGGGAAGGACACCCTGCTCTGCCTAAGAGAACTTTATTTGGACCTTTTTTTTTTTTTTTGGATTGAAGAGATGCACCTGAATATACTTTGTGTTTGTTTAAGGCCCTGTGGCCACTTTGGTAACTTTAGTTATATATCTTGCAAATATGACCTAAGAGATGTTAATGCTAATTCAAGTGTAAATTGCCTATGCTATGGGCATGAAAGATCTTGGGGCCAAATATTATAGGAATATAAATCTTTAAGATCTTCCCTGGCCTAGGTTAAGTGCACCAGGAGCCTGTGGTGGGAGGCTTGTTTCTCAGGAGATACTTTGTGATTGGGCAGTGGGTCAAGAGGGTTGTTACATTTCTCTAAGCAAGGAGAAGGCTATATAATCCCTGATGTGAGACTTTGTTTTGGGGCTCACTTTGAGAAGTGTTGTATGATTTGACCAGATGAGATTCTGGGTAGCCATTGAGAGCCCCCAGCTTTGAAAACCCAGATATTGATGCTTCCCTCTCTGGTAACTGTGATTAGGTATGGATGTATGTAATGACTGGACAGTTTGGAAGCCTGTCTGCTGAAATGTTTCTCTCCTTGTAACTCCTGCTTGTAACCTCTGTATGCTCTGAAGTTCGGGGTGCTGACGTTTTTCCCCTGAACTAAGTAAATGATATATTTTTGATTGATTAAAGTGAGATTTTTAACCCATTTTGAATTGCTTTCCTTTAGAAAAGCAGATCTAAGAACCTGTGTTGGCAGCCACCCTGGGGATGCTGGGATGCTTGCTGCTACAATGTACATATGTACTATATGCATGTGTAGATAGATGATATGATATGACAGATAGACAGACAGACAGATAGATAGATAGATAGATAGATAGATACTTTCCCTTCATCTGGCACAGATGTAGAACTTGCCCCCAGGAACCTTTCATCCCAGTGCTTGCCCACATCTTCAGTTGCTGGCAGACAGCTAGTATCTTGTCATTGTCTCCACTGGCCAAACAGGAAATGGAGACAGACACCAAGCCTGCATTGCCATCAGTCCTTCCACTTATAAAGGGACAATCAACTCTCTGATGATTAAACTCTTTCTCCTCAAAATCTTTTCCTTTTCCTTTCTTTATTTTCTTTTTCCTCCTCAGGTTCTTCTATTAAAAACCTCCCTCATCTCTTCTTTATTAAACTCAAGGATTTCCTTCAGTTCATGTTGCTCTCCTTCTTTTCCCTTTTTTGTTTTGGAGGGGGGAAGGCAGGGCAATTGGGTTAAGTGACTTGCCCAAGGTCACATGGATCCTCTGAGGCAGAATTTGAACTCCTCCTGACTCCAGGGCCAGTGTTCTATTCACTGTGCCACCTAGCCGCCCCCTTTTCTTTTTTTTTGGAGCCTCCAAAATTTAATTCTGACTTTTCCCCTCCATGGTTTCAAAGCCCAATGATTCTTTCTTCTTTTTCTTCCTCTCTTAGTTTAGCTTGACTCCTTATCCTGCTCACTCTACCTTTTCTCTCAAGCCTGTACTTGTCTAAAGTTATATGTATTATGGAAATTTTTGTTCCTTTTTTGTAATTTTTATTTTTCAGGGCCATTAACTAAAAGCCTGTCTTCTTTTAATGCTAACCTCACCTGACCAAAGACTGATTTCTGGAATAATAATGTTAAGGGAAGATAGTTTGCATTTTTTTGATAAAAAGCAAAAAAAACAAAAAAGGAGTTTGAATTCCCCAAAGTGATTTAATTATTTGTTAGCTTCATCATATAAGGATTTCCCTGATACCAATGTTCATGATTATCTTGGTGACATGTAAATCTTCCCTCTCAATCAGCCTATTTTTGAACCTTCTAAATACAGGTTAATCTGTAGCCTAATTTAGTTAGATTTGTTTATGTATGGGATTATGACTGTTTAACTAAATTTGTTCAGCAGTTAAGAGAAGTGGGATTAGGGGGAAGGAATTCTGTTTTGGACTTGATGGTTTTATGATGACTATGGAAGATCCAGTCCAAAATGTATAATAGACAATTGATGATATTACAGTGGAATTCAGGAGAGATCCTGGGTTGGATATATAGATCTGGGAGCCATATTCATAAAGTTTACAGTTAAACACATCAAGTACAGTGAGGTTACCCAGAAATTGTAAAGAAGGTCCAGGATTGAGGGTTGGATTGTACCCATATTAGGTCATGTGATATAGATGATAAATCTGCAAAAGAAACCAAGAAGGAATAGTCACATACACCAAGAGGGTCACTACCCTTAAGGAGCTTACATTCTAATAATATAAGTAGGCCAGACCTGGCTTGTACTTTACATTCAAGACTGAAACAAAATGAAACATTTATAGCCCAGTTAGCAAAAGGAATAGCAAAAGAAGTTTACTTAGCCATAACAAAGGAATGATCTTCATAAGCTTGAAAAGCAACTCAACAAAGATTTGGTCTTGATTTCCTGTTTCTTTGCTGTCCATGATAATCTGTAGGAGAAAGAAGATGTGTTTCCAAACCCTTTTTTTCTATTTAGGTAATTAGACTTCAAAACCAGGGGTGGCTAGATGGCGCAGTGAGTAGAGCACCAGGCCTGAAGTCAAAAGGACCTGAGTTCGGATCTGACCTCAGACACTTAACACACACAAACAAAAACCTAGCCATGTGACCTTGGGCAAGTTACTTAACCCCAATTGCCCTACAAAAAAAAAAAACGACTTCAAAACCAATTGAATCTTAGTACCTGTTAAGGCACAAAACTATCCTAGCCCATATTATAGGGCATATAAATATATGTATATGTACAGTAGAGCAGAAACCAGTAGATAGGGAGAAATTGAAGATTAAAGAGAAAGGGACAGGATATGACTGAGAGGAAAATCTGCTGGAAAAAAGGGAAAAGGATGGAATTGAGGTTATAGGCAGAGGGACTGGCCCCAATGAGCCACAATAAAGAGAAAGAGTCACACCTTCATGAGAAACTTTCATGGTTTCTTAAGTCAAAGGAATTATCTTTTCCCTTTTCTTTCTCATCTATCTGTTATGAATATATTTAATTGTTCTTTTTCATCTTTATTTCACAAAAAACCTTTTGATATGAAATAGTTAAGGTCAAAGGTAAAAGTTCTCCATGAGAATATAAGCTTCTTGTGAGCAGGAATATTTTTATTTGTTATACTTGCAACCAAAGAGCCTCACATTTAGCATTTGGCACATATTTAATAAATGCTTGTTGATTGATAGGGTATTTATATCTCTTGCTATCTGAATGATGAGGTAAAACTAAGACAGGTTTGAATCATTGAGTATAAAGAATATTACTGAAGTTATTCATGGTTAGTTTGGTTTTTTTTGTTTGTTTTGTTTTGTTTTTTTCAGTGTTTTACTGGATCCTCACTTCACACCATTCTGTCTCAACTTTTGCCATTTTTCCACCTCTCCCTGTGTCCCCCACTTTGGGCAATGTCCTTAAAATTGCCATGAGCTTTACTTGGAGTCCCCTTTCCACTTCCTATCCCTTTATGTGTCTGTCTTCCCCCTTTTAGAATATAAGTTCTTTGAGGGCAAAGGATTATCTGCTTCTTTGTATTTGCATCCCTAGTATTTAAAATAATTCCTGACATAGTAAGCTTAATAAATAAATGTTCTATCATCTATCTTTTGATATATCTTCTATCAGCATTTACTTTGAATTGTGCTTAAAACTAATCATCAAAGTTACCATTTTTCTGATTTTTTTTATTCAGTTGGATTTTTTTCAATGACCTCTTTTTTTTTTTTTTTGGAGGGCAATTGGGGTTAAGTGACTTGCCTAAGGTCACATGTAATTTTTGTTTTAAGTGTCTGAGGTCGGATTTGACCTCAGGTCCTCCTGACTCCAGGGCTGGTGCTCTATTCACTGTGCCACCTAGCTGCCCCTTCAATGACCTCTTTTAAATATTTCTGTGACAATGGAAGAAGTTAAGCATTTAGAGGCTTGGCTTCTAGCTCTGGTCCTGCTGTGAGCTCTATTGTCTTGGAAAGGTTAGAGATTTATAGAATAACAAAAACTTCAGAATTGCAAGAGACAACTTCAGTCCAGGCAATCCAATTTATACTTGAATGGGAATATAATGTAACAACCCACAAAGTGGGTTAGTTATCTAGCTTTGGTAAGACCTTCAGAAAATTTACTACCTTTTGAGGAAGATCATTCCACTTTGAAACTGCTCTAATTACTAGGAAATTTTTCCTTACATTAAAAATGTGACTTCCACCCATTTCTCCTACTTCTATTCCCAAGGGTCAAAGAAATCTGATTACTTACATTATAACTGGCCACATAACCCAAACGCCAAATGTATGTTTACCTAAAAGACTACTTTACTGAGAACTTACACAAAGCATGAGCTCACACAGAGGTCAGAAGTGCTACAAGGACACTCTTGAGTGTATTTGAAAAATGTGAATATGAATTATGAGACATAGCAGATGCTGGCATAGGACAGCTCACCTTGGTGTGCTTCTGTCACAAAAGTGCTGTGCTCTATGAGCAAAGCAGAATAGCAGTAGCAAAAAGGAAATGAGATAGGTATAAATTTAGAGACATCTCCATTCCAAATGTTGTGCCCACCCTGTGGTAGTTCTTTCTATTGGACTGATCAGGAGCAGCTAAACACACTTGTACCTTGACCCCAACATCATAATGTCATGGCTCCTCTTTGAGCATGAAGGATAAACAATAACAACTCATGTAATAGTTCTTTAAGTACTTGAGGTGGGGGGCAGGGAGAGGAATCCATCAAGAAGACTTCAATAGCGACTTAAACTAATTGGTGTGAGATTTAGTTTCAAATCCTTTCCCCATCTTGAACACATTCCAGCCTTTTAATGCCCTTCATAAAATGTGGTGCTCTGAATTGAACATAATACTTCGAATATGATAACTAATCGGACTACAGTGGGACTTTCATTTTGTTAATTGTGGACATTATACATGTATTTATTATTAAAGACAAAGATCACCTTGGGAAGTTAAGTGGCACAGTAGAGAGAACACTAGGCTTGAACTCAGGAAGACTCATCTTCATGAATTCAAATCTAACCTCAGATACTTACTAGCTGTGTGACCCTGGGCAAGTCATTTAACCCTGTTTGCCTCAGTTCCTTATCTGTAAAAATGAGGTGGACAAGGAAATAGCAAACCACTTCAACATTTCTGCCAAGAATACCCCAGTATTGGGTCACAAAAAGTTGGGCATGAATGAAATCATCAAACAACAAAAATCATCTTGTCTTGTTTAAAGCTATAATGTTACAACTGTTGATTCACATTGAACTAGTAATTCACTAAAACTGGAGGCAGTTTAGTTTAATAGAAATACTATTGGACTCTGCAGTTCTCTGTTCAAAATCTGCCTCTAGTGTTTAAGTGTGTGCATGTGTGTATACACATATACATAAATGTATATTTATGTGTGTATGTACATCTATGTATGTATATATCTATGTATGTATATATATGTATGTGCATATACATATATATTTGCTACCTCTAGCACAATTAATTTATTTCTCTTAATCTATTTAGAAAATGGAAAAATAATCTATAATAACTTCACAATTTTTTATAAAGATACAATGAGATAACTCATATATGATGGGGACCTTTTCAATGAAAGTCCTATTCCCAGAATCTGATCAGCATCCTCTGCCTACTGCCGCACCATGTGAAATAATCTAGGGAGGAAGCTTCTAGAAAAGTGTGATGACATGATTGAAAAGCACTGCTCTTTGGTTCAAAGCATGTTCAGATATTTCCAAACTAAACCATATTAATATTAATAACAACAGCCACAGTAATAATTTCAAGATCTTCAAAGCACTGTACTGTCATTATCTCCAAAATAACCACTGGACACAAATATTATTATCCCCATTTTACAGATGAGGATACTGAGACAGGAAGAGATTGTGACATATAGTTAGTGAGTAAGTGGTAAGTGTATGAACTTAAAATTGAACTCAGATCTTCCTGACTCCAAGTCCAGCACTCTATCAACAAACCCATCAAAATCTTTTAACAATTCATCCTTGAAGGAACTGATTTGACTTGTAAAGAAAACACATGGGAAAACTGTACAGTTACAGCTTAAAACAACAGAAAGATAAAAAAATGCTATTTTTTCTCTAGTGGATCCCTAAAACCAGAAAATGTAGCAAATAAAGTTCTACACACACACACACACACACACACACACACACACACGCACACACACACACATATACACACACACACACACACACACATATATGCCAAAATATAGAAATTGCCTAAGTTATATCATTATGCTCAGACATAGGTTCAGACCTCAGAGAAAACCTGAACAATTATTAGGAGTCTAATAAGGCTTCTTATAGGTAAAATTATGTCAGAGTGACAGCATAATGCAATCTTGTACATTTTTCTTAGGCCATAAAAGTTAAAGAAAAGATATATCCATAATCCCATTTTTCCTTCAATGTCACAAAAGTTGAATGTGCTTAATCAGAGTCACAATCTCAAACATCCTTTAAGGGACCAATCTTTATCAAACAACCTCTATAGGTAAACTGTCTACAGATTATACTATATTTATATGATTCCAAAATAAGCTGATCGAGGGGGAGGATTTACACATTGCCAAGGAGAGATTAGGACAGATGAGATTCTTCTTATGTCTTCTTATCTAAAAAATGCCTAGAGTTCTTTTAAAAAATATATGTATTTTATTCTGAACTTAAGAAATAAAACAATCGGGGTGGCTAGGTGGCTCAGTTAATAGAGCACTGGCTCGGGAGTCAGGAGGACCTGAGTTCAAATCCAGCCTCAGACACTTAACACAAAAACTAGCCATGTGACCTTGGGCAAGTCACTTAATCCCAATTGCCCTCCAAAAAGCAAAAAAAAAAAAAAAAAAAAAGAGAGAGAGAGAGAAAAGAAAAAAAGAAATAAAACGATTTCTATAACATAGTAGAATAGAAATACATATATATGTAATTGTACATGTACTTTAAATCTATTATATACAACTTTCTATTCCTTTTAAATATATAATGAAATTATCATGTAACTTTTCCCCCCGTTTTTCCTTCTTCTCCCCTCCCCACCATACCCACCATAAACATGGCTATTATTAGGCACAAATAAGTATACATATATATATGCACATGTATACATATATGTATATATACTTTACATGTGTATATAAAACTATTCTATAAATACTTTTATTTGTCAGTTCTTTCTCTGGATGCAGACAGCATCTTCCTTTATATGTCCTTTGTAGTTAATTTGGGCCAAAATGACTTATTCACTCAAAGTTACTCTTAAAACAATATTGTTGTTACTTGTATACAACATTCTCTTGGCTCTACTCATTTTGCTCTTCATTATTTCATGCAAATCTATCCATGGTTTTTCTAAGGTCATCAAGCTCATCATTCCTTATGCAAGTTGTAGTATGTTGATGTAATAAAAATGATGAACAGGAAGATTTTTTAAAATCCTGGAAAGACTTACATGAACTGATGCAAAGTGAAATGAGCAGAACTAGGAAAACTTTATACACAGTATCAGAAACATTGTGTGATGATCAACTATGAATGCCTGAGCCCTTCTCAGCAACATGATGATCCAAGACAACTATAAAGGACTCATGAAGGAAAATGCTTTCCATATCCAGATAAAGAACTGATGGACTCTGAATGCAGATAGAAACATATTTTTCACTTTATTTTTTCTTGTGTTTATTTTATCACTTCCTTCTTTTACAACTGTGACTAATATGGGAGTCTTTTATCACATAATAGTTCATATATAAATGACCAAAACTGTGTACCACTTTCAGAAGAGGAGAGGTGAAAGAGGGAGGGAGAAAAATTTGGAACTCAAAATATTGTAAAAATAAATGCTGAAAATTGGACATGTAACTGAGGAAAAATAAAGTAGTATTAAGGAAAAAGAAAAAAAAAAGAAAACCCAATTCAAAAAAATAAAGTATCAGAAAGCATGAATATGATATTCTGGAAGGCAAAGGATAAGTGCTTAAAGCCAAGAATTACATATGCAGAAAAATTTAGTAAAATGTTACAGGAAGAAATAAATCTTTAATGGAATTGAGGACATTCTTCTTTTCTAAAATTTAATTAATTTATTTAATTTTAGTTTATAACATTCAGTTCCATAAGCTTTTGACTTCCAAATATTCTACCCCTCTCTCTCCTCCCCCTCCTCCCTATGGCAGCATGCAATCCATTATAGGTTCTACAAATACTTTCACATTAAACATTGCTGAAGTTGTAAAGAAGGATTATAACCAATGGAATGAATGAGAAAGAAGGAACAAAACAAAACAAAAAAGAGAGAGAGCAAGTATTTTTACTTCAATGTGCATTCAGACTCCATAAATCTTTCTCTAGATGTGGATAGCCCTTTTCATCATGAGTCTTTTGGAGCTGTCTTATAGCTTTGATTGCTGAGGGGAGTTCAGTCTATTAAAGTTAGTCATCACAGATAAGATGTGTCAATAATTGTGTACAAGGTTCTACTGGTTCTGCTTCTCCCACTCAGCATCAGTTTATATAAGTCTTTGCAGGTTATTATGAAGTCTGCTCCTCATTTCTCATAACACAACTTATTTAGCCATTTCCCAATTGATGGGCATCCCCTTGATTTCTAATTCTTTGCCACCACAAAAGAGCTACTATAAATATTTTTGTACAGACTGGTCCTTTTCCCACTTTTATCATCTCTTTGGGATACAGACCTAGAAGTGGTGTTGCTGGGTCAAAGGGTATGCACATTTTTATAACCCTTTGGGAATAGTTCCAAATTGCTCCCCAGAATGGTTGGATGCATTAGTGTTCCAATTTCCCACATCTTCTCCAGCATTTATCTTTTTCCTGTTTTCTCATCTTAGCCAATCTGACTGGCAAGATGTGGTACCACAGAATTGCTTTGATTTGCATTTCTCTTATCAATAGTGATTTAGAGCATTTTTCATATGATTATTGATATCTTTAATTTCTTCCTCTGAAAACTGCATGTCCATATCTTTTGACCATTTATCAATTGGGGAATGACTTGTAGTCTTATAGGTTTTACTCAGTTTTCTGTATATTTTAAAAATGAGACCTTTATTGGAGACACTAATTATAAAAATTCTTTCCTGATTTTCTGCTTCCCTCCTAATCTTGTTCACATTGGCTTTATTTGTACAAAAACTTTTCAATTTAACATAATCAAAATTATCCATCTTGTTTGGTCATAAATTCTTCCCTTCTCCATAAATCTGACAGATAAACTATTCCTTGCTTTCCCAGATTGCTTACAGTATCAGCCTTTATATCTAGTTGGTGAACCCATTTAGACTTTATTTTTGTGTACAGTACAGTGCATAATATTGGCCTATGCCCAGTTTCTGGGATACTATTTTTCAGTTTTCCCAGCAGTTTTTGTCAAATACTGAGTTCTTATCCCAGAAGCTGGGGTCTTTGTGTTTATCAAGCAGTAGATTACTTAGTCATTGACTACTGTGTCTTATGTACCTAATCTATTCCATTGATCCACTACTCTATTCCTCAGTCAGTATCAAGTACTTTTGATAACTGCTGCTTTATAATATAGTTACAATCTGGTATGGCTAGACCATCTTCCTTAGCTCTTTTTTTCATTAATTCCCTTGATATTCTGGACCTTTTGTTCTTCCAGATGAATTGTGTTACTACTTTTTCTAACTCTATAAAATAATTTTTTGGTACATTGATTGGTATGGCACTAAATAGGTAAATTAATTTAGGCAAAACCTTCATTTTTATTATATTAGCTTATCCTAATTGCGAGCAACTGATGTTTTTCCAATTATTTAGATCTGACTTTATTTGTGTGAAAAGTGTTTTGTAATTGTGTTCATATAGTTCCTAGGTTTGTTTTGGCAGGTAGACTCCCAAATATTTTATAATGTCTACAGTACCTTTACATGGAATTTCTCTTTCTATTTCTTGCTGTTGGGCTTTATTAGAAATATATAGGAATGCCAAGGATTTATGTGGGCTTGTTTTATAACCTGGAACTTTGATAAATTTGTTTATTACCTCAAGTATTTTTTTTTAATTTAAAAAGTGGATTTTATTACCATGGGACTGTTGGGGTATACGGTCACCCAAATCAGACAGTGGTTTGGCACAGACATTGTGCTGGTTTTTATAGAGGTCCCATAGCCAGGTTATGTAAGCTGAAATTACAGTGATGTAAGCTGAAACTACAGTGATTGGTCAGTGTACATTTGAATTTCCCACCAGTGGGAAACCTTAGGCTGAAACTCCTGCCCTGGAGGGGAAGGGGAGGGGTAGGGTTTGTGCTTGTTTAGAGAACAATTAGGGGAGGGGAAGGTGGAGTTGTCTGTTTTACAAATTAATGAAGGGAAGGGGAAAGGTAGAGTTGTCTGCTTTACAAATGAAGGGAAGGGAAGGTTGGAGTTTACAAATCAATGAAGAGAAGGGGAAAGTGGAGTTGTGTCCAACATTCCCTCTCTTCCTTGTAGGTATGTCAAAACTTTGACATGGCTGGGGTCACATCATCTACATTACCCAATTCTGTTCCTAAAGAATGGTAGCGGGGGTCCCTGATAATTAACATTTTAACAGAGTTAACAAGGGACTTGACAAATTGTAGAAAGCAATTAATGAGATAAGGTCCTACAATTAGGGCTATGATAAGAGGAGGAGAGGCTAATACCAAGACTAATACCAAGGCTGATACCAATTTAGTGAGTTAGGGGGGTGTTTCAGGGGAACAGGGACCGATACCCATTCTCAGAATTTTCCAGCTCTCTCTATTAGCAATATTTTGGCATACCAACTTCAGACTCTCCTTTACCGCTCCAGAATTATTTGCATAGAAGCAACAAGACTCACCAAGGGCTTCACATAGGCCACCCTGTTTAAGAAAAAGAAGGTCAAGGCCTCTGTGGTTCTGAAGAACCACCTCTTCCAGAGTCCACCTGTCTTTCCAGGGCTGAGATGGACTGCTCTATGTGGGAGAGGTCAATATTTACCTGTATACTTAAGGCCTGATAGTTGGCCTCTTCCTTAATCAAGGCTGCCATCCCAGCTTAAGCAGTTTTTTACTTGATTCTCTAGGATTCTCTAAGTATAACATCATTTCATCTGCAAAGAGTGATAACTTAGTTTCTTCTTTGCCTAATCTGATTCCTTCAATTTCTTTTTCTTCCCTTGTCGATATAGCTAACATTTCTAGTACCAAAAATAACAGGGGTGATAGTGGACATCCTTGTTTCTCCCTGGATCTTACTGGAAATGCTTCTAGTTTATTCCCATTACATATAATACTTGTCGATGGCTTTAGATAGATACTACTTATTATTTTAAGGAAGACTCTATTTATTCCTATGGTTTCTATTGTTTTTAATAGAACTATATTTGTATTTTGTCAAAAGTTTTCTTTTTTTTCTGCATCTATTGAGATAATCAAATGGTTTCTACTAGTTTTGTTGTTAATATGATCATTTATACAGATAGTTTTTCTAATATTAAGCCAGCCTTGCATTCTTGGAATAAATCCTACCTGATCAAAAAGTACTATTTTCATGATAAGTTGCTGTAATCTTTTGTTAATATTTTATTTAAATTTTTTATCCATATTCATGAGGGAAATTGTTCAATAATTTTCCTTCTCTGTTTTAACTCTTCCTGCTTTAGGTATCAATACCATATTTGTATCATAAAAAGAATTTTGTATAACTCCTTCTTCTCCAATTTTCCCAAATAGTCTATAGAGTATTGGAAATAATTGTTCTTTAAGTGTTTGATACAATTCACTAGAAAACTTAACTGGCCCTGGAGATTCTTTTCTTAAGGAGTTTGTTGATGACTTTTTCAATTTGTTTTTGGTGTGTGTGTGTGGGTATTTAAGTATTTTACCTCCTTTTCAGTTAATGTGGGCAATTTATATTTTGGTAAATATTCATCCCTTTCACTATGACTGTCCAATTTATGAGCATACAACTGGGGAAAATAACCCCTAATTATTGTTTTAATTTCCTCTTCATTGAAGGTAAATTCACCCTTTTCATTTTTGGTACTGGTAATCTGGTTTACTTCTTTCTTTTTTTAAAATCAATTTGCCTAAAGGTTTATCAATTTTGTTGTGTTTTTTTGTTTTTTTTTTTTAATAAAGCCAGGTCTTGGTTTTATTTATTAGTTCCATAGTTTTCTTAATTTCAATTTTATTAATCTCTATTTTGGTTTTCATTATTTCTAATTTAGTATTTAATTGGGGATTTGCAATTAATTCTTTTTCTAGCTTTTTCAGCTGCACACCCAATTAATTGATCTCCTTTTTCTCTATTTTATTCATGTAAGCATTCAGAGATATAAAACTTCCCCTAAGAACCTCTTTCACTGCATCCCATAAATTTTGATATGTTGTCTCCTTATTGTCATTCACTTGAATGAAGTTACTGATTGTTTCTATGATTTGTTGTTGGGCCCACTCATTCTTTAGGATTAGCTTATTTTGTTTCCAGTTAGTTTTTAGTCTATCTTTTCATGGCACTTTTTTACATATAATTTTTATTGCATCATGATCTGAAAAGGATTAATTTAATATTTCTGCCTTTCTGCACTGAATGGTGAAGTTTTATGCCCCAGTACGTGGTCAATTTTTGTGTATGTGCCATGTACCTCTGAGAGGAAGGTATATTTCTTTATATCCCCAAATCAATTTTTTCCAGAGGTCTATCATATCTACCATATCTAAAATTCTATTCACCTCCTTAACTTCTTTCTTGTTTATTTTGAGGTTAGATTTGTCAAGTTCAGAGAGAGGGAGGTTGAGGTCCCTCACTACTATGGTTTTGCTATCTATTTAGTCCTCTAACTCCCTTAACTTCTCCTCTAAGAATCTGGATGCTATACCACTTCATGCATATATGTTCAGTAATGATAGTGCTTCATTGTCAATGGTGCCTTTTAGCAGGATATAGTTTCCTTCCTTATCTCTTTTAATTAGATCTATTTTTGCTTTTGCTTTGTCTGAGATTAGGATTGCTACACCTGTTTTGTTTTGTTTTTTATTTTAGCTGAAACATAATATATTCTACTCCAGCATATTACCTTTACCCTGTTTCATATGTGTTTCTTTTAAACAACATATTGTAGAATTTTGGTTTTTAATCCATTCTGCTATCCACTGCTGTTTATGTGACAGTTCATCCTATTCTGAACAACAGTCAGGATTCCAACAAGGCTTCTTAAAGACAAAGTTACATCAGAGCAACAGGAATATATAATATATTGAAATTATATATAATAAATATATATGTAATATATATATGTAATTTATTACATATTACAATCTTGTACATTCTTTTATGCCATAAAAGTAGGGGGGAAAGACAGATTTATTATCCCATGCTCCCTTTTATGTCATAAAAGTTGGACAAACTTGGCTAACAGAATTATAATCTAATGCATCAACTAAGGAAACACACCTAGTTAAACAGACTCTACAGTTAACTAAGTCAGGTTACAGATTAAACTACATTTAGAAGGTTCATAATGGACTGACTGAGAAAGGGAGATTTTCATGCCTACAGAGTTAGTGTCAGATGACTCCTTCCTCAAGTCAAATTAGTTGAAAATAATCTAATTAATTAGCAAAAATAGATTTAATTAAAAGAGATAAGGAAGGAAACTATATCCTGCTAAAAGGCACTATTGACAATAAAGGGAGGGATTATTTTTATTTTTGGCTTCATTTCTGAGGGATGCTTGATATGTAAGTAAATTTTCACCTTACATGGGACAGGTTTCAGTCTAACTAGCAGAAAGAGCCCTAACCTCATCATAAATAATGAAAATTAATAAAAGGAAATCAAAGATGAACAATTATTATCATAATTCCTCATGTTGTCTATTCCCATGCCTTTGTGTAAGTTAATGCTTAAAATGCTCTTCTGCCTCATCTCTCATTCTTTCAATATCTGATTTCTTGCATTGTTCAGGTTAAGTGCTGTCTTATGAGACCTTTCCTAATCTCCCTAGCTGCCTTCACTCCCTTCCCAATTAAAATACCTTTTATTTTATAAAGTTACAGAGTTGGGAAAATCTGAGTGTAAATCCTGCCTCATACATTTACCAGCTGTGTGATCCTGGGCAATTCCCAACCTCTAAGCTTTAGTTTCCTCACTAGAAAAATGAAAATAATACCCACCTCACAAGGCTGTTCTGTTCTATACTGGCTATATGATTTTGGGCAGATTCCTTAATCTCTTAGTACTCTAAGTTGGAGGTGTCAGACTTGGGACCAGCACCACTGTAACCTGCACAGCTTCTGAATGGGACCAGAACTAGATTAAAATAGAACAGGAAATTATTTAACAAAATGTTAACTTATGATTTTCAAAGTCAATATGGTTGCCCATAGGGATCTTTCTAATGGTTTAGTGCCAGCCTCTCCTTTTTCCGTCCCAACCCTGCCCCTCCCCCCCCACAGATACCCTAGATCTGTTTCTATTTAACATCCATGCTCTAGACAAACTCTCAAAGGCTATAAATTCCAGACACTATGCCAAGCTGCCTTGGTAGAGCTTTCTCCCTGGGAGCTCCCTACCCCAGTAAAATCACAGATTCAATCTGTATGCTACACTAATGTATACATGTAGGAAGGTAATTCCCCTATGAGAAGGTAAACACTTTAAAGGGAGGGATTATTTTATTTTTGTCTTTGTATTTCCAGTACCAATTGCAATGTCTATAATATAATTTGATTTTCCCCCCAAATGCTTTATTAACTTTTGGTTTACATCACTCATTTCTGCCAGATTTTGAGTTACAATTTTTCCCCATTTCCCCCCACCCACCACCCCAGAATAGCAGTCCCACAGGATATCCCCTCATCCAATCTGCTCTATCCCATATCTTCTCCCATACTCCCTTCAACTTTTCCAGTAGGGCAAGGGGAATCTCTGTGCCCCAATGCCTGTACATCTTATTTCCCAATTATATATAAAATACTATTAATAAGAGTATTTATGAATTTTTAAAACATTTGATTTTAAAACTTCAATTTCCAGATTTATTCCCTTCCTCCCTTGTCACCCACCCTTACTGGGAAGATGAGTAATTCAGTATATGTTATACATGTGTAGCTATGCAAAACACCACCATAGTAGACTGACTATATTTCCCTTCCTCCTATCCCTCCTATCCCACCTCCCACTTGGTCTATTCCCTGCTTTGATCCTGTCCATTTTCAAAAGTGGGGGCTTCCAACTTCCCTCCCCCTTTCCCTCCCATTCTCCCTTCCATCATCTCCCCTCTCATCCCCTTTTCCCCTACTTTCCTGTAGGGTGAGATATCCTATTTAGTATGTATGGCATTCTCTCCCTGAGCCAAATTCAATGAGAATAAGGTTTTGCCTTTCTGCCTTCCTGTTCTTCCCGTCCCTTGTAACCATTTTCCCTTGCCTCTTCTATATGAGATAGTCCAACCCCATACTGTCTCTCCCCATCTCCTCTTGTTATACCCCTCTCTCACCTCTTGATTTCACCTTTTAAATATCATCCCTTCCTATTAAATTTGACCTGTGCCCTCTAACTAGGTACACCTGTACCCATATATACACACATTCACATATGTATTCATATGCCCATATACCCTTCTTCAACTATTTTCATACTGAGAAATGTTTCATCAGTTACAGTTATCAATTTTCCATGTAGCAATGTAAATAGTTCAACTTTGATAAGTTCCTTATGATTTCTTATCCCTGTTTACCCTCTCAAGCATCTCTTGCTTCTTGTATCTGAACGTCAAATTTTCTATTCAACTCTGTTTTTTTTTTTCCTCAAGAATGCTTGAAAGTCCTCTATTCCACTGAATGACCATAGTTTCCCCTGAAACATGATACTCAGTTTTTCTGGGTAGGTGATTCTTGGTTTTAATCCCAAGTCCTTTGCCCTCTGGAATATCATATTCCAAGCCCTTTGATCACTCAATGTAGAAGCTGCCAGATCCTGTGCTATCCTGATTGTGTTTCCACAATATTGAAATTTTTTCTTCTTGGCTGCTTGTAATAATTTCTCCTTGGTCTGGGAATTCTGGAACCTGGCTATAATATTCCTAGGAATTTTCCTTTTGGGATCTTTTTCAGGAAGTGATCTGAGGATTCTTTCAACCTCTATTTTGCCCTCTGGTTCTAAAACATCAGGGCAATTTTCCTGGAGAATTTCTTCAAGGATGATTTCTTTCTTTGATCATGGTTTTCAGGTAGTCCAATAATTTTTTTTAAATTATCTCTCCTGGATCTATTTTCCCGATCAGTGGTTTTTCAAAGAGATATTTCACATCACCTTCTATTCTTTCATTTGTTTGGATCTGCTTAATAGCATCTCGATTTCTCATAAAGTCACTAGCTTCCATTTGTTCCAGTTTAATTCTGAAGTAATGATTCTCCTCAGTGAGCTTTTGAGATTCTTTTTCCATCTGGCAAATTCGGCTTTTTAAGGCATTCTTCTCCTCATGGCCTTTTTGAGCCTCTTTTGCCATTTGAGCTAGTCAATATTTAAGATGTTATATTCCTCAGTCAGGCAGTTGACTCTCATTTCATACTTTCCTTATATCTTTCTCGTTTCTCTTCCCAATTTTTCCTCCACTTCTCTTATCTACTTCTTAAAGTCCTCTATGGCCTGTAACCAGCTCATATTTTCATTTGGGGCTTTTGGTGCAGGAGTTGTGACCTCCCAGTCCTCATCCTGTTCCATGCTTCGATCATCTTTGCCCCCCAAATAGGAGTCTAATGCTGAATTTTTCTGTTTGTTTTGTTTCATTTGCCTAAGCATGTTGCCACTCAATTACTTGACTTTTGTGCTTGTTGCCACAGTAGGACTCTGCCACCAGCCAGGGGAGCTTCTGTCCCAAATGCTGGGGTTTTCTCAGCTGCAGGAGGCATTAATTAGGTGCCCTCTCTGAAGCCTCTACATGCTCTGGCAAGCTGGTCACACACTCCAAGACCTCTACCCTAGACTGCAATCCACATCCAAGAATGTTAAAGCAAGAACAACTACCCCCCAAGACTGGTCACTGGTCCCCCTACAGTCTACAGTCCAGGAACTGAAGCTGCAACACATTGGCTATGAGGTGTCTACTCAGTGGCTTCTCACCCCCAGGGAAAGAGGCCAACATGCTCTCCCAACCAGTCCCAAAGTCCATACTACACTGACCTCTCACTTTGTCATTGGCATCTATATGTTGGTAATTCTGGAAAAGCCACAGCTTCTGGTGTTCTGGAGTCCCTCCAGCCAGCTGGTCTTGCCACCCTGGTGCTAAAACCTCCAACTCATGCGGGCCTGGGCTTGGCTTCCAGAGTGCTGTGCTGGCCACTCCCTGCTGGGATGCCAGGCTGTTCTCAGCAGGAGGTTATCTTCCCTGCGTCATTTTGTGGGTTCTGTACCTACAGAGGTTGTTCAGAGTCCTCTTTTCTATGTTTTGGAAGTAGTATGGGCAGGAGTGCCAGAGAAGTGCTGTTTCTCCATAATTAGATCTTTAACAAATGCTTGTTGTCTAATTGCTTTCCATAAACCATTCTTTCAAAGTTTTCATTACTTTACATCACATGGTATGTATGTTTCCAATATGCCTAAAATCAATATTATTATTTTGGGTCATATGGCTTTGTGATTTCAATAGCATAAAGAACTGATGATGAAACACTTTCTACCTAAACAGAAAGGTGAGTTGAAGTCACATTGTGAAATGGCTGGAAAGATTGTTTAGAGACGCAATGTGAAATATTTTACATTCCAAAAGGGGGAAACTATGCAGACTCATAACTATTTTTCAACTTAGAATTTTAGTTTCCTGATACACTAAAATTTTGATTAACTTGTCTAGGATCAAAGGCTTAGCACATGTTGGTCATGGGATTTGAACTCAGGCCTTCCTGACTTGGAGGAGACTAGCTCTCTATCCTTATAAAAACCAAACTACATTTCTTAGGCTGATTATAATGAGGTAAAAAACTTTAACTATATTAATCTGCCTCTCAAACCGAAGCTAAAAGTAGCTCCACTGCTGTGTCTTCAGATGTTAAACATATGGGTTACCTTTAGGAGTAGGAAGAGAGAAATTGAGTCAGGCCTGTATGTAGCAGAGAGAATTCCAATAGATGAAGTTCAAATCTGCTGGACCCACAACATACTTCAGACTAAAAATAGTCTATCCACCATTTTCAAAACTATAGATCTGTATGGTATATTCAACAGGATGATAACATAAATGAATAGAGAAAAACACGGTAAGAGAGAAAAAAAGATATGAGTAATTGTAATAAGACAATATAGGGACAAAGACAGCTACACAATTGGAGGGCATTATGGTATGTTTGGGTTCAGTTTTATGTCTATACATCACTGTAGTTATTTGGGGGGTAGAGATTACTATTGGGATTGCAAAGTATTATTCTGACTTGATCACCCATGGTTCCTAGATCTGCTTGTCAATCAGTGTTGAGGGGAGGTGTCACCCAGCCTCCTGATATTTTTCAGTCAATTTACCATCTACTTGGAAATTCCCATGTTGTCCTTCCTGTCTTGGGGAGGAACAAAGATGCACAGGCCTAACCTCCCTTACTGACGCTGACCTATCTGAATTGTCTATCTTGTTACAAAAGTTCCCAATAAAATCTGGCCCCACTTTGAAGTCACTACTCACTGTGTTGCTACCTTAACAGTGTAGTCCACAAGGTTATTAAGAGTCAGATATGACTGAACAGTAAAATAAATTCAAGCTATTATTATAAAGGGCAGCTTAGGGATGCAAGGCAGGTTAGAGTGCTTAGAGTGCCAGGCCTAGAGCCAAGAAGATTCTTTTTCCTGAGTTTAAATCTAGCCTTACTAGTTGTGTGACCCTGGGCAAGTCATTTAGCCCTGTGTGCTCAGTTTCCTCATCTGTAAATAGGTCTGGAGAAGGAAATGGCAAACCCCTCCATTATCTTTGCTAAGAAAACCCTAAATTGGGTCAGGAAGAGTCAGATGCAACTGAAAAATGACTGAACCCTAACACCTTGACATATTTATAATAAACTTCTTTTAATTCTCTTTGTCCTGAGTTTGCCTCCTTAATCAGGGTGAAAGGCCAAATGAAGAATTTTCCTTTCAATAAATGGTGAAGACAACCTAGAAGTTTTGAGGGCTTTCTCTCTTGGTTCTAACTGTGGAAAAACCTGATCCATCCATCAAGCTGTCATTCAGACCTTGTGTGAAAACAGGCTGGAATGGATACCACAGTAGGTTAGTTAAGCAGTGAAGTGGAAGAAAATTTAGCTCCCCAGAACTCAGGACAGGGAAGGAAAATGAAGTCCCCAAATGTAAATTTTGATTTTTTTTAACTTATGCATGAAGAAAGGAAGCCAAAAGAAAATGTGCTTGCTTGGACTGGGCAGATAAGTAAAGACTTTGCATGCATTCGTGTGGGAATACCGGGATTTACAGAAGGGAGCATATTTACTTCTCTAATTTTTTTTAACCAGTAACAAGTGTTTTTGATGTCTGCTGTCTAAAAGTTGTATCTGCCTTTCATTCTTACCTTTTTTCATTATTTCTCTTGATATTCTAGATCTTTTGTTTCTTCTTCAAATGAATTTTGTTATTATTTTATCAAATTATTAAAAGTATTCTTTGGATGGTTTGATCAAAATCAATAAAGTAAGGCAATCCTTATACACTTCCCTAATCAATTCACTATCCCACTTATCACAGAAGTTTTTCCAAAACTTTTTTTTTTATCATTGCTCAGTCCTCCCATGACTCTCCCTTGCCCTACCCTCCCAGTTGAGAGCCCTGTCTTATATTTCATTTAAAAAATAAATAATAATAAGGTCAGGGCAGCTAGGTGGCACAGTAAATAGGGCACCAACCCTAGAGTGAGGAGAACCTGAGTTCAAAGCCAGACTCAGACACTTAACACAAAAACTAGCCATGTGACCTTGGGCAAGTCAACCCCAATTGCCCTCCAAAAAGCAAAAAAAAAAAAAAAAATTAAAAATAAGGCCTTTTACTAAGAGCACCTTCTTCTTCATTCTCACCTCATCTTACCCAGATGCTTTCCCGCACTCTCTCTTCCTTCATCTCTGTCTCACTAACCCCTATAAATGCACAAATCATCCTATTCTATTCTGCTTTCCTATCATTCCTCCTCTCTCACTAATCTTCAGTCTTTCCTTGAATACTAGCTACTTTTTTTCTGTCTAAAAAAACACCTATTTCTCCCCAATCTTTAAAGTCATCTCTCATATGCACCCCTATTTTTCCTCTGACACTGCTGTCACCCTGGTGCAAGCCTTCATTACCTCATGGTGCACTATTGCAGTAGTCTTTTAGTTGTTGTTCTTTGCCTTGCCTCTCCCTACTCCAATCCACTATGCAATCCACTATGAAAGTGATCTTCTTAAAGTGTATGCTACTCCCATATTCAATAAATTCCAGTAGCTCATTGATACTTTCAAGATCAAATATAAAATCCTGTCTAGTTTTAAAGCCATATATAATCTGACCTCTTCCTACTATTCCAGTCTTCATATACCTTCTCCCCTCCATGTATTTTACAATCCAGTGACAGAGCTTTTTGTTGTCCCTCTCACAAGACAGGATACCTCCTGACTCTAGGTATTCTTCATGGGCTTTTTAACCCCATTCACTCCCTCTTCACTACTGCCTTATGACTTCCCTGGATTTTTTTCAAATCTCAGCAAAAATCCCACCTTTTGCCAAAGTCTTTCTCTGTTCTTAATGTTAGTGTCTTCTGTATGAAATTGTCTCCAATTTATCCTGGATATGTCTTATTTGTATATAATTGTTTTCATGTTTTAATATAATATTGTGCTCTCTTGGGAATCTGCACAGTCTTCTGCCTTTTGAAGTATTTATTAATTTCCTTTTTCTTACAATAGTTATTTATATATGACTAGACTCATTTAAAGGTCTTTCCCTTTGTTGATTTATGTACTTATATTCAAGTTTTTAAGTGAGTTTTGTTCTTCCTGAGATCTTTACTAATTTTGGTCTTTTTTGCTTGATATTCCTCTATTACTCACTATTTAATTTGTCCCTCTGGGGGGCAGAGCCAAGATGGCAGAGTAAAAGCAGGAACTTGCTTGAGGTCCCCCTCCAACTACTCCAATACCTGTAAAATATGACTCTAAACAAATTTTAGAGGTACAGAATGCACAAAGTGACAGAGAGAAACAAATCTCCCACTGAAGGCAGCCTGGTAGGCTGAACAGGAAGGTCTTTTGCACCAGGCTGGGAGCAGAGCACAGTCCCACAAGAGTTGTGTCAGCCCAGACAGGCAAGTCCAGATCGACGGGAGCAGACTTCAGGAGAGTGAATCACAGGCAACTATGGCAGTTTCCAAACTTCTCAACCCATAAATGTCAGAGAGAAAGTAAAAGGTCAGTGGTGAAACTATTGAAACTGGGAGAGAGAAGAGCATGGTCTACCCCTGCCCCCAGTGTGGTAGAGGTGGAGTCTTCTGGTTCCAGGCCCACAAACCATGCGGGGACCAAGTGACTGTCCAGAGGGCAATTGCAGGACTCTTTTTGCTGGTGCTGAGACAGAATTCTCTTGCTTTGCTCTGCTTGGATCTGGGTCACAGTCTTGGGTGGTGATCCTGGGGTGAGGAGTGCCAGCAAGGCAGAGCTTGTTGAGACTGTGGAGAAGCAGTCATCCTGACATCCTAACAATTCTGAGGCAGGTGCCCAGAATAAATTCTGACAATAGTTGTGCAAAACCCCAGAAATTTGGGACACACACTCTCCACCCTGGAAGCAGAGTTCTACCATGGCCATGGCAAAGAGCTCAAACGTCCAGTTATTGTCTTGCAAGAAGAGCAAACAGAAGAAGCACAATCAGACAATTGAATCTTATTTTTGAAAATAAATAGGATAAAAACAGAACCATTAAAAGACAACAAAATCAAAACCCCTGCATCAAAAGCCTCCAAGAAAAATATGAATTGGTTGCAGGCCATGGAGGAGTTCAAGGATTTTGAAAATCAAGTAAGAGAAGTAGAAGAAAAATTGGGAAGAGAAATGAGAATGATGCGAGAAAATCATGAAAAATGAGTCAACAACCTGACTGAAGAAAATAACAACTTAAAAAATAGACTAACTTAAACGGCAAAAGAAGCCCAAAAAGCCAATGAGGAGAAGAATGACTTAGCAGAATTGGCCAGATAGAAAAGGAATTTCAAAAACACACCGAGGAAAATAATTCCTTCAAAATTAGATTGGAGCAAATGAAAGCTAATGACTTTATGAGAAAACAAGATACTATAAAACAAATCCAAACAAATGAAAAAAAAAAATAGAAGGTAATGTGAAATATCTTGTTGGAAAGACCAACTGACCTGGAAAATAGATTCATGAGAAATAATTTAAAATTATTGGACTACCTGAAAGTCATGATCGAAAAAAGAACATAGACATCATCTTTCAATATATTAATTCATCCCTTTTAGACAGTGGATTCCTTGGGGTTTGGACCTCAAAATGGTTTCAGTCTTTTTCCAAGTTGGGGAATTCAGTTTTCACTGGCTTAAGTCCCTGCCCCAAGTGACTTTTGGGAAAACAGAATTGACACCATTTGTATGCCAATCTGCTTTCCTTTAGGTTTGGTACAGAAATATCCCCCCACCCCCAAACACATACACATATACACTCCTCATGCTGACATCTTATCCTTCCCTCTGTTTTTTTTTTTTAAACAATTGGGGTTAAGTAACTTGCTCAAGGTTACACGGCTAGTCATTATTTGTGTGTGGGTGCTCATTTTCTGAGGCCGGATTTGACCTCGGGTCATCCCAACTCCGAGGCCGGCGCTCTTACTCACTGCGCCGCCTAGCCGCCCCTTTTAGGGCAATTGGGGTTAAGTAACTTGCCCAAGGTCACACGGCTAGGTTTTTGTTTTGTGTGGGTTAAGTGTCTGAGGCCGGATCCGAACTCAGGTCCTTCTGACTCCAGGGCCGGCGCTCTACTCACTGCGCCACCTAGCCGCCCCCTTCCCTCTGTTTTTTAATTCTCTGGCTGAAAACTCCCTGCTTCTCTTTTTCTTTACTTCCTCTTCCTCTACAAGAGGTGGAGGATTTAAGATCTACTATTTATTGTCACAGAATTGCAGCAGCAGCAACAGCAAAAAAATTTGCTAAATGGAGCCATTGGAATGGTATTTTCCTTCCTATCAGAGCATGGATACTCATGAGGGAAGGGTACTGATTAAGCATATTAGGATTAGAATTTATACTTCTCTCATTAATTTGTTAGGTTGTTACCTCATTAGAATTCCTTTTATCTTGGAATAATACCTATTTTGGAGATCTTTGTAAATTTGTGAGGACTTGAGAAAATATCTGATTCTCCATCTTGTTCATTGCATAGATGATGATTTGGGGGGCTGAAAATTTTCTTTCTCTTTTTATCTCAGAACAATAACTCCTACCCATCCTCTCACCTCATTTTACACTGAAAAATAATAATTGTATTTTTATTTAAAAGAAAAAAGTAGTTCTTCTCTCATTTTCTACATGTTTAGCTTTCTGTCATTAGATTCACCAGTCAGGACTGTTGGCAACTTTTCTAATTCATATTAAAAATTGAAATATCATCAAAATTTAAAATGTTATATAAAATCAAAGTAACAAAAGTATCAACACTGACTTTGTGGAAAGCTAGGAGGTACAGTTTATTTATTAATATTTCCCTTTGTGTCCTTTTCCTCACACTGAAGAAGAAGACCTTAAAAAGATCTCCTAACACTCTGATAGAGATATGAGATTTTAGCAGAGCTCTACTTTACAAGGCAAGGCAGGTTGGAAGGGGGTAGGAGAACAAAACTATCATCTACTGTGTGGCAGTCTTATCCAACATGTTCAATACATTTTGCTTCATAACTTTGTATCAACATATTGGTAATCACAAATGAGATCATCCCAAGAGAAGCAGGCTGGGAAGAAAGACTCTGGGGTATCAGATACACCATGTGTTCCTAGCCCTCTACCTTTCCTCTGAGTGGCTCCATGATGTAAATGTCCTCTTCCTTATCAGAAGTCTTTCCTATAATAAGTTCCAAGGCATCACCAAGACTGATGAATTCTGAAAAAAAGGTCTGATTTATTTGTAATAATCATTTTCAGAATCTGATATCTCTATGACAACACTTGCAGTGGTGGGGGCTCCATTTGAAAATTTATTTTGAAAGACCCACAGGGAGATTGGTACACTAATAGAATCCTGGTGGAGTTGTAAAGTAGTCCAACATTCTGTAAAGCAATTTGGAATTATTCTGAGAAAGTGACTAAAATGTCCATGCCTAGATTTGAGGATCATACTGGCACATGCATAACTCAAGAAGTTCAAAGATAGAAGAATGATATACATACACATATGCAAATGTATATATGTACACTTATGTGTGTATACATATATATCAGTAGCAGTACTTTTTGTGTTAGCAGAGAAATCAAAAGAAATAGGTGCCTATAAATTGGGAAACAAACTGTTGCACATGAATGTAATGGAATATTATTGTACCATGAGAAATAACAAATGTAAAGAAGTCAGAAGAGCATAGGAAGATATATTATCTATAAATTAAAAAAACAAAGACACTCAAGAATCCTTGAAACTTATACTATACAATTATATTGATCAAGCTTGACCTAGAAGAACAGTTGAAAAAAATGCACTTCTCTTTTTCGTTATGGGGATGCAATGGGATGGATGTGGAATGTAGCAAATATTGTCAGACAAAGTCAGTTTGTTGGTTAGTTTTGTTAAATTGCCTTTCTTACCTTTTTTTTTCTTTGTTGGATAAGATGACTCACTGAGTATGTATGTGTATAATGTGTTAATATCTGGAAAATGTGATGCAAAAAATATGTATATACTCACATACACACACAGTAAGTAGCACTTTGTGAGACTACA
Organism: Gymnobelideus leadbeateri; assembly: GCA_011680675.1. Classification (NCBI taxonomy): domain Eukaryota; kingdom Metazoa; phylum Chordata; class Mammalia; order Diprotodontia; family Petauridae; genus Gymnobelideus; species Gymnobelideus leadbeateri. The sequence continues at coordinate 373,404 of WOXC01012033.1, forward strand.
TACATTTAAAAAATCTTTAAAAGTGTTTTCCCCTCAACAGTAGTACTTAGAACTCTAATAATCAATTTGCTAATTTTTATTGCTAATTCTAATGACTAGAAAAGGAGGTACTTGGATAAACTTCACTTTCCCTTTCCCCCATCCCTTCAGATCTCCAGAATTCTGCCCAGCAACGGCTACTCTCCATCTGCTGTCTGGCATAATGAGCTAAACCAGGATCTCTGGCATAAGCCAAATTTCATTCTTCTATTCGCTCAAATTATCTTTTAAAGTTCGCATTGTTCTTGTTAATGGCCTTAATGTGGGCCTGCCTTTTCCACCTTTGTTCTGCATGAAGTAAAATCTTAATCTGGGTTCCAAATTAAAAGGGAATGACTCTGAATTAATAATGCAAGGAGTGAACTGCCAGGAATGTAGGATCTTGATTCAAGGGGATGTATAGAACTCTAGTGCAATCAGCTGCTGTGATTAACCAGTCATGTCACAATATTTTATTTAAATTTTCCCCTCCCCCCATAAAGAGTCCAGTTTGCCACATGGCCTATCTTGTACTGTCTTTTCAAGTCCTGTACCAATCAAGCAGCAAAAATGCCCTAGATACTATGACAGATGGGGAGTCAGTTTAATGCTAGGCTCAATCCCTCAGGCACACACTGATAGATCAGTTCACTGTGGATCCTAGGAGTCAGATCTGTACTTAGCTTGAGTAATTCCTGGCTGTATTTAAAGTTAATATTTTATGATAGTATGGATGAAATTCTCCTGTAACTAAGCTACTCTATTGTGTTTTCCTAACGACTTAAAAGTTTGAACCTTAATTAGCTGACATGTATACCCAGAGATCCAGTTTTTGAGCTTTAACCAATTTGTCTATAGAAAGTGAGAGTAGGAAAAAGTCAATAGAAAAAGCCTGATGTTTAAAGTGATTTCCTTTATCTTTACTGAAATAAAAAAATGATTTTTATATTTGACCACAAAGGTAGTTGATTATTATTCACATTTCCCCATTTTTGCAACCATACATAATATTCTGTATGGTTATTATATAACCGTTTCACAAATATGTTTATGTAGTACTTTTACAATTAATAAAATGTGTTCAAAATAATCCTGTGAACTATATAGTGTAAGTCTTGTAGTTCATTTTACAGCTGAGAAAATTGAAGCTTAGAAAGATTAAACTACTTGTTCAAGATCCCACAGGATAAATGCTGAAGCATGGCCTTCTGATTACCAAGTCTAGCAATCTATCAAATCATGCTGCTTGAATGGAACTTTATCTATTTTCAAAATACTGGAAAACTAGCTATGGATATCACATTGTAATATTTCTAGGGGTATTTTTCTGCAAAGTAGAAACAGACCAAAAACTGACAAAAAAGAGGAAAACAGCTTTGGTTAAAAAAAAAAAAACTCCTTAACTATGATTTTGCAATTAGATATTTAAAGGATGCTTTGTGAGACAGCTGGAGAGAGTTCAACATACATTTGCCTAAACTTAGATGATTTGCATTGTTGTCCCTTGCTTTAAGCAAGTTATTTTTTTTACCAAATCTAACTCATAAATGTAACTGTATTTGTGTATTATATAAAATGCAATTTTTATAGAATAATTCTGGTGTTAGTGTGTATGTATCTGTGCCTGTCTGTGTGATTATGCCTGAGCATTCATCTGTGATGAGGCATCTGTTTTGTTACCAATACTGATAGCTTTCTCCAGATTTGCTGATCTTAAAAGCAATGATATGTTATGTCAAATCTGTCCAATAGTCCAGGCACGTGGCTGCAGTCCAGTATGCAAATAAGCTGGAACGCTTTTGCCCTGTGGCCCCTAACACAAGGATGGGCTGCCCGACAGCCAAAGCTTGCTGAGCAGGTGCAAGGCACCAGGCAGGTGCACAATCCACCATATGTTCTGGTTAGGGTCATATTTCTTTAAATGACTTTAAAATGATCAATTGAGTGAGATAAAGTCAGTGACAAGTGCTCCCCTAAAGCAGTTCTCCCCACCCCCACCCCAGCATCTTCGGCCTGCAGAAGACACCTCTTGGTATTAAGAGTTTTCAGGGCTGTGCTTCCAGAGGTCTGGATCATCGTGTCAAGTCTCTCAGAAGAAAAACAATATCTAAGTACAGAGCCTGACACATAAGAAATCAGTAGAGCACTTATTGATTGTTTTTAATATTTCCAAAATTGATGGTTTCAAAAGGGACTCTTAAAATTGTATGTTTTCCAAAAAAATCATCTCAAAGAATTGCTTCAAGGCATCTTATCTCTGCTGGGAGGACTAATCAAGCTATATGGAATTTGGAACTCTCCTTTACTTCTTCCATATTCTGCAACGTGAAATAATATCTTAGGTAAGACTTTGTACAGAAAATGACTTTAAATATCATATATATGTATATATATATATATATATATATATATATATACACATATTTCAGACACTTCACATTAGAGAGAAGGAAACTGAGCCTCAAAAAAAGGAAAGTGATGGTTCTACTATTGTCAGTTTGAAAACTATGAAGAGGTTAACCTTAAAGACCTTTCTTGACTCTTGATCTAGGTAAACCTGAATTTACTTTATATTTGTTATGCAAAATACATCATATATATATGTGTGTGTGTGTGTGTATATATATATGTATATATATATGCTTACTTCACTATCCTTTGAAATTAAGCATCCAATGTCTTACATTGAGGGAGAAAATAATTTAAAGATTGGGGGTGTGTGGACTGTTGTTACTATCTCATTCTACTCATGTTGACCAATCACATTTACATCGAAATTAGTCTAACGATCATTATTTACTTATAAATAGTTCATCTGTACTTTATGCTCTCTCCTATAACATAAGAACTGAAAAGAAGCTGCAGCATCTAAAGGGGGGCATGTGCAGATTGTGCATCAAGTCACTGTTTGCCCATCTCCTTCATAACCTATAACTGAATCATCAATTTTGCAGCTAAGGTATAATATTAATACACATCAACTAGCTCGGCATTCTGAAACTGAAACATATGTTTCCTAAAGGAGTACAGCCTAGAGAATATAGATGCCTGTGTGGGGTGTGCTGTGGTATGGCTTGGGGCTAGTTAAGGAGAAGCAGGGAGGGAAGGGGGGATTTTTTGACTGTACAACATTTCATAGCATATGTGTCCAACTGTTGCAGGCAGAAAGAGAGAGAAAAAGAAAGTGAAGAGATACATTACTTCTAGTCTCTCAGTTCCACTTCTTATACTTCATCATTGTTATTCAGGAGCAGGCAGCAGGCCACAGTGACAGCTGTGCATTGCATGTATCCCTAACAGCTGCCTTTTCCTAGAGTGAAATTAAAAGATTAGGGGGATGTGGGCACGTGCTGGCTTCTGCAGACTCAGACAATGCTTGATTTAGGGTGGAACTTGTACGTGGAAGCTGACAAAAGAGGTAGACTGCAGCTAGCCAAGAGGTCAAAGGGGAGTTTGCTTTGACAGAGACAAAAGAACACATGATAGAGAGAGACAGAGCAAAGGGGAGGGGAATGACAGGAGCTAAGTGAAAAGAGGGCCCCAGTAGTGGTCTCGCCTAAGCAACAGCTGCTCCTGTACCAGAAATTTGAGCAGATCTTTTCACAAACATAAATGCTAAGAGAAGAATGGTTGGGGCCACACTTTGCTAAAATGACTTGTTTGCAAATGGAAAATGGATTCAGACCTTCTTATATTTTCTAGGCTTGTGTCTAGGAGGCTGAAAAATGATTAAAGAATTAGTCAAAAAATCACTAGCCATCAGTGTACCATGGACCATATGGGCAAGGCACTTCTCCCTTTTCTTTTTTGTGTTTTCATTACAATTGTGAGCCACAATAAAATGATGCAGAAATTGTACACACTTATAAGCATGTTTGTCTTTGAATTCTAATAGTTATATGCCATCTAGAGGCCCGTACGAATTTATGACCACAATTTAGTCAACTTTCAATTCTTACCTTGGGCCAAAATGATTCTGATTCTACCTAACTAACAAAGTATTAACATGTTTTCAGTACTAGCTCAACAGTACATAAATTGAAATGATCATCCTATTGGACTAGAACCCTGATTTACCTTGCTTGTTGTTTTCAGCAATAATTATGATTTGCTTTTTTTTGTAAAGGTGCTGTCGGTGTGGACTTAGTTTGGCTGAGATAAATCATGGACAGCAAGAGGATACATCTAAGAAAGTACTAAACTATACGTTTAAAAACTTAAAAATGTTTACTTTTGATTTCAGAACCATGTGATAGTTATAGTGATGATTGCTGTAAAAAATGGCAAAAGGAAAAAGGAAATCTATTGCTCCTTTCTCTGGGAAATGCCCAATGTTCATAACTATGTTCACATTGTATCCTGTCATTTCCCAGTGGGTTGTGTATTGTACTTGTATGTTTTATAGTTAGAAAAATTGAAGCACAAAGAGGTTAAATAACTCAGCCCAAAAAGCTGCTATTTATAGGATATTCAGAAGTATAGTGTGTTTTCAGATCACATAAAGCCAGTCTTTGCCAAGAAGAAGAGACCAAATTAGCATATTATTTGAAAACAAATCTCCACCAAACTACCCTTGTAGAATAAAGAGTTTCAGAAAGCTTCTGGCCTCCTGTTCAGTGATAGGTCATTTGCAATAATTGCTGAGAAGAATAAGCTTATTTTATAACTCTTCATATACATTAGTAGGCTATTGTGGGAGAGTGAGAAAAAATCATCTCAGTGATAGAAGATAAAAAAAAAAAGTCCTAGTGAAGATGTTAAGAACAGGAGAGGAAGCATGGCATATTGGAACATTCTTTGGGTCAGAAAATCTGAGTTCTAATCTTTGCTTAAATACTTTAAAAGTTTTACCTTTCCATTATTCTCTTTTCTGAAATAATACCATTCAAATAATACAATTCTGAAGCAAATAACTTAAAAGGCAAATAGGAATTTGACAAGAGAAATGACATCAATGATGATTATAATAATTGTTTGCACAAATTTAACTAATGTAAATAATTTGCCACAATAAGCTCAGAAAATATCTTTGTCAGCAAACACAATTTCCTTCTTAAGTGGAAATATACATTTTAATAACATAATACAAAAACATACAGTAAAAATGGTAATATGAAAGATTATAGGTAGACCTAGCTCCCTGAAGAACATCTGTTAAAAATGGAAATCATGAAATGAAATCCCAAAATGAAAACAAAACACAGGACAGGACCTGAAACAAGGTACACTATGATCTTGAAGTCTCCTTATATAATAAAAAATAGCTGAATTCAATGCACATAGGACCTGGGAACAATCTGGAAGATCGACCTAAAACAAGTGAAAATTCTAGTGTGATGCTGCCCTAGAGGCTAATGAGTGAAGCTGCAGACCTCTGATAGTTACATAGACTTTTGGGACAAGTAAGCAATTAGAATGAATCAGCCTGAGGTTTGATTGGTGCTCCAAAAACTAAGGCATAAAGCTATTAGTAGTGATTTCACGAGGAAACTAAGAAGGCTTATCCCTCTAGCTAGGGAAGACCCAGAGGAAAGGCAAATCTGTAGACTATGTGAGGAGCTTGGTATCAGCTGTGTCCAGTTCCTGGTCATAAATCAGGACTAAGATTCCAGAAAGATGGAGATACAGATTTTGGAGGGGATTGGTACTAACATTATGTCCAGCTTTTGACCATAAGCCAGACCTGGATTTCAGGACTGGACTTTAGAAGTAAAAAATTAGTCCTAGGCAGCCTCTCAACAAGAGAACTATGTGGAGGTGATTTACAGACTGTAGCAGAAGTCAGACCTAGCCTGGAATAACACCATCCCAAGAGCATCCCACTGTGGTCCTGCAGTGTGAGATAGCACCTGAATCTAGTCACAAAATCCAACAACAACATACCCAACAAGGTGATGATTCTTACACAAAAACCAAGTTCTAATTCAAGAAACAAAGATGTATACATAAGCAAACAGAAAAAAAAAACCTTTTTGCTTAAAAACAAAATGGGTTAAAAGAGACACAATGGGTTAAAAGCTTGAAGGAAGGAAATAACTCACTATGAAATTATTTCAATAAGAACTTACAAAAGAAAATAATAAAAAAGAGAAAAAAAAGAAAACAGAGGTTCTCCACCACCCAAACTGTACCATCTATACATGGAATGTTTGGCTACAACAAATGGAGAAATTTTGAATACTACAGATAAGTCAACTTACCTTGGCAGTATATTTTCCAGGCATGTACACATAGATGATGAGGTTGATGCATGCATTACCAGAGCTTGCTCAGTGTTTGGGAGGCTCCAAAAGAAGTGTGGGAGGGAATATGTATTAGGCTGCCAACCAAAATGAGTCTATAGGGCTAAATTGATTGTTGTATGCCTATTGAAACTTGGACAGTCTATCAGTACCATGGTAGAAAATAGAACCACTTCCATTTGAATTGTCTTAGGAATATTCTGAAGATCTCCTGGCAACTTAAGGTATTGAACACTGAGGTTTTTTTTCAAGCTGAAAGCCAGACATTCAAACTTCACTACAGAGAGCACAACTCCAATGGGCTGGCCATGTTGTTCGGATACCAAACATACATTTACCTAAAAGGCTATATCTTATGGAGAACTCAGAAAGCAAGTGCTAACAAGGAGGTCAAAAGAAGCAATACAAGGACACTCTCAATGTCTCTTTGAAGAACTTTGCTACCGATTTTGAAACGTAAGATACACTGGCCACAGGACTCTCTAGCATAGCATGATTGAGTTAAAGAAGGCACTATGTTCTATGAGCCAGAATTGCATTAACTAAAAGAAATGCAAGATGCACAAATGTAGACACCTCTCCATCCCAAATGTCCATATGGAGTATTTGTTCAAGCCTTTCAAACTTTTTATTGGTCTGATCAGTCACAGTTGCACACATTGTATGTTAATCCTGATATTGTAATGGCATTTTGGTCTTCAGCAAGTATGAAAGACAACAATGATAACAATTGATCTATTCTCTTGTTTTTATTGATGAAAGTAGTTAGAGATATAAATTTACCCCAAAGAAATGCTTTGCCTAAACACCAAAAGGTTTTTTTTATTATTTTTTATTATTGACATTTTTGATGAAATGTTCTATTTATATGATTTGACACCATGGATTTTTTTACCATGAATTCTTTAGTATTAAGTTATTTAGACTCCAGTTTAACTTTTACACCTTATTTAAAGGCATTTACTCAATATAATGTTTACTGCATTGTGGTCAGCAAAGAATATTTTAATATTTCTACTTTTTCCTCATACCATGATGGAGTCTAGTACCCTTAGCCCAAGAGTCCTCATAACAGCAGTTCTGTTTCCATTCTAGCCAAGATACAAGGATGGTATTTTGCTATTTTTATTTTGCCTTCCTCAAATACATGTAAAAATTCAACATTTTAAAAAAATTTGAGTTTCAAATTCTCTCTCACTCTAGTTCTCCTCTCTCTTCCTTGAGAAGGCAAGCAATTTGACATAGATTATAGATTATAGATGTACTTTCATACAAAACCTTTTCATATTAGCCATATTGCAAAAAAAATACAGGCCAAAACAGTAACTTTAGAAAATAAAGCTAAATAAAAAATAAAAATTTTAAAACTATGTGTCAATCTGCACTCAAACTCCATCAATTCCTTCACAAGAGGAAGATAAATTATTCATCAAAAACCCTTTTGATGGATCATTATATTGCAGAGAATAGCTAAGTCATTCACAATCGATTATTGCTGTTACTATATACAATGTTCTCCTGGTTCTGCTCACTTCACTTGCATCAGTAAGTATTCTCAAATTTTCCTGAAAGACTCCTGTTCATCATTTCTTATAGCACAATATACAATCATATATCAAAATTTGTTCAACCATTTCCCAATTCATGGGAGTCCTCAATTTCCAATTCTTTGTCACCATAAAAAGACCTACTATAAATATTTCTGTTCCTATCAGTGCTTTTCCTTTTCCTCCAATCTCTTTAGGGTATAGACCTAGGACTGGTATAGCTGGGCCAAAGGCTATGCCTAGTTTTATAGCCCTTTGGACATAATTCCAAATTGCTCTTCACAATGAATGGATAAGTTCACAACTCCATCAACAGTGTATTAGTGTCCTAATTCTTCCACATCCCCTTCAACCATCTGTCATTGACCTTTTCTATCATATTAGCCAATCTGACAGGTGTGAGGTGGTACCTCACAGTTGTCTTAATTTGCATTTCTCTAATCTGTAGTGATTTAAAGCATTTTTTTCCTATGGCTATACATTGGTTTGTTTTCTTCTTCTGAAAACAGCTTTTCATATCCTTTGACTATCAACTGGAGAACAACTCATTCTTATGTATTTGACTCGGTTTTCTATATATTCGAGAAATGAAGTCTTTGTCAGAGGAAAAAAAATTCCTATTTCCTGCTTTCCTTCTAATCTTGACTGCACTGGTTTTCTTTGTGCAAATCCTTTTAAATGTTAATGTAATCAAAATTATCTATTTTACATCCCACATCATTGTTGTTCAGTTGTAATGGACCCTTTTTTCCCTAATAGTATTTTTTTTACGTACATGTAAACATAGTTTTCAACATTCTTTTTTAAAATTTTGAGTTCCAAATTCTTCTCCCTCCCCTCCCCTCTTACCACTCTCCCTGACAGCAAGCAATCTAATATACCTAGGTAAGCAAGTTACACATGTTCCCATAATAGGCATGTTGTGAAAGACAAATCAAAAAAAAAAAAAAAGGGAAAAATGAGAAAAGAAAAACAAATGAAAATAGTATTCTTCAATCTGTATTCAGCCTCCATAGTTCTTTCTCTGGATGTGGTTAGCATTTTTTATCATGAATCTTTGGGAATTTTCTTGGATCCTTGTATTGCTGAGAAGAACTAAGTATCACAGCTAATTATCACACAATGTTACTGTTGCTGTGTACAATGGTATCTGACACTTTGTGATCCTGTCTACACACCAATACTATCCATGGCGTTTTCTTGGCAAAGGTGCTGAGGTGGTTAGCCATTTCCTTCTTCAATAGATGAAGGCAAACAGAGGTCTTATTTGGACATAAATTATTTCCTTGACCATAAGCCTGAGAAGTAAACTATTCCATATTCCCCTAATTTGATTATGGTATTACCCATTGTTCTTAAAAGATAAATACAGTTTAAGATGTTGTGTGAGATCTTGGTCTATACCTAGTTTCTGCCAAAGTGCTTACCAGTATGTCCAGCAATTTTGTCAATCAGTATCCAAGTGCTTGGGTATTTGGGTTTGTCAAGCAGTAAATTAGCATGGTCATTTCCTACCGTCTAACTGTTATTGTTGTTAAATTGTTTCAGTTGTGTCTAACCCCTTGTGACCCCACTTGGGGTTTTCTTGGCAAAGATTCTAGTGTGTTTTGCCATTTCCTTCTCGAGCTCATTTTAAAGCTAAGTAACCGAGGCAATCAAGGGTAAGTGACTTTTTCAGGATGACAGAGCTAATAAGTGTCTGAGGCCTAATTTGAACTCATATCCTCTTAACTCCAGGGCCAGTGCTCTATCCATTGTTGCACCCAGGTACCCTTCCATCTCTCTACTCCATTATAATTAATTAATTTCCTTAATAACTAAACAGTTTATTTTTCTGGTGTCTTCCAGCATGTTCATCATTACTTTCCATGCACAGCATTCAAGAGTAACTCTGAAATGTTTTTTTCTCAGTCTGCTTTTTAAAATATGTCTACGGTTAATGAGAGTAGAACACACTGGTTCTTTGGTGTCTTTTTTTATAAAGAACCATGTCAATTAGACAATTAAGGGTGAAAATAAGGGCACTGTATGAATGTAGATCTTCCACAAAAGCATTCAACAAAGAGGCCATTATCAAGTATGAACCAGGCACTGTTCTATAAAACATGCTGCTGATTTAACCCTTTGTTTGGGGTTGTTTTAAATTCTAAGATTATATGTTGACAAGGTGAATTTTTAAAAACCACTAAAATCAATAGAATAAGTGAATTATGGAAATTTTTATACTATGTATATATTGTATATTTAATCTATTCCACTGATTAACCACTCTATTTCTTGGTCCCAGATTATTTTGATGATTATTGCTTATAATATAATTTGTTATCTGGTACAGCTAGACCAACTTTATTCAATTTTTTTTCTGTTGATTCCTTTGATATTTTTGGCCTTTAATTCTTCCAGATGAATTTTGTTATTTTATTATTTCTAGCTCTGCAAAATATTTTTGGTGCATTTTATTGGTATGGCACTGAATACACAAATTAATTTAGGTAGAACTGGCATTTTTATTATATTGGCTTGGTCTACCCATAAGCAATAAATGTTTCCCCAATGTTTACATTCAACTTAATTTGTGTTAAAATGTTTCATAAGAGGGGCGGAGCCAAGATGGCAGAGTAGAAACAGCCTGCCCAAGCCACTCTTCCCCCAGATCACCTCCCAACTATGTAAAAGGGGACTCTGAACAACTTCTGGAGCCCCAGCACCCACAGAACAACACAGAGAAGCTAACCTCCCACTGAGGACAACCCA